>OW679201.1:1554679-1787843 GCA_940337035.1 Agriotes lineatus | reverse complement strand
TCTGCCATTTAAACTTTTTCAGTTGGGGTAGGTGGGGCCTAGGGGGTTGATGGGGGCGAGTTCTTTTTTATGCCATTTTAGTTCCCCCTTCCTATCCTAGAAACGGTTTTGAGCATTTTTTGATATAATCTTTCGTTCGTGAGATATAGCCCATTGTAGGTTTTTAAATTGTCACACTGTATAAGTTTTGTGTACTATGTAGATGCGACAGCAAGCTTTTGAAGAAAATCGCATAACCAGAAGTAGGTGTTTACTCTTGTGATTTTTCAGTTTTTTCTATTTTTTCAAAAAAGGCTCTAACGATTTTTTTCAAACTTCACATTTTTAATGTGTATTGATGTGAGATAGGTGATTTTCCAGTTGAATACTTCTAAAATAAGTTTCTCTTGTTTTTTTTTCTATTTTTTTATTAACTCCTATTTTAAATAGAACATCCGGTATATTATTACATTTTTGAATTCAGCTTAAAATTATAGAGAAAATTTGTCTCTTCAACTAATGCTCTATTTTGTACCGTTTTTGTAGAATTGGTAATTTTTGAAAATGTTTGACAAATTCTTAGAAATTCAAAATCAAATTTTTGCTTAATTATAAGATCACTGTAAAAGGAAGTTGTGTGCGTGTATCACACCAAAATTGTTCTAGAGAAAATGCTATAGGTACAATGGCTGACAATAAATTTAGGCCGGCCTGTCATTCACTTGGCAATATTTATGTTGGTGGTAATGTAAGTCTATGTCAAATTCAGGGCCGGCGTCACACTTTTAGCCCGAGTGGGTAGTAAGGTGGGAAGGGGGTAGTTCCAAGTGATTTTTCACAATACACTCATCTGAAGGGATGCGGGATACAGGGTTAAAAATATACTTTGAGATGTCGCAAAGTTCAATTTATTTTTTGCTTTCGTTTAAAGATACAAATAAATCATTTTCGTAGGGCGAAACAAGACGTTCGTTTTCTATTATGAACAATAAATTCATCCATTAAAGTTTCTAAATCGAACACATCAACTGAATCCGGGTAGGAATGCAAAATAGCAACGTGGTTTAGCCGATTCTGTGCCATAGCCGATCTTAAATAATTATTGTTTATTCGAGGCAAAACTGAAAAACTTCTTAACTCATTAGAACAAGAAGATCTCGGTATTGTTATTATTAATCTCAGAAAAAGCACGAATTCGGGAACGATTTTCATATAATGTTCATTTTCCCTGAGAAAGAACCCACCCCCAATTTCAAATTTTTGGTTTTGTTCGAAAGTTTCGAGTGGGTAATTACCCACACGGATATTTTCGAGTGGGTAGTACTACCCATACTACCCACGTCAACCACCGGCCCTGGTCAAATTCGAGGTTAGCAGGTTAGGTTTTGCGTCAGTATGTGTCAAAACTTACGCAAAACCTAACCTGCTAACCTTGAATTTGACATAGACTTACAGTGCCACCAACATAAACAGTGCCAAGCGAATGACAGGCCGGCCTAAATTTATTGTCCGCCATAGTAAATGTACATATCATCGTTTATAATTTTCCCGAACCGGAAAAATCAAAGAAATTAGTATCTATAGGAAGCAGGATTTAATTAAATACCATAACAAAACATAATTATGTACCATCGAAGTCATAGAAAACTGGGACAGGAAAAATAAGCAGATACCCTTGTTTTCGAAAAGTGTAGTTTAGATGTTGCATTTTGACTGAACATTATTAAAGGTGGGCTCTCTCCTTTATTAACGTTCAGTTTAGTCAAAATGTTACATCTAAACTACATTTTCCGAAAAATAGGGTAACTGCGTAATTTTCCTGTCCCAGTTTTCTATGACTTCGATGGTACGACAATCATAATACAAAAACACAAAAACTAATAAATGATGAGAAATGTTCAAACAAAGCACCATTAACTACTAAACAATGACCCAACCTGTCGTAAAATTGCCGTCTAACATTTGCTAACTGATATTGTGATATTTTATCGCATTGGGCTTGAATACAATTTCTTAGCTCTTTAATAGTTTGAAAGGTTCTTCCAGAGTAAATTTGCAATTTTAAATGTCCCCAAAGAAAAAAATCGTTGTGCGAAAGATCGAGGGATCTATCAGGCCAGTTAATTAAATAATTTGGTCCAATCTCCTTATTGGAAAAACTGTAGTTTACGAAGTCGCGCACTTCACTAGTGTTGTGTGTGAGGCCCTCTGAAGCCAAATATCTTGATCTTCTTTAGCAACTTCGGTCACCGCCGGAGCTATATCCTCTTCTAACAAGTGCAAAAAGCGCTCTCCTGTGAGGTTTTCACTTAAGAAAAATGGTCCTATAATGTAATGTCCTAGTATTCCCGCTCAAATATGAACTTTTTGGGGATATTGGGTCCTGGTTTGTAAAATGTTGTGTGGATTTTCAATAGCCATACAAACAATACGTTATTCAAAAACTCCCTGTCTTCGTTACATTTTTCCATAATTTGGAAGCAAAATGCACTTTTCTTCTCCATATCACGTTCAAGCAACTCTTGATAACACTGATATTTGTAAGAGCGAAACTTGTGTTTTTTCAAAACTCGCAAGATTCGGCTGTGATGCAAGCCCATATCTTGCGCTAATTGCCTTAAACTTACATTGGGATTTGCAGCTACTGCTGCCAAAACATTCAAGGTGTTGTCATTTTCCTCATGTTGCTGCACGTTTTCAGCGTAATTGTTACATTTACCATTACCTATTTAATACTGTGCCTGTAACATATTAATCTATCAATCGTTAAACTACTTGAAATTTGCTGATTCGGATATTTTACGCTAAACAAGGCACTTACTTGACGAGCATTATTTCCAGCATAAAACCATTTTATCATTTCAATCTTTTCTTCAGTTGAATACATTTTAACGGGAAGAATATTTAATAATCTGTTATAAACGTCAAATAGCAATGACAAAAGTAAATGTGCATGTTGTTTGTTTACATATTTCCAAGACACCACTGATTTTTTTCAGAAATAGCATTTTTTATTTCTTTAATTTATAGGGTTCCGGAAATTGGAAAATTATAAACAACAAGCAAATTGCGCGCTACGCGCACGTGAAATAGGATACGCGAAAGGTCAAGCTCCGAGCCGAGCGCTAAGATAAGAAAAACAAAACCTAAACAAATATAAACATCTGTGAAGCCGGAAAGTGAGATTTTATTTTGTGCCACAGACACACAGACACACATTAAGGAAAATTATATTATAGATAGTATCTACAGATGCAGTATTTTTTTCTCCACAAAAAACTTCTGTACACTTTAGCTCTAAAATAATTAGGGGAGCCAATAATCACACATTAAAAATATACCATTGAAATCCCTATGCTGCGTCGCGCAAGTCACCACCCTGTATATGACCCGCACCCGACCCGCGAACCGCAATTTCTGAAATTTTAAATCTGCACCCGACCCGCAAGTTTTGCACTTTTAAGCCGCACTTAACCCCATATTCGAATATTAGACCCATATATCTAATACTTACTAACGGGTGTTCATAAACAGTCGTCATCCCAGTTGCTTTGAAAAACAAAATGTTATGTCGTTGATTAATTCGTGCAACACAATGAAACGTCAGTGAGAACTGTCATAGCGCATTTTTTCTCAATTTTAATAGACATACGTTTCTGAAGTCAAAACCTACTGGGATGACGACTGTTTATGAACACCTGTTATATTGCTAGCGGCTATGAGTGGGAAACTTACCGATGAAGTGAGACACACAACCAACTCCTTCATGTATACGGTGAGCTGTGCGCAAGCGCGGCGGCGTCGTCCGCCCAATGGGAAAGTGGTCAAGTTTAAAATTAGCTTCTAAAGGCGGAGTTCGAATTCTCACGCATGCGCACGAGACGCGTTATACTCGAAGTGATACTATGTCGGCGCCGTAATGTTTTCTGAAGTTTCCAGGCCCTACCAGCAATATATGTGTATTATATATATGATTAGACCAGCACGTAGCAGCAACTTGCTTCAGATAGAATGCCCATACACAATAATAGTAATTTATTATACAAGACGATAAAGTTAAATTTTATCCACGAGTGAATCGTTTAACGTCGAGACGAAGTCGAGACGTTAATGATTCAAGAGTGGATAGAAATAACTTTATCGTCGTGTATAATACAATATTTTTTTCTATAGCAAGAACTTTAACAATTTCAAAAGAAAATAATGACAGTCAATCACATTTCAAAATGTCAGTAGCTAGATTGGGTTGCTACGATAATAGGAAGCTGTCATATTTAATTTAAACAAAAGTTAGAAAATTAAATTACTTTATCTACTCCGGTGGGATAAGTAACTCATTACGTCACTCATTTGACACTATTTCAGTTAGGTAATGAAGCTCATTACACCACTCAGTTATATAATGGTTTCATTACGCAACTGAGTTGTGTAATGACTTCATTACCTAATTGAAATAGTGTCAAATGAATGACATAATGACATTTGCCTACTAAAATATTTTTGAAAATGACAGATCTGACATTTCTCTTAATGCACTTTTCTCAATTTTAGGCAGTCGTAGATAAAATTTTGTACAATACATGTGTGATAATGCATCATTAATATACTTGTGTGCTTACATAACTCGTGCTACGCACTCGTTTGTAACTTACACACGCGTACATTAATTATGCTGTTATCCCACTTGTATAGTAAATAACTATTATCTATCCTTGATGTTAAAGTGCTACTTTATCTACCCTTGCTGTTAAAGTAAAACTTGACCTTTTGTTTTGAGTTGATAAAAGCACACTTTAACATGTGCTATAGAAAAAAGAAAGTTATTTTCACACTTCGGCGGTCAAATTATTATTAGGTATATTTTTTTATATACAAACAAAATTTATGTTGAAGAAATGAAGTTGTACCCATCACCCGATTCGCGACCCGCAGTTTCAAATCCGCACCCGACCCGCTACCCGCAATATTGATATAAATCCTACCCGCAATGCGGGTAACGCGCGGGTACCCACGAGTACCCGACCCGATGCAGGACTTGGTTGACAGACGACAGAACGCACGGTCACCGGTCAACGCAGCCAACGGCTTGGCGCTAAAGTCTTTGTGACACAAAATCTAGTGGGATAAGCTTGCCTGGTCTATAAAGCACTTTATCCTTTACTAATGTTCTTTTCCCCTGTTTCTTGTCTCCTTGTCTCGCTTATACAATGGCGGACAATAAATTTAGGCCGGCCTGTCATTCGCTTGACATCTACTTACTAATACTACTATTACTTATGTCCAACTAACCTCAATTTTGATTTTTCCGGCCTAAATTTATTGTCCACCATGGTACCTATGGGTTGTATTTTTTTATTTGTGCTTGTTCCATTTCTTCTAGTACGTACTTCTTCTTCTTTTCCGTTTATTGTTTTAATATTGTACTATACATAATTTTAAAATTCTTTGCACCTACCTATACATATACTGTCTTCCATAAAAATCGCAACACCTAGAATTAATTGAGCGATTTTATTGAAATTTTTATAAAATCTCTATTTGGATAAAACAAAGTAATGATTAAAATTTGAATAAAAAGTATCTATCGGTTGTTGTTTTTTCTTCGTTTGTTTGTTTACACTTAATAACAACACATTTTTAGAACAAATACAGTCGGTGCGTAATAACTGTCAATTTTGCGAATTGTTTAATCACTATTGTCTTCTGACTATAACAACAATGCCAAGAGTTCATCAACGTGAAAATTATCGTCAATTAAATAATTTTGAACGTGGTCGTATTATTGGCATGAGAGAGGCCGGACTTTCTCTTAGAGATATTGCTGGCCGTGTAAACCGTAATGTTGCAACGGTGTTGAGATGTTGGTCCAGATGGTCCGAAGAAGGGGTTCAACAACGTCGCTCTGGATCTGGACGTCCCCGGAGGACTACTCAATTAATTCTAGGTGTTGCCATTTTTATGGAAGTCAGTATATTTTCTATTATTTATGAAAATATATGTTTGCCCTTTCAATACAATCTTTGGCCCTCCCCACGGTCATTGTTTTTGTTTGGCTACGGCCCTGGTAAGACGTTAAAAATCATTAATGCGACTCTACTTACGAATTGAATTATTATGCGTTATATCTACACCTTGCGGTAACCCCGAATGCGCCACCACTGGCATATCAGAGCTAGATAAAACGAAGCCGATACTGCAGGCGCCTTTTCTAACTAATTCTATATTTGTTTGAGAACTCGTGTCATATGATGCTATTCGTTGTTGACAAATAATTTATGATCTATTGAAATGTGATAGCACAAAGAACCCAATCAATCCGCAGCTGTCGCCACAGATCGTTATTTCCTACCAGCAAAATTGAACTTGCTGCAATGGTGAGTGCGACACAATTTTTAGGTTATCATTTTGACATGCGTCAGAAATCTGCACTTGGTCTGAAACACTAAAAAAAATCCCTTTCAGTCGTCATACCAGGACGACGAGGAGGTGGGCGCGTTCGACGGCCACGCGGGCTCCTTCCCGAAGGACTTCGGCTATGGGGCATTCGATGGCGACCACGACGTCAACCTGTCAACGTCAAATGACCAGAAGCCTCGGATCCTGCTGATGGGCTTGCGAAGGTATGGTAGCACCGGAGCGCTCCACAAGCTCTAATATGCCACTGCAATTCAGGTCTGGAAAGTCGTCGATCCAGAAAGTGGTCTTTCATAAGATGTCGCCAAACGAGACTCTGTTCCTGGAAAGTACAAATAAAATAGTTAAGGATGATATCAACAACTCAAGCTTCGTGCAATTCCAAATCTGGGACTTCCCCGGCCAAATAGACTTTTTTGACTCGACATTCGACTCGGACATGATTTTCGGTGGCTGTGGCGCGCTAGTCTTTGTGATCGACGCACAAGTAAGTGCCTGATTGAAGTTAACACTTGGTGGGTGAGTCAGGTTAAATGCATTAGTAGGTGTTGGATATCTTCATAGCTGTGTTTTGACTGTGGTCTTCGTTGTGGACTTTGGTTAGTGAACCCAGATATGACTGATATCAATAATAGTACATTTTTTAAAAGAATGTAGAATCTGTTTAATTTTTAATCTATAAATATTGACTATTAAGTATAAAATTATTTACTTACTGTTAGGTTTCTAATTACCAAGCAAATAATTTCTATATAATGTTGGTCTTTGCTTATACATTTTCACAACAATTAATTTTTATTAAAGTAATAGTTTCCAGAGTTTTTTAATAATTGGAAATAATTATCTGTGGAATAGCTTGTAGCAATACATCAATGAACAACGCTTCAATAACTGTAAGAGCACTAATGAACAATATTTTTCAATAAAAATGTAAGAAAGGTTTAACAAAATTGTATCGAGATTTTTCTAACATTTTCTTATTTTCTAAAATATGTGTATATCGTCTGCTTATATCATCTATCGGGGTTTAGCAACCATTAGGTCAATTTGAATTTTATATTTAAAATTTATTAAATTAACAACTTGGCACGTTTATGCATATTATTTTGGAGATCGTTTGTAGATACATCTTAAGTACTAAATATGCCCGCACACGAAATTGTTTAAAAATAATGCATATGTGCGTGCTCGCGCAAATAAATTATGACAGCAAACAGAACATATCTAAACAAAATTGAAATAATGATGATACAGTGTGAACCACAATTCAAATAGCTCTTACAAGAATTACAGTTAATTTTTGCAAGGACTATAATTTAAAATGCATTAACTATATCAGATACATTTCAAATTGCTGTATTCTTGATTTATTAGAAATATTTTATTGGTAATTTTGAACCTTCCTACATAAGAACTTTTCTTCTTACTTTGGTTTAAGGAATATGCGCCTGAATATGTGCTGTCCATTTTGGGAAAATCCTGAATAATAAATTTCGCTGTAAAACTGTTGTCTTACTAATCTTCTTCTTTGTCTGGTTCCCCTTTTACCTTTGAGAGTAGAGGATACGCTGCACTTCACTTTACTTTACATTGAGTTAATAATTGTTCCCACTCTTTTCTGTTTAATGATCTAACTATTGCTTAATCCCAATTTACTCTTTTGATCTGTAACACCTCATTTATACTGTCATTCCAGTTTCTCTTGGTTTAGCTCTTACCTTTTACCATCCACTTTTACGTACCACGATATTTTTGGGAGTCTGTACTCTTCTATTCTGTTGATTTCTTGCTATTGTTTCCGTGATAGGAGAAACATTCACATGATACCCAATATCTTAGTTTTCATAAGTGATTTCTAGTGATTGTATTATATTTTGTACATTTGACATTAGAACTCATGATTTTGAGCTATATGTTATAGTTTGAACATATATCGTATGGTACACAATCAACTTTTTGTCTTTCTGCACTTCCTTTTAGTTTGTATCTCTCTAGCTTTCCATAGTAGATTTTTGTTTATAAGAGTTAAATGCTCAGTTATATAAGTACGATCGTTACTTGCGTTTTCAATAATGTCGCTATTACGTATCATTTTGCATTTTTTGTTATTTTGTATAAAATTGTCTCGAATCTGTCCTCTTGAAAATAGTGCAACAAATCATTTTTAAGATTTGATATTTCTTTTTGCATGGAGTTCACTGTTATGTTCAAATTGTCAACAGTGCGAGTAAGGGTGGTGATGCATTCTCTTAGTGATGGCAATATGTTTAATTGCTCGCTAATTTTTCGAAACATTTGCGTTATTGCTGCAGAGTTAAGATCTTCGTATTTATGCAAGCCAGGCTGTAGCTGTTCGTTTACAGACAAGGTTGTTATATTTAAGGTGGAGTTATCATCGCTATCGCCAATTATCGTAGTATAACATTCAAAAGATTTCCAATTTTTTATGTATTTATTATTTATTAGCTCCCTATAATCCTCCAAAGAGACCTTCACACACTCAAGATGATAACTTTGTAAACATGGCCCGGAACACTCAATTGCATCGTCTTAATAACGTGGGTTTTTTTTTGTAATAATTAGAAATTCAGATATAAATGGACAGGAGGGTGGGGTATGTGCTAAGTGAAGTGGGAGGCTGGTCGATGCAGTGAGGTGATAGCAATTACCCTTATATGGCTCGAACCGCACTAGTGCAACCCCCAGAGGCCAGAATACAAAATTCCTATTGAATTATTGCAGAACTATGATGAGTCACATTTCATGGCAAATGTGGAAAGCCCTGTGGTAATGTGTTCCCAGAATCCCATAGTAAAGCTCAGGTTTTTCTCGCTTTTGGATTAGTTTTTCTCCTAGAAGAAGGTGCCCTTTAAGATCTGTATTGTAGTCAAGCCATCTTGATTTTCCAGTGTGCTTTTGCAGTTGGAGATTGTTCATTATAGATTTTCTTTGTTATGATGGTTTCTGAAGCTCCACATATTAGATGACTGAAATACTTGAATCTTTCGGCATTAAAATGTCTATTGTTTTTTTCTTGGATGCTTTTTTCCAGGATTCGTCAATTGTTTTTTTTTGGATCACAATGTTCGTAATATTTTTCTTTTGCAGACTCGTATGTCCTCTTTACGTTTTTGTTAGCATAATGAGCAAATTCATAAAAAGTTTGACATACTAGACTGACAGCTTCGTCAGCACCATAGGCAAGACGTTTGCCTCTAAATTAACCACTGTCCAGGCTTTCACAAGGTGAAAGCAATAAAACTTTTTCAGTGAGTGAAAAATTTAGACCTTTTTAGTTTTTCCTCTGTTTTAACTATTATTATTAAATCATCCGTATGTGCCAATGCTTCGCATTTTACCTTCCAATTTTGCTCTTCTTGTGATTATTTCTTGTACTAGGTTGAATACCAACAACATGTCCTCCTGCTGTACACCCTTGTTGCTTCCTTTGTCTAAATCCTTACTTCATTTTCATATTTTGTTTTCGTCTTCATTCCTTTTACCATGATTGTTAACTTATATTTCATTCCTTCACAATTTTTATGTAATATATCCCATCATTTTTTCTTGCTTTGTTCTTAATTTCCTCTTCATTTTGACTAAGTAATTATTAGTGTAATTTCTTACTTCTGGATAACAATCCCAATCTGTTTCTTCTTTTGTTTCAACCATTGTAATCTTGCTTTGTTTCTTTCCGATGTTATACCATTATGTTTTCCCCACTTCTTCCTAATTATATTTAAAAAATTGAGAAAATTGTTTCTAAAAATCTGGAGGTTGTGTACTTTAATGAAGAACGAGAGTACTGGTTAAATCAAGCTCATAAAACTGCACGTCCTTTCCCATTTAAGCTTTTTTCTATCTGCTATTGTTTCTGTAACTTTCAAAATTCTAATAAAAACTCATAAGACACATATAGTACCACTTATAAAACCCGTAGTTGCAGTTTCTAATGCATTTAAAGTACATATTGCTGCCAATTTGGAGTGTAAAGCACTGTCTCTTGTGGAAACATGAACAAATCTTTAACTATAACAACTTGTTTAAGGATGACTATATGGAGGCACTAAATAAATTAAATTTAACCGTCACGAAAGCATACAAAGTCAACCAGAATATCAAATTTGAGGTTTTCATTCACAAAGTCGATGGATTGGGGGACGACTTCAAAATGGAATCTCAAAGAGACATCCATCAACGGGCCACGGACGATTTAGCAGATGCCGGTGTGTACGGTTTTTCACTTGTCACGCAACCATTGCCATCATGAATAATAAACATTTTCCTATTACAGGTTATGACCAAATTCACCTCAGCTTTCACCTGACATCCATCTACGATCACTCCATCTTTGAAGCTTTTTCAAAAGTTGTGCAAAAGCTTATTCCACAACTACCGGCATTAGAAAATCTCCTCAACATCCTAAACACCGTAAGGCTTGCAGTTGCTGGAAACTAAAACAGCTAACCAGTTTTGTTTTAGAACTCCGCTATAGAAAAATCGTTCCTATTCGATGTAGTGTCAAAAATTTACATAGCAACAGATTCCACCCCAGTGGATATGCAAAGCTACGAGCTTTGCTGCGATATGATAGACGTTGTTATTGATGTTTCATGGATATATGGGTAGGTATACTGGGTGCTATTTATGCAACATTAAGTAGCTCTTATTTTCTTAATTGTATTTTTAAATATCCAAATTTGATATGTAGTATGGGCTTAAAATGTCGTAACATACAGTTTTCTGGCACTTTTGGTCTTATCAGAATTACCAACAACTTATTTTAAATATTAAGCTTGTATCAATGCTACGACTTAGATAAAATGGTTTTAAGAGTTTCCCATTACTCATGAGAAGTTGTTTTAGAACTTCGACTGCTTGTGTTGGTCCATGATATCATATAAATCATGAGAATTTTAAAAAAAGGGTATGAACATGTAACAATCCATAGAAAGAAGAGATACATAAATAGTTCATTCCAGAGATATGAATACTGACATAAAGACATCCAGCTGTAGAAAATAAGTGGAAGAAACAGAAACACAAAACAGAGGGCTAGCTGAGGAGTAGTTAAAAGTTATTTCACAGAAGAAAAAGGCCATAAACGCGAATACCGGGCATGTGTCGTGTCATACACATTTTGTTTTTGTATACTAAACAAGAACCATTTTGTTTTTATTAAAGAATTATCCCAAACTATTTGCTTTAAAAATGCTGTCATTCTTGTTATAGGTTTGGTAGTACTGAAGTGTATTGTTGGTGATGCTGTCTATGTCAAATTCGAGGTTAGGTTGTGCGTCACTGTCAGACTGACGAGCACATAACCTGCTAGCCTCAATTTTGACATCAATTGACAGTGCCAGCAACAGTATACTGCCAAGCGTAGAACATGAATCACTGTTCTTCCATCATCTTGTCTTTTGCTCTTTGTTTCCATGCCTCCAACTTTCTTCAAATCCATCTTTACCGCTTCTAGCCGTTTCTTCTTTGATTGTTTTTTGTTTTCTCCTCTACTCTCTCGAACACCTTTTTTTGGGATTCTGTTTGTCTTCATCCTTACCACATGTCCCAGCCACCTAACTCTTTCAGCCTTGACTTTTTTCTTTATAGTTGGTTTGCCATAGATATCTTTCATTTCTTTATTGGTTTGTCGTCTTCAATTTCTCTTGTCATTCTTAATTTCTCCGTAAATACCTCTCATCATCTTTCTCTCCCAAGTTTCTATTTGCTTCCTAATTATTCAATACCCGTAGTTTGGAGCAATATAGTACTACAGAGCATATTATCTTTCTATAAAGCCATATTTTTGCTGGCATGCTTGGATTTTAACTCTTCTTCAGCGTCTTTATGGCCTTTTCCAAATCTTTTGTCCATTTCCTGATTTTCTTCATTTCAGTTTGTGAAACCAACGTAGTATAATGTTTACGTGTTTTAATTACATGCTGAAAAAAATACTGTACTGTGTGTACAGTATTGCATGTACAGACTGTCTTATATTATGTGTGTCTCGTCAGAATCGAATCCGGATTTTTGACGTTTGAATTATTGACGCTCTACTGAATGTTTTAGGCTAAACCCTGACTGAACATCCAACAGAATATTATTTACTGTATTCCAGCAGCTGATTATACACAACTTTTCCCAATATCTTCTCCGATCATGGCAGCATATTAACTGGTCTGAAATCCTCACAATTGACGAATTTAGGCACTTTCCTATTATATTACTTTCTAACGATGAATTAATTAAGTTAAGTTCCGGCCATTTCAATTTCTCAAAATATTCCTTAATGAAACCAACAGGAATTCCTTCTTGACTACCCTTGTTTGCCATACCATAAATGACCATTTCCAAATCCAGTTCATTAATTAATCTGACGTTATTAAGATTGCTAAGTACAATTCTCACATCAAAATTAGTATCATAAAGTCGAATTGATAAAATAACATCCTTTATACTATATTATGTGAAATACTAATTAAAACCATTAGCGATTCCTCCCAACTCATCCACTTTTATTCCTGCCAATAGAACAAATTATTGGTAGCAATAATAAATAAATAAAACACTTATGAGCTCTATTTCTTCTTTTTATAACGTCCTTCAGTCTATCGTTAAACCGTGATTTTCTATTTCGTACTAAAATATCTTACTTTGGCATTATTATCTCTATTCCATCATAGAGATTTGCAACTAAGTTATGCACTTTTTCTTCCATATTAAGTGTTTCATGTCCCCAATTGATACTTCTAATACAATCGTAGGATTCCTTTCTACTCGGCATTGTTTTTCGTTCGTATTTCTATTGTGCTTTAATTTCTACTGTTACGTTCTATGACACATATATCCCGGATCGCTGATAATTCCAACCTTTAAGTTCTTTTCATTTCTTATGACTAAGTCTATTGTAGTTCTGCTATTTGCTAATATATGGGTATGCTCACTAACTACTTGCACTAACCCACACACTCATTTAGACATCTCCTTAGCCTATTGGTATACCGGGTGACAATGAGACTAGGGCCATGCTTATATCTTCTTTATTTATTAATAGATTTAGATAAAATTTTATACCAAGATACTAGACATAATTTCTGATTGTCTGATATAGTCAGAATGACTGACTTCCGGTTTTACGGGAAATGATACTAACTTTGATTTTTCAAATAGAACACCCTGTATATTTTATGTTTTTCTGAATCTACGAGTCAAACTACATATAATAGTCTTGCCAAATTACATTTTTTTTAAACAAAAGTATTTTTTTAATTTTTATTTTTTACCATAGTAGGCCTTGACTTGGAAAAATCTATTCTAATTGACTCTAGCAACTCTTAATAATAGCTATTTTATCAATAAGATCAATAACAAACCTTTAATAAAAGAATATAATTTGCTAAACTTGTTTTTTAAGAAAAAGTCACTTTTTTTAAATGGTACCTACCAAGGGCCATCTTGCCATTAAACAGCAAATTTAATTACCAATCTAACGATATGCATCATGCACTACTTTATCTTTATCTGAAACTGAAAATTAATTAATTAATTATTTTTTTAATATTTTTATGTAATAACTAATAATACCAAAGCAAAAGTTGGCAACACTGTTGTATGTAATTTGAGTCGTAGATTCCGAAAACATAAAACATATAGAGTGATCTATTTAAAGAACCAAAGTTAGTGTCACCTCCGGTTTCACCGGAAGTGACACTAACATTGGTTTTTTAAATAGATTTAAACAAATAATTAATTAATTCATTTTCAGTGTCAGATAAAGATAAAGTAGCGCATGATGCATATCGTTAGATTGGTAATTACATTTTCTATCCAATGGAAAGATGGCCCTTAGTAGGTGCCATTTAAAAAAAGTGACTTTTTCTTGAAAAACGAGTTATAAAATTATATTCTTTTATTAAAGGTTTGTTATTGACCTTATTGATAAAATAGCTATTGTTAAGAGTTGCTAGAGTCAATTAGAATAGATTTTTCCAAGTCAAGGCCTTCTATGGTAAAAAATAAAAATTAAAAAAATAATTTTCTTGTTTAAAAAAATTTGGCAACGCTGTCATATGTAATTTGACCCGTAGATTCAGAAAAACATAAAATATACAGGGTGTTCCATTTAAAAAATCAAAGTTAGTATAATTTTCGGTAAAACCGGAAGTCAGTCATTTTGACTATATCTATCAGCCAATCACAAATTATGTCTAGTATCTTGGTATAAAATTTTATCCAAATCGATTCATAACTAAAGATATAAACATGGCCCTAGTCTCATTGTCACCCGGTATAGTCACCATTCCATATATGTTAAAATCTCCCATAATAATTTAGTTTTTCCAAACCGCTCCCAATTAAATCATCACGTAGCTCCTCAAAATACTAAAAATTGCACTTTTGAACTATTCGGTGAGTGATACACACTAGTACACACAATAAACCTTTAGAATTAACTTTACAAGCCCTTTCCCAATAGTTTTATGTTAGCTTCCATACAGCAAGCACACCGAACTTTTTTGGATTTGCAATCTTTATCTTCATAGTCCTCAACCCAACATTTTGCACAGCACACCTTATTATTACAATAATCCGCTTTATGATTAAATTTCAAACATTTAAAACACCTTATCATTGAAACATGCTCAAACACTTTACATATTTCCCAATTTACTTTCAGTTTTCCATCTTACATTATCCTATTAAAGAACTCTGTTGTTTTCATTTTTTAAATTACTTTTATTACTACTTTACCATCCCTTATTATCAAAGCATTTTGCTTTAGAATACACTCTTTTAACTCATTATTAATTTACTATAATCTTCAGCTATTCCTATAATTACGGTCTTTTATCAACTACATGCTACTTCCCTCCAAGTTTCATATCAATTTCTTCTTTGAACTTCTATCACAACCTCTTTCACAATTTATAGCAATGTTACCGTTTCTAAAAGTTTTTGCATTTGCTATATCTATTTCAAGATCTGTCAAACTAATTTTTCCTTTTACAACTTCTTTAGTTGTATTCCCATCCTGCCCTTTACTTTCCTTTGGTTGAATCACCAGCGTTTCATAGTTTCTTAACTTCAGTGTTTCTGCATAAGTACGCTTCCCTGCTTTTGCAGTACTTCTGGTATCACTTCTTCTACCATCTTTCCAACTACCTCCTTCAATTAAACAACCTTCGCCAACTCTTCCTTCATCTCATTCAACTTCGTGTCCAGCAAATCACTATTTTTCTTTTGTATTTTGTTGCCACATTGCTGTAATACCTCATTCACCTTCATTATTAATATGTCTTTCCTTTTTCAACCGCAACACTTGTACTTCCAATGAAGTAAACTTTTCCATCAAACACTTTTCACACAACAGCTTTTTACAGCCATCACAAGCAAAACATTTATCCCCTACTTGTATTTCATTAATTCCCTTAAAAGCACATTTAGAGCATTCAATTGTAATTTTGTATTTTCCTGTAATCTCGTAATCTTAATAAACAGTCTGTCAGAAACTGGCTTAAAATCGATAACCCTTTTTACCCATTTTTTGGTTACTATGAATCCAATACCAAAGTATCTCTCATCTATTCTTTCCCTATTAAAAGAAGTGGTGTCCGTATATTGAGAATCGGAAAATAACACGAAGTCGGAGACATGCTTAAATGCAGAAGTTGAACATATCCGTCTTGAAATATATTTCTAATAGGTCCTAATTTGCTGTTTGACATGCTCTGAAAGCTGGTGGAACTGGTAAAAATTATTAATTACTAAGAACGTAGGTAATGTTGTTTTCAACATTATGTGAGGTTTTCTTATGCATTTTTAGTGTGCATCAAATTTACTTAAATAAATAACTGTAAAATTATTGATCTGCAATATTTACATGTAAAATTTTAAAGAAAATGAAAACGCTTGAATGAGGCAAATGGATAGGTACGTCAACATAAGCAACGTGTTAAATGAAGGAACCATATGGATACGGGCAAGCAGCATTGTAAAATGAGAGCTGCAATGAAAGGGGTAACCAGTGTAAATTTATCCAAGTTATTGATGTCGTTAGTGTCGTTACCTTTCTGTTTTATTTCTTTTAATGCTATAGGATTTCGTAATTTCCATTAAATTCCTTATTGCACCTTCCTCATAACTACTCACATTCCATGTACCAATTCTTGTAATTTTTTAACTAAATTTCTTGTTTACTTTAGAGTCTGCTTTATTTTTCTCTCAATAATGATCTTTATTCACGCCCAGTTACTTCACTGCCTTTGTTATATTTTTTTCAACATGTCCTTTGCTCTTGCTTGGGCTGTTTCCATTTCCTTATCCTTATCTTTTTCCTTTAGTTTTTTTATTCTATTTTTCCTTAGTTTTGCTTCATCTTCACTCTGTTCCATATTGTTATTTTGTTGTATATGATCGTAACAATTTTTCCTTTTTCTTCCTTTGCTATCAATCTGATTTCTTTTTGCCCCTTCATATCTTTGTCAGGCCAATAACAATAAAAACTGCCTGATTTCAAATTCTTTAGTTTCGTCTTGTTCTGCACCAATTTTATTTTATCATCTTAATTTCCTAACTCAATTAAGCATAGTTTCTTCTTTAGTTTTTTTGTTTTTACTTCTGCGTTGATTTTTAAATTCTCTTTAGTAAAACTGTCTATTGTTACTTTCAGTAATGCTGGTTCATTTGTCTCTGTAACTAATTCCCTCATTACAATATTGTTTTTTTTTCATTTTCTATGATTTCCATATTATTTCTGATCTGTAATTCTTCTTTTCTCTCTTTTGATCTCATAATTTTTCTACTTCAGGGTTTTATTTTACTTGTGTAGTATTTTTATTTGGTCATTAAAATATTTTCTTTATCTCTGAACTTTCTTTTTTATCCTTTTGGTTGTCTCTCATAGCACTCATTATATTCAGTATCGCATTCAATTTTTCTTTACTCTTCGCAAAACCCCAATCCATTTCATTTACGCCTTCTTTTTTTATCATTTCGTCCGTTGAGTAGTCATCATTGATTTAATCTCTAATTATTTTCCAAAACATTCTGAAGTCAAAACATTTACTGTACCCTGTATTACCTATTTGCCTATTGCCGCCGACGCCATAGGTGGTTTGTTCACAAGTCAACCCTTTGGGTGAATAGCCACTACAGCTGATGATGCATCATATTTTTTTATATTTATAGTTTGCCTATCTTATGATCGACGAGTTGAAGGGGACTGCACCTTGTGTTTTATGCTTATCTTTTCTTAACACTAATACATGCAATCTTTTTGCTTTATTACTTTGAAAAATTGGAAACATTTTATATATTGTTTAAAGAATAATTTGTGCGACTTGTCAGGCCTTAAAAAAAATGTAATATTTGGGATGAAAATTAAAACTTTGCTACATTTTTACGTGTTGCAAAAAGTCCATCAGATGCTTATGTACGTGAATTTTTATTTTTGCTAAACTTATTTCTGTTTCTGTTTCAAATATTGTATAAAGCTGCAATTTCTAACATATAAATTCATTTATTTCCTCTCCTTGTGCCTTTAAAGTGTTGGGTCCACTTTGGGAATCTGCCTCGCTTAGACTGCAATTATTTCTCTCCTCTGAAGTCTATTCTTCGTTTCAAACTCTCTTCCCATGCCTGCTGTGGCCTTTCCTTGTATCATTTTTCTTCCAATCTTGCTTCCGGTACTTACCTCGATTCCATGTTATTTCCCATCTCACTACTGATCTGTACCATTTTAATTGTCTCAATTCTAAAATTGACGGCTCTATGTCTTTTTCTTTTCTAATCACTGTAATTCTTTTGTTACATGGTCCCTTTCAGGTTTTCCAAACAATCTTCAGTAATTTCATCTGGCTTGCAGTTATTTGGCTTCTTATTGTATTCTAAATTGTCCACATTTGTGATCCATATGCTGAAATTGGTGTTTATGCTTAACATGTGAAAAATACTTTTGAAGGATAAGAACTACTTAGTATCAAAACCGTGCTCAGCTCGAGCTGTAATACATTGCAAACATTCAGTAAGACAGCATAATCTCGACTTGCTTTGGTTTTAACCACTAAGTTGGCAAAGTTAAACTTATTTTTTAAATATTGTTCAGTATTAGAATCTGTGACTTTGGCCCAATTCAACCGACCTGTATTTTACCATTTTTTGCGAATCCCAATGGTAAGCTTTGAAATTGCATATTTAGGTCTAAGTTCCAATTACCCACCTTAACATTGAATCTCTGTTCTTTGCACTGTTGAATAATTGGTTCGTTATGGATACAAACAGCAGTGGCCCAAGGAATCATCCTGCTTTATTTCCATTTCTATTTTAAAGCACTGTGATTTCTGTCTTTTTATTCTTACTCTTCCTTTTGTTCCTTTGTATAATTATATTGTGATGCATTTATAGCCAACTGGAGTTCTTGTGTTGCTTTTATTTCTGCAAATTCTTTTCATATCTTTAACTTAGATATCATATCAAAAGCTGAGTGGATGTGAATAATTGATAGGTATAACACTGTGTGCCCATTGACAACTTTTCCTTATAGATTTTAGTCATCTATATTATTCTGTGTTTAAAGTCTTTGAGGTCTGAAAGCAGCCGTTCTATCTCTTGTTTCCACTACTAGGTATTTTGAATATTTTCGTTTATTACGGATGATAGGTACTATTATGTTTACAACTCAGTCATTAGGTAGTTTTCTGCCCTTCCATGCTAGGTTGACATATTTCATATATCCATTGTTTCATTCTTTCTGCTCCATATCCAATCTTTTCTGGTGCTATATTATCTCTTCGAGCTGCTTTTCCCAACTTAGTTTGTTTTATCACCTCCTTTTCTTCATCATTTTTGATATTTTTTTCTTCCACTTCTCTAGCTGTTTCTCTTCTTTCACCTCTTCTCATGGTATTTTTGTATTACATGTATGTTTTCCCCTATGTTTCCAAAATTCGTTCCTCCTCTACTTGTATGAATTCCTCGCTGCTTCATTCTTTGTTTTCTATATTTTCTTCTTATTCCCTTAATTATTTCCAAAATTTCCTCGTATTGTCCGTGTGAATTTGGTTTCAAGCTTGAAAAAAAAATCTAAGGGGCCCCTGATCACTCCTTTAAACTAATATTGGTGCAAATTATACCGAGTTTTTGTTTCAACCAGCTGTTCCTGGTTTAGAAGAATAGTTGGTTGGACATTGAAAGAATCGTATGAGACCTCTTTTCGAGTAATATCTGTCAATACCTCCATATAATCCTTTAAAATGAGTTCTATTTTAAAAAGAGCAAGTTGAAGTTGTTTTGGTAAAACTGAAGTGTAGAAAACTGTATGTTACATAAAATACGAACTTAATAAGCTATTGTGTACATATCAAATTGATTCCGTTATCTTAAAACATCCTAAAAACGGGAGTCACTGATAACCTGTATAACATGAGAACTGCAAACTGACATTGCACTTAGTTACAGTGTGCGAGAGGAACAAGATACGACTGCGTTCGACGAACAAAGCCTAGTCTAATTAAACTCAACAACGGTACGGTACTCTATCTCGCGAAGTCAACAAATTCCTAGCCCTCGTTTGCATATTAAGGGAGGACAACTTCGACCATAAAGGTTTGTAGTCGCTCCTTGCCTGGATTCTGTCTGATTATTTATGTTTCAGGTGTAATCGATTATAACTTCCTGTGCTTCCGCGAGGCAATCCAGCAGGTGTTTGAGCTGCGCAACAAGCACCAAGCGCAACCCATGACCAACTCGGCGAGCAGTCCCGTCGTGAACGGCAAAAATATAATCAGTGACGGGCACGTGAGCCCTACATTAATAGACGAACAGAACTATATAAGCGCTGGCTTGCCACCACGTCGGTGCTTTGTGCCTTTATTTTGATGTAGCTGCAAACGGAGGGTTTTGTGCACCAATCGTAACGCCGTAATATTGCAGGTCTTCGGAAATTTTATTTCTTGGTAATTTCTCATCACAAATATGTATATGTTTGCATAACTTTGTATATGTGTGTTTTTACGCTCACGTTTAGATGTGCTGTCGAAGAGCAATAGGTCATTTGTAACGCGTTCTAATTTTCATTTTTAGGTTAAATGTAAGTGTAATGTATAAATGCGATTATATAAGCTGTAATATATGTTAATTGAATTTTTATAATTGTAAATAAAACTTCTATGCATCAGAACTTGCATCAGTTTATGTGTTAGCGTGTTTTTGCGTTCACTAAGAAGCGATTCCTAAAGAAAGAGCAGGAAAAAGAGTAAGTACCTACTTCATAACGATAACCTTATTGCAATAGAAATGGAATTTGCTGATTAGTAATTTGCTAATTACAATGTTATGTTTACACAGCTGCTAAATGTACAGGTGCTATTTATTTAATGAAAATGTGTATACAATTGTGAAAGAACAAATTTTGGTGTAGAAGTTAGAAAAAAAGTGTGCAGTTAAGAAAAAATAACGATTGATTATAAGTCAGCATTTTTGTTCTGCAGAGTTTACAATTAGATTGGTAACACATCATAGATAGAATTACACACTCTTCAAAAGCGGAGGGCAAAATAGAAATTAGGAACAGGTTTTCTTATTAATAAACAATAGAATCAGCTAGTGATAGATGCAAAGCAACTCATATAGAATAATATATGTAAGAGTAAAAGGAATCCGCAGAAACTTAAGTGTTACGAATGTGCACCATACCGACAGAAGAAAAAGAGAATGAGGTGAAAAACCAATTTTACGAGCAGCTAGAACATGTATACAACGGATCTAAAATATGATATGAATAGTATTGGGCGATTGCAATGTGAAGATTGACAAAGAGGCAATTTACAGCACAATGATAGGGAGCTTTAGCAAACACGAAAATACAAATGAGAATGGGAAAAGGCTTATAGATTTTGCAACAGATAAAAATCCGATTATAAGAACAATGCAGTTTTAACAAAAGGAAATACATAAAGCGACATGGATGGCTCCAAATGGACAAACTGTGACCATATACTGGAGGCTCAACATGCAAATTGTATTAAAAATGTCAGGAGTTACCAAGGAGCTGAGGCAGACTTCGATCATCACCTAGTGAGAACAACACTGAATCCAGACATAGAAATAAATTAAGGAAAGCAAAGCCAGAAACCAAGAAAATTATGACGTAGCGGGACTACGAGAAGAAAAGGGGTGAAGAAAGTATATAAGCAGAAAACAGACAACCTCTTAGACGCAGCAGAGTAAAAACAAAGCGTAGATGAAGACTGGGAGCAGATAGAAAGCATAATCAGGAAAGCAAGTAAGAAAACGTTGACAGGTAAGACACCTGGAAAGAGCAAGAGTTGATACGATAAAGAATGTAGAAGAATAGTACAGGAAAGAAGAAGTGCCAGAGAAACTGTGTTAAGTAAAAAGACTGAACAAAGTATAAGCAGTTATAAGGAAAAGAGAAAGAAGGCCAACGCAATAGGTAGGAAAAAGAAGGAGAGCACAATGAAAACAATTGAAGAAAAACTAAAAAACAAAGAAATATTTTTTTTATAAGGAAGTTAAGTGACAAAGTGGGATTTCAGGGAATAGCAAGGTACTGTAAAGATAAAAACGGAAGACTAATAGAAAACACTGAAAAATAGCTAACAGATGGACGGAGCATTTTGAAGAACTGCTGAATAACAACAAAGATGAGGAAGAAATGACAGTGGTAGAAAGCACACAAGAAAGAGAGAGCAAGTTATAGGAAGACTAAAAACTAATAATAGCGCAGGGGGGAACAGAGTGGTGGCAGAGATTAGGCAAATATGGCAAGAAGAGAAGGAGCCAGAACAATGGTCAAGTACCCCATACACAAAAAAGGGGATAAAACCTTACGTAAAAATTACAGGGCAATAGCTATAGTTGATGTAACGTACAAAATCGCTTGAAACTTACACAGAAGCAATTCTGGGAGATTACCAGTGCGGCTTTAGAAGCAACTGTTGCATCACAGATCAAATATTCACTGTGAAACAAATACGGGAAAAATTTTATGAATTTAATAAAACCGTTTTTGTAATATTTATACATTTCAAGCAGGCCTACGACTCCATAATACGGTTTAAGCTATACAAAGCACTAGAAATTACATTGCAGAAAACAGATAATACAGTGAGGGTGCATGGTCAAGAAACAAAGGATTTTAAGGTAGTAGGAGGTCTAAGCCAAGGTGACCCGATGTCAACATTGTTATTTAATGTGGCTCTAGAAAAGATAATACGTGACAGCAGAATAAATCGAACAGGAACAATCTACAACCAGAGCTGGGCAAATTACTTTTAAAAAGTAATTAATTACTAATTACCAATTACCGCCCAATGTAGTAATTTAATTACCAGAGATTCAATTACTCACAGGAAATAGTGATTCAATTACCAATTACTTAATAATTGTAATTGTACAACATCAATTACTTTCAATAAAAATTATTGTCATACAGTTGTATTTAGTAGAATTTTCTTGCAAGTTGCAACTATCATTAGTGTCGTGTCGATTCGTAATTGTTATCTAACAATGCTTAGTTTTTAGGTTTTGTTAACTATAGTAACCTAATACTTTATCACCCTTGAAGATTTTTTGATAATTAAATCTTCTAGCTACATGCACCGTTCACCAAAACCAAAATTTTTTAGTTTGTTTTGATGTAAGATGTAAGTAAATAAATAAATTCTAGGATAGCAATTATACAGGGTGTCCTAAAAAAATGGAACACCGATTTGGCATAGATTCCTTTATAATAAACATAAACCAATTAAACCTAATATACTTTAGTACAAAGTCCCTTCAGCAAGAAGGTATAAGGACTTGGAAGTTCAAATCTATATATTTTTTTATATTAGTTTCCACATAAGTTATCACTAAAGTTGAGCTTTTTATCACGATTGTGTATTTAGTTGACGAGGCCCGAAGGGCCAAAGCAAATAAACCACACAAGGATTGAAATGGAACTCAGTGCCCAGGGGTACATTGTTTTTTAAATCGAGAAATCGCATAGTTACCACATTTTAACCAACTTTTATAGGTTACGTTGACGTCGGTTGACGGTTACCTATCGCCCAGCCGCCTACAAAAAGTTGTAAAACAATGGATTACTTCACTGCCGATTTCTCGTATTTTATTTGACGATTTCGATGTTCTTCACTGCCAATTTAGAAAAAAATTCGAATATGAAGAAATGTCGAATTTAATTTTGGCTAGATTTTGTAATGATATTAGAAAAAAATAGCACGCTGAATATGTTATTCGTGATAAATTAATCCACTCCCTTTGCATCACTCGCTCGTAAATTAAACGTTGAAAAACTTTCACTTTTCTTAACTTGTAGAACAATCTATTATTAAATACGCTTAACATGAGGCTGAATGACGAAAGTATGTAACTTACCTAGGTATACAGGGTGGAGCATTGGATTTCTTAAGTGTTTGACAGCAAATTTCTATTTAGATTTTGTAGAAGAACGATCCAATTGGCGCAACTTGAGCATTTTTTGTTGGCTCTGTTCGAAAATACTTTTTTTACCCCTTTATACGCAAGTGACATTTTCTGTCGCCTGTTAGGGGTATAGGGAAAATATACGTTTGGGTCCCTGGTTGGTTTCCAATGGCAGCGGGAGGGAATATAATACATTGACTGCCGTTGCCATTAGAGACGGGAGACAATGTGATTATTATTAATAATAAATCAGCTAGCCTCCCGGTTTCCATATTTAAATATTTTTGAATTCAGCTGATTATAAGAGTTAGGGCCGGTTGCAGAAAGCAATGTTAAGTCTGGTGTTAGCTAACATCGCGTCAAAGTGAACAAAATCGCATAAAATTTTGTTTACTAATGTATTAGTTACCATAAAGATTTGAGATTTGATTCGTTTTTGTTCACTTTGACGTCGCGTTAGCTAACGCCAGACTTAACATTGCTTTCTGCAACCGGCCCATAGTCTCATCATAAAATGTAAGTGTTGTATGTATAACTCTGGACTAAAACGTCATTTCATCTCTTGCATGATTACAATAAAGTGATTAGGTACTGTTCTCGAAAACTCTGAAGAACTAAACTACATCTGCGGGAGGGAATGCTACATTTTCCTCCCTTCCTAGTAATACAAATAGTTATTTAAAATGTATTAGGTAACTTCTGAAATTTTTAAACAAAATATCAATTTGGTGTTCATCAGGCACCTTTGAAAGTTGACAGATGACTGATAAACCTAGTTGAAAACGGCTGATTGAAATAAGAATTCGTCCTTTAGATACAAAAACAAAAGACATTTGCTGAAGCACGTAACAATGAAGTCATTTTTACATTCAAGTGACTTTTATACTGTGTTCAAAAAGAAATTACACAAGGGTTGAATATGGCAATTTTTAGAATTTTCAATCGCGATATCAGCGTATAATATAAACTTATGACAGCAACAACAGTGATTATGTTAATGAATTCTAAAGCTTGCCGTTGCCAATACTTTTATATTCCATGGTCAACCCTTAAGTAATTTCTTTTTGAACACACCGAATAAGAAAATTACTGTGAACGCTCGACAATTAAATTGCTCATGTTGCTTTCATATTTTTACTTCAAATTTCAAAATGTTATTAACATCTTTAATAGTACCTATTGATTTTAAGTTTAGGGCAATAAAATATCTGAAATTACGTAAATTGGGTCACTATACACTGTTCTTTTAAAAACTAGATAGAATTTTGTGTAAAATCATTAAGAAGCCAATATTTGAATGTCTCGTAATTAGTAAGAGGGTTTTTAATAATAATCGAAGCTAACATGCTGCAGCAGTCCATAAAAATTATGCACTAGTGCCAGTATACAAAGCAGCATATGAGCATTACAAGGCAAGAAAGCGACAAAGAATGGATAATTTACAAACTGTTCAATGCAAGAATGCGGTAAACTTATGCGGCGGCGTTTTAAAATTACCATACACCATAATGCATTTTTGAGTCAACCAGACATGGGATTTTGCGATTAGGTACATTTTATATATGTGTTTTCTGCTGTTTAAATGTTGTTATCGGATTTTGTCCGTATAATTCAATTTCTCACTCAAAAACGTAATTTTCTGGACTTAACGTCTGTTACACTTGCACGGATCGTTTAAAACAAGCAAATTGAAATGATGGAATAATCATTATGAACCAATATCGTCTAATGAAGCTCTTTAAAATTATTATTTTACAGTAGGTATTGTAATCTGTAATGTACGCAAATCTTATATTATAAGCGCCGATGCCGCCGGTCACCGGTCGCCGGCCGTCCAGACGTAAGCAGGCGCGAGCACACGCAGCATGAACGGCCTGCATACTAGCAAGTGGCGCGCGCGCACAAATGGCGAGCCCGCATTTGTATTGTTAACGCTGGCAAGGCCGGACGTCGGCTGGCCACCAGCCTAAGCAAGCATTTTTATTGTTAACCGTTTCTTTACGCTGGCAGGGCCAGACGTAGGCTGGCCACGAGTTCTAGTATTCTTATAACGTCTTACACTTAGCTTCTCTCACAATAAATATTAGTGTCACTATTACAAGCTACAGATACACGCACTAATGCTCGTGGAAGCGTCATACAAAATGCAGAAGTTGCTGTTATTCGACTCGTCAAAGGAAATAATAAATTAGGCTTATATTGCGCGGGGAATACCCTGCAATTTGCTTAATATGTAACTTAATAAGACCTTATCTTATTTATGCGTTCTGGAGATTTAGCACCCTATCGAGGTCAGTAATTCAGTAATTGAAATACCACAAAGTAATTCAATTACCTCGAGTAATTTCAATTACCACAAGTAATTCAAATACCCATAAAGTGATTTAAATACTTTAGAGTAATTTAATTACACGAAAGTAATTGAGTAATTGAATGCAGTAATTAATTACTTTTAAAAAGTAATTTTCAAGTACTTTCTAACAAAAATTGCAATTCCCAATTACAATTACCGCATTTTAAAAAGTAATTCAATTCCAAGGCAAATAACAGAAAGGAATTTAATTAGTAATTTAATTAAAAAGCAATTAATTACTGCCCAGCTCTGTCTACAACACAGAACACCACTGTATCACATATGCAAATTACGTGGCCATACTAGCAAAATCAGAAGAGGAGCTGAATCAGGTAGTAAGAAGGCTACAGCATGAAGCAAGTAAAATGGGGTTAAGAATAAATGGAATAAAATCAAAATATATGGAAATTTGTAGAAGAAAAGAAAGTGGAACAAATAATGTAAAGTACCTAACAGTAAGGGTGACTGATAACATCGATTTAAAGTTTGAGAAAGTGGACAGTTTGATGTATCTCGGGGCGCTGATATCGTAAAAAAATTAACAGTGACAGTGAAAAGGAAATAGAGGCGAGAATAGTGCGGGGTAACAAACTCGCAGGGAGTTTACACACGGTGATACGTGCAAAGCAGATTTCCCAAAGATCAAATGTGAGAATCTACAGCACAGTGATCAGACCGGCAGTGACTTATGCGATTTTCTTTAAAAGCTTGCTGTCGCATCTAAATAGTACACAAAACTTATATATGAAGTTTCAACGCCATACCCCTTTTCATTTTTGAGATATTCTGTTCACAGACAAAAAAGACATTCACTTAAAGCCCAACGTTGAGGTAATGATTCAACAATTATGGCAGCTCTGAGTTGAAATAAATTCAGCAGTCAGCTCAATCTTGGCATACCTACCCTAGTTTAAATTTTAATATCTCATCTTTTTCCAAGGTCTGTCCAAGTAAGTTTTTAGCGGTATACTCCATAGACTTGATATTGACAATGGTATTTTCAGGTTTGTGTTATTTCAGCTTTAGGTACTGAAGGGAACAACATATTCCACAGCACCATGTAGTAGAACGTACCATCCATCAGGCATAACTCTTGTTGCCACTATACATAATTCTCGTTCATAATAAAGACCACTCAGATTTTCGAGATCTTCAAACAGATACAATTGAGGATGTGTACTGAAATGTACATGCAATTGCTTGGCAAATTTATCAATAGGCATTGTTTGTTCCTCTACTGCTGCACTACTTAAGAACTTAGGAAGGATGTGCATTTACTAAAATGTTAAACCTCCAGGAGAGGGGTGAAGCACCGCGATTAGACGGGGCGAAGCACCGTCTGTCGAGGTGCGAAGCACCGAGTGAAACAATTTTTTGGCTTCGCCTAATTTGTTTCGCCAGTTATCCAATTATTTCAGACCTAACCTGTATATTTTTATTTGAATTATAAATCCTTTGCATATCAAATTCTTCAATTTTCCAAAGCAGCTTATTTTGTACCTGGTTCGAATTCTTTCTTTCGCGCGATGAACTCTCGACCCGCGCTATCTCTTATCAGAGTGCGAGCCTTCCTTTGGGAACGATTTTTTCGTCCGAGCACTTGCTGTTCTCGCCTTGGCCCGCCGTGTTTGGCGTGGCTGAGGTTTAATTTTAATTAAGTCAAATTACGTGCGCTCAACCGATTTCTATGAGCAGTGTATGTTTCCTAGGGCTGATTACGATCAGGTACGGTAGCGTTTTATTTTCTCCATAGTAATTACATTTTTTTCTTAGCTTTTTATTACCAGTTTCAACCACGAGTTTTTTTCGGAGGCCAAGCCGCTAGCCTTATCGCATTTTTGACACCTGCTGGCGCTCTGCTTAGTTGCTGCCGTTCGAGGGTGCCTTTGCTATAATTTGCATCCACGGCGATTTCGTCCATTATGGTAGCAGTTCACGACCAGCTTATTTTGAACCGAAGGGTGTAGCTACCCCGGCCGGCGTTTGCCTGTTAGCAGTTTATGAGCGTTGGAGAAGCGAGGTTAGTTTGTGTTATTCCGGGATTTATCGTATCTTTAATACCTGGATTTTACTTTTATACATTTTAAACCAGTAATTATTTGGAATTTAAATTCATACGTTTTGCCATTATTAACATGTAATGTTCAATTTCATACATGCTCTTGCTTTTTACATTTGAATTACTTCGACACGAAGGGTACGAAGTATTGAAATTCCCTCATATCGAAAACCACTCTGAGTCAAATATCTCTAAAATTCGAGCCACCCGACTAATGAATCCACTATATCAAATCTCCGTCTCGGCGGTGTGGATCTTTTGGTGAAGATCCCAGCCCACTAGATCAATCCCCCGTATTGGGGGGTGCCTAAACGTGCTGTGCGGGGGATGTATGTTCGTATGTGTACACGATTCCGGTCGCCTGGAACCTTCCTGAAGTCTTGGATTGTTTTCATACGATAGGTCCTCCAAAAATGAAGGCAACATCAACTTTTGAGCTATGGTCGTCGGCAAAAAATGGTTTTTTTGGTTTTTTTTTTTTTGATAAATAACTGGTTCATAGCATTTCATTGTATTAGCGAAACGAAGTAATGCTGAGTATCGAAGTATTCTTGGAAAGCACGGAAGGGCGCTTTTCTTGGATGGGGGGTACCGTATATTTTTATGCTTATAGTTAATTATGCTCAGTGTTTAAAAGTTGCTATTTTGATGTGTATTTACCCTCTGTAAAAGGTACAGTCACGCTTTTTTATTTTCAATAGCCTAAACAGAAGGATTTATTAAATGACTGTAATTAGCTTATCCCACTAATGATTTGTTGGTAAAGTTATTAAAATAACCCGAAAGGGGTTTTTTGATTTTATGCGTGTCGCAACCTTCAGTTTACGTAGACAATTTTGTTATAACATTATTTGCATTTTAATTATCCTGATAATTTACTACTGACACTACAAGACTATTTTATTATTTACTAATTAGACGCTAGTCACTTGCAGTTTATTTTCTCTTATTATTTGAAATCTTTTGATTTCTGGCGCCCATTCCCTTTCCTTTTTTTGAAGACATTCCATGGTACACAGCTGATGATTTGAACCTACGATCCAAGGCCGGCGGAATTTGAGTTAGTTAGGGCCATCACGGTAAGTAAAGGGTTTTCAGAGCTGCCGTGGTGTATAGACTGTAGGGGGGTTGATCTGCGATTTTTACTACCATCGATCAATTTTATTAATTAATAGCAGGTCGGCTTCTTTATTGTTTCACGAGTATGTAGAATTATACTCCTCGGTGCGCAGTACCGACTTTAGAGCATCGCGGTGCAAAGCGCCGTCTGCCGAGGTGCAAAGCACCGAATTTGGAGGGCGAAGGCCAACTTTCGCGCTACGAAAAATAAAGCTTTTTTACAATATGTGTATCTTTCACACTACTAAGGTACTTAGGTTTAGTAACCAAATATTTTATAAGGCTCGAGGGTCTAGCGGTAAAGACACCCTCAGCTATGGATATGGCACACTATACCACTGCGGATTTTTTTGCTTTAATATGTTAAGCACGGTGTGTGCTAATCACTATTTTAATCTTTGTTTGACCGTGGCTTTAACCTTGTACGTAACCTTGAAGGTAGCCTTGACCGTGGCCCTGACCGTAACCTTAGCCTTGAACGTGGCCTTCACTATGACATTGATCATGATTTTGACTTTGAACTCAAGGCCAAGTGGGGGGGGGTGGTTCCAGAATCATCCACAATACTCTACTAGTCTTAGCCTTGAATTCAAGGCCAAGTGGGGAGAGAGAGGAAATGATCTTGACCTTGAACTTCAACTTGACATTGGGATTGAATTCAAGTGGTGCGGTAGGAAATTACCTTGACTTTGACCTTCAAGTTGGGCTTAGCCTTGAATTCAAGTGGTGGGGGGAAAAAATTACCTTCACTTTGATCCCCCTTCGTAAAGTGGTGGGGGGAGGTCTTAGAACCGGCAAATGCACTATATTACTAAATTCAATGATATACAGGGTGTAAACGAATTTATTAGACATGTCATAACTTCTAAAGTATTAGGTGTATCAAAAGGAGATTTGGTATAGGTAAATGGTATAAGGAAAGGAGAGTTTTTGCATATTTTTCATTTTCCGGTCACTTCCGGTTTCACCAGCACTGGCTCCGATTTCGAATTTTTAAATAGAACACCCTGTATATTTTTACATATTTGGATTTCTGAGACAATTTTGGATCAGAATGTGACGTTTTTAAAAGTTTTTAAGCCTACTTGATTTTTTTAGAGCCACTTTTAATATTGCATCTAGGTGGCCATGATCGGACGCAAACTAATCTAAGGACCTCATGTGATGTCAGAAAATTACAATCGCAAAGTTTTAATGATTAGTATGATAGATAGGAATAAGACAAGTTGGCAAAATCACATTTTCTTGTCTAACTATTTTTTTTTCAAATGGCGACCCTTTTTTGACAAGCACTTTCCGAAAGAGTAATTTTTGGCGAATCTAACGATACTAATTGATTTGCGATTGGATTAAAAATAAGCTGATAAGTTAAATATTTCTAAGCAAAATACTGAATAATAATTTATTTACTTTTATCAAGCGTGCCATGGATAGCCATGATGCATAATACCTAAAAATAAATAATAAATATGCAAAGCTCTCCTCTCCCTACACCATTTACCTATACCAAATCTCATTTTGATACACCTAATACTCTGGAAGTTATGACTTGTTTAATAAATTCGTTGACACCCGGTAGACATCCTTATTAACCATCAATTGGTATTTAGGATGAGAGACGGGAAGGTTTGTAATGCTGTCACGTCTACTACATCTATCCAGAAATGCCACTTCCAAAGAGTTTGGTAGCATATAATTGATGAAAAAAAAGATAGTTGATTCCTCGAAATTTATCTTTGGCTTATCTACCTGTCATTTATGGATACGCTTTTTTGAGTGCTGATTATACGTGGCATATAAGATACCAATAAAAAATGGCAGGCAAGATAGAAAGATTCTAGCCGAAACCAAGAAAAAGATTCAAAGCGAATTCAGATCTCGGATGGGTCTGTTTGTCGATAAACCTAAGCCAAGGTAGGGCAGTACTAACGATGGCAACACAGCCAACGTTTTTTCCAAAGCCCCGAAGTTTCTTCGACTATTACAGAAATGGTCTCTGATATTAAGTTATAAGGGGTATACCTAACTGAAGTAGAAACGTTTATATTTGAAAACTGTAGTTTGACTATAAATTTCCAAGTGACAGCACACTGCAGCACAATAAAAAGAGAGGGACAATTGGTGCATTGTCTTCGTTTGTAACCCTAGCATTAAACGGTTTGGAATAATTTTAAAGACTAAGGGCCGGTTGCAGAAAGCAATGTAAGTCTGGTGTTAGCTAACGCGACGTCAAAGTGAACAAAAACGAATCAAATCTCAAATGCTTAAGGTAACTAATACATTAGTAAACAAAATTTGATGCGATTTTGTTCACTTTGACGCGATGTTAGCTAATGTCAATGTGGCCTAAGAGAACAATCATTGTGGTCATGATTTTATTTTAAATTAATAGTTTTAGAATAATCTAGTGTGAGTTTAAGAGAAGTGTCAGAACAAAATAAAAATTGTAATTGTAAAATTGAATTTGTTGAGCTGTATATGAATCGAATTCTGTGACGAATTAAAGCTGTGGAAAACACAAAGAGGTTGTTTATGGTTATTTGTTAGTACTGTGCTAATAGAATTTGAAGGTTGCCTGTTTGTGCCTTTTCGATTGCTAATAGCCTGAGCCAGGCGTGAAAGGCAATAGTGGCAAGCGGTCGAAAAACGCTTTTGTGAATTGAACTGAGCTGTCGAAGTTTGAAACGAAAACATTTGGTCCTTCTTCCACCGAATCGGTTCTTTGGTAAACAGTGCTTATTTAATTTTGCGATATAAAGTTGATACCTTGTAATAATTTGGAAAAATGAATCCAACGAAAGAAAGAGAACAGCGTATAAAGATACAACCCATTCGTTTAACCTACAACGAGCGTGGGAACCCTGTCAACGTTATTCCGTCATCTTCAAAGAAAACACCTGAAACGGAGCCACAACCAAAGAAGCCTGGGTCCAACGGAGCACCGTCTGTAAAGTCATCGGTGACGACATCCAACATTCGCGAAAAGGAAGTGGAACTCCAGGCAAAGCAGAAGATTCAAGAACTTCGGCGGAAAGTGTCTGAAAAGCGTCTGGAGATGAACCTTTTCCAAGCCGACATCGAAGTTCACCACTTCAATTGTAAGATGCTTCAGGACAAAGAAGAAAAGAGCGAGCTTTCTGAAGCAGAAAAAACCAAGAAAGAGCAGGAAGTGACTGCTTGCTTTCAAAAGGGAATTAATCTTAAGAAGTTAGAAGCCGAGCTCAAACTCATGGAAGCCAACCTGAAGGATGAAGAGGATATCATCCGGGCGGAGTGCGAACTCGAGAAAGAAAAGATTAGATTCGAAGAAACGCTGACACTTGATGACAACATCTCTTGCAAGAAAACTGAAGAATGGATCGATCATCACTGTCAGTATCAGGATGTAGAGGGTAATGGGCAAGATGGTTCTGTTGGTGGTGAGTTCCAGGACGACAATCATGGCCCCATAACCAGCAACAATGGGAAAAATTCTGCTGGTGTAAGAGCTCAGCCGTTTCATAACTGGAGTCGACCGGAAGTTGTAACCGGAAGTGACACCATCCATATGGAACAACTAATTGCACAGTTGGCTGTTATGCAACAACAGACCAACATGATGCAACAGCAACAATTAAACTTGATGCAGAACCAACAACGGAGTCCTGCTGAGCCAACTACAACAATTATTTCAAAGCAAAACATGGACAAGGAGCTTCCTGGATTCGATGGACATCCAACGAAGTGGGCCCTGTTCAAGAGCGAGTTTGATAGGACGACTGCCAAGGGGCACTATGACGACTCGCAAAATGCGATTAGGCTTAGAACATGGTTGTAAGGATCTGCGCGGGAAGCAGTTAAACATCTTCTTCCTAATCCAGCAAATGTTAAAACGATTCTGAGGACTTTGGAAATGCGGTTTGGACGTCCAGAGTACCTAATAAAGTCATTGATTACTGAAGCTAGGCTGACAAAATTACCTGATGTAAACAAGCCGGAGTCTATTTACAGATTTTATGATGCGGTGTCAGCATTGGTGACTAATATTACAACTCTTAAGCAGCCAGAGTACTTCAACCACGTTGGACTACTTGATGACCTCGTTGAAAAGTTGCCACCTATAATGAGAAAAGAGTGGGCCCGATACGTTTGTCATAATAAATACAAGATCAAAGATTTGCTCCTGTTTTCACAGTGGTTGGAAGAGGAAGCAGAAGCTGTTGCCCTAATATCAACACCGTATATAAAGATCACCTCAGAAGACAGAGGGAAGTCAAGAAATAGGACACCTAGTGCCTTCCACACCGCTACCGAGAAGAATGATGTCTGTCTTGTTTGTGGATTTGTCAATCATCGCACAGCGCAGTGCAGCGTGTTGAAAAAGCTGAGTGTCGAACAACGCTGGAAGTTAGCGAAAGACAAGCGTGTTTGCTTCAGCTGTTGGCAACCCGGCCATGCAAGTATAAAACGCCCTGACAGTCGAACCTGCAATATTGAAGGTTGCTCTAGAAACCATCACCCATTGCTACATAGGACTGCAAAATCAGGAACATCGAAATTAGCAGCACCTCGTTCGGAAAAAGAAGTGAAAATTGAAGCTGTTGTCAATCCACCTCCTTCTATAACCCAATCAACCGAAGTGACTGCAGTAATCACACCTGGTGGAAATATGGCAGCAGCATCTGCTGGAGATCTACTGGCCATAATTCCTGTGGTGATTATTGGACCGACCTCGTCGAAGAAAATCTACGCACTCCTGGATCTGGCTTGCACATTCTGCGCCCTAGAAAACGATGTAATTGATGACATCGGAGCAGATGGGTTAGTAGAGCCTTTAAAGTTTACCGTATTTGGAGATACACGATTAGAAAGAAATTCCAGGAAGGTAGAACTGGAAATTAGTGGAGCATATAAGAATGCGAAAAATTTTAAGATTACTGCCCACACAGTGGACAAGTTAGGGCTTCCAGCTAGGACGTTCGATCCAGAGGAACTGAAGCGAAAATACCCATTCCTCAGAAAAATGAACGCAGCCAAAATGATCAATGTCTATCCGAAGATGGTAATTGGTATAAATGCAGCCACGTTGTTTGCTGCGAGGGAAATTCTGGAAGCAGCACCTGGACAGACGCCAGCAGCCATTCGAAGCTTGCTCGGGTGGTATGTTATTATGGATGAAGCCTGTCTCGAAAGGAGCTTTCAACTAATGAGCCAATGCCGAGAAGGAGAGAAACTTGATCAACTGATGTTCTCATTTTTCTCCACGGAATCTCTTGGAGTAATGGCTCCATCTAATAGACAATTTTCTAAGGAGGAAAAGCGAGCATTGCAAATATTAGAAAATACGACAGTGAAGAAAAACGACCGCTGGGAAACTGGACTACTGTGGATTTCTGACAACCCACAACTTTCGGAAAGCAGAACAATGGCTTTAAAGCGTTTGTACTCCATGGAAAGAAAGATGGATGTCGATCGTGAATTTTCTAAGTTGTGTATCGAAAAGTTTGATGAGTACATAGCCAAAGGGTACCTGAAGCCACGTTACATGGGCAATGATAGCACGAAGCTGTGGTTTCTTCCCTGGTTCTTCGTCTGCCACCCCAACAAGAAACCTCGACTAGTTTTTGATGCGGCGGCGAAGTCACACGGAAAATGTTTAAATGATTTCTTGTCTAAAGGACCTGGACTTCTGAAGCGGTTGGACCATGTCTTGATCAGGTGGCGTCAACATAGCATTGCAGTTGTTGGAGACATCAAAGAGATGTCCCACCAGGTTGTACTTCGTGAAGAAGACAGACCAGCACAAACGATTCTGTACCGTGGCACCAGAAGAGACGTCGCTCCAATTGAGTATGAAATGACAGTACTTTTCTTTGGTTCGAAATCTTCACCTTGCTCCGCGATCTACTCGAAAGATCGCAACGCTGACGAGTACGCTGCTATTTTCCTAGAAGTTGTTGCTGCCATCAAGAAGTCTACCTACATGGACGATTTCCTTGGAGGTTCACAGACAGAAAACGACGCTGTAATGTTACGACAACAGGTAACAGATATCAACGCAAATGGAGGATTTCCGGTCGTAAAGTGGAATAGCAGCTCCCCAATGGTTTTGGCGTCTATACCGCCTAGTTTAAGAGCTCATGGAGATGTTAGCTTTCAGAATAAAGAGGAGTGGCCAATGGAAAGAACTCTTGGGCTCCTCTGGGATGCTGCAAATTTGCACTGAACTTCAATCGAGTTCCAAAAGATGTTGTAACTGGATCAAGGCGACCCACCAAGAGGGAAATGGCAAGTTTGATTATGCCGATTTTTGACCCTCTTGGTTTCTTGCAACCTTTCAAGATAACAGCACTGGTGATCCTTCAAGAGACATGGCGCTCAGGAGTGGAATGAGATGAAGAAATTCCAGGATCAATTGCTGAGAAATGGGACGAGTGGTTGAAGATGCTACCATCCCTTGCCGATATACGAGTACCCCGTTGCTACTTCAGTGATTTGGAACATGCTGACGTTGAGATGCATGTGTTCTGTGACGGAAGTGAAACCGCATTTTCAGCCGTGGTCTATTTACGTGTCGATACGGGAGGGAGCACTCATCTGGCATTCATTGATGGTAAATGTCGCGTGGCCCCCTTAAAAGGTCTCACCGTGCCAAGAATGGAACTCCAAGGGGGAATGACAGGAGCCAGACTTGCCGTGAGTGTGTACGAAGCTCTGCAAGATGCGATGAACATCAAGCGGTGTATATTCTGGACTGATAGCTTCACTCTATTATGTTGGCTGAGGTCCGAAACCATACGTTTTAGTACATTTGTTGGAAACCGAGTAGGAGAAATTTCCGAGTCAACAAAGCATCTACCAAATGCTGAGTGGAGATGGGTTCCGTCAGTTTTGAATCCTGCGGACGATGCCACTAGAGCCAAGATAATTCCCTTCACATCCTCGGCACGATGGTTGAGTGGACCAGAATTCTTACTTGAGCCCATAGACTCGTGGCCACTTGAAGATAGAAAGAAGACACAAGGCAAAGTAAACTCGGAACACCTTGAAGCACGTCATGCTATAGCTGTCGCTACGAAGAAAGAAATAACTTTTAACCTAGTATCATTTGAACGTTCTTCATCCTGGATACGCTTGATTCGAGCAGTAGCAACCATGATCAAGTTCATCCGTTTAAAAGTTTCGCCAGAAGGCTCTACTTGGATCACGGTGGCTGACATAGAAAAGGCAGATAAAGCATTGATTCGACAAGCTCAGTTCGAGTGCTTTCCGGAGGAACTAGAAGTACAGTCGTGTGCAAATAAATCTGGGACAGTGTTTTTTGCACATGCAGATTCAGTTAAGAATTTGAAGAATATTTCCATGGATTTCCTCTTATCAGAGAGAGTTACGGGTTTCAGTACCTGTTAAAGTTTAATGTAACTCTTTCTGATAGCAGGAAATCCATGGAGATATTCTTCAATTCTTAACTGAATCTGCATGTGAAAAAAGCACTGTCCCAGATTTATTTGCACACGACTGTACTTCGTACTAACAAGAATCTTCTACCTGAGGAAAGAAAGCTACTACCGAAAAGAAGTAAACTGACTTTCCTTTCACCACAATTGAATGAAAATGGCATTATTGTACTCGCTGGAAGAATCGATAATGCCGATCACGTGAGTCTGACTGTGCGGCGACCCCCAATCTTAGATCCCACGCATCGCTACACCAAATTGATGATTGAATGGTTTCACAAAGCGAGCGGACGTCACGGACAAGAGAGGTTGATAAGCGAGCTTCGTCAACGTGTTTGGATCCTTGATTGCAGAGCTGCTGTTCGTCGTTGTTGGGCCAAATGCTTTGACTGTCAGAAATGGAAGGTTCAACCTGTCCAACCGCAAATGGGTCAACTGCCTGCTGCACGGCTCGGAGGAAAGCACCAAGTTTTCTACCACACTGGAACTGAGTGTTTTGGTCCTTTTGAAGTTTTGGTTAATCGGAAGACGCAGAAGCGCTGGGGCATAATCTTCACGTGCCTCACAGTAAGAGCCGTACATTTGGAACTTATGGACAGTATGGATGCTGATGAAATGATTAGTGCCTTATCCCGTTTTATCGCCGTTCGTGCGAAACCATCCGAGATCTGGAGTGACAACGGAAGCAACTACGTCCGTGCGAACAAGGAGCTTCGAAAGTCTCTTCGAGAAATGGAAGCGGAAAAGGTGGCTACAGCCATGAGTTGTAAGGGAATCGATTGGCACTTTAATCCTCCGGTAGCTCCTCACATGAGAGGGAACTGGGAGAGCTTGATTGTAAGTACAAAAAGGATTCTGGAGGGTTTCTTGAAGACTAAGAACCCACGGGAAAGCTATATGAGGACGCTTTTTTGTGAAGTAGCAGAAATCATGAACAGCCGATCAACAGTAAAAGTTGTCCCACTTGGCCTCAATGTTAATAGTGTGACTGACGTCCCAGGGAGGGAGAATGTCAATGTGGCCTAAGAGAACAATCATTGTGGTCATAATTTTATTTTAAATTAATAGTTTTAGAATAATCTAGTGTGAGTTTAAGAGAAGTGTCAGAACAAAATAAAAATTGTAATTGTAAAATTGAATTTGTTGAGCTGTATATGAATCGAATTCTGTGACGAATTAAAGCTGTGGAAAACACAAAGAGGTTGTTTATGGTTATTTGTTAGTACTGTGCTAATAGAATTTGAAGGTTGCCTGTTTGTGCCTTTTCGATTGCTAATAGCCTGAGCCAGGCGTGAAAGGCAATAGTGGCAAGCGGTCGAAAAACGCTTTTGTGAATTAAACTGAGCTATCGAAGTTTGAAACGAAAACAGCTAACACCAGGCTTAACATTGCTTTCTGCAACTGGCCCTTAACATTGCTTTCTGCAACCGGCCCTATGTCAATTGGACATGAAATAAATACTCCTATATTCCAAACTTATATGTTGGAGACAGCCAAATTATACGTGCAGAGATATCCTTGGCGCAGTATGCCCACCACGGTCCATAAAATATTAATTCATGCGTCATGTACAATATTACTTATCGGTCAGGTCTCATAAGAAGCTATAGCTCGTTTCACTCTGACTATGCAGTGTACAGGGATAGGACTACAGTATTGCCATATTTCCCCAGCAAGTCGCTGAAAACTGAACACGAAGACGTCAATCATAATAAATCCGCCTTTTGTATTGCAATCGGCTTATTTATTAATACCTTGTTGAAGTAAACCCTTTTTGTCGCTTCTGCATCAATTTAAAAAGAGCAGCATATAATGCAAAATAATTGAGTTTAGACATTTAAAATAAATAGTTATTTACCTAACAAGTTCGGGAAGTTAATTTTCCCGAATGAGCACTTTGTTTGCAGCACGACCGAAGGGAGTGCTGCATGTAGTGCGAATTCGGGAAAATTCTTCCCGAAAGAGGTAGGTACAATGTTTTTTGTAACGAATAACTCAAAATATTTGAAAAAGTTAAAAAAATATTATTTAGTGTTTTACAACTTTACTGAGTTGGCAGCACAAATTACTAAATTTTTATACGTATCCTAGCACCTGTTAGCTTTTGTTGACGTTTACAGCGCCCCTGGAACACACAATTGCCATAGTTTTTGTGGGAAAGTAAAAAACACCCCGGTGCGGGAAAAGTCATTTTCGGCGCATCGGGAATGACCGGGAAATATGAATTTTGAAATCATGAGTGCAAAAAACAATTTTAATTAGATCATACAATTTGTTGTAACATATTTAAAAATAAATATAAACATGGTTTTTAATAAAATTTGATACAGAAGAATACTAATTAATGTATTTCTTTTTTGGTTTTGATTATTCACTATAATTATTGTCCTCTTCGCTATTATCATCAGAATCCTCATAATTTATATTTATAATAATGGATTCTATATCGTCCATCACACAGTCGATTTCCCACATTTTGTCTTCTGTTTTTATGACATGACTTATATAGTTTTGCCATTTCTCTAGTGTGATTCGCTCATAAGATTCGCGGATTAAATTGCGTACGGTATTTCTCTTAAAATTCGTATTATGTATACCTATATACCTTTTGACCTCACTCCAAACCAGTTCAATCGGATTTAATTCGCAGTGGTAGGGTGGGAGCCTTAGAATCTTAACATTCTTCCGATTTGCAATTTCTTCAATTTTATACCCACTATAATTTATTTTGAATGTATTCACCACTTGAAGCAATTCGCTTTTTAGATAGTCTTCTTCATAATGCAAATCTTTCAATCGAAGCCATTCTTGAATCTCTTCTCTCTCGGAAGTGTTCTCGAGAAAATAACTTACAATTTTCAATAGATTTCTATTATCCTCCGATACGGTTATATCCAGTATGCGAGTGCTTCAAACAAAAAAATCGAATTCATTTAACCCTGAAGTTTTGAAAATGCTCTGCTCGCCCGCAATTGTGCTTTCCCCACACTGTGATAGTTCCGAAGACAACAGTTCTAGTGATTCAGAAGAAGAAAATTGATTAACGCACTCTCATTTTAATTAATTTATTGAGAACAGTTTTATTTTTGTCGCATTTTGTTACGTTATGTTTATTTTTAGCCCGGTTTTAATTTCACAAAGTCACAGCGTGCCTGTCGAAATACGTATTTAGCAGGTGTTAAATATTTGTATGGTGAGGGGTTTTAACGAATTTGTGATATTTTCAAACCACAGGCTCCAGCGGTTTTAATTTATTAATTTTCATTTGTTGATTTCGATTGTATAAACTACATGTTAAGTTATACAGTGCGGGTATAAAATGTCACACAAATTCGATAAAAATTACTTACAATAAATTTTTGAGCCGAAATAGCTTTAACAAGTAAATTTTATTTAACAAATAGCAGATTTTGCCTTTTATTTTTTAAGTTATAACGGCACCATTGCGATACTCCAAGATGATGTGATGATGGCAACTAAAAACTAAAATATTCGACCAGATTTAATGATCTTTTGGCAAAATTTTAGGTTCCGTACTACAATTTTTCTGTGTGCATAATATGGACATACGAGTACTTAGAAAGACGTGCCCTATTTTAATCTGCAATAGGAAACATAGGTTGTAATTTTTTGTAAACATCCGTAACGTCATATCTCCTGCAATTATGGCAAAAATATATTTCGTTACAAAATCTCTCTTTTAAAGAATATTACCTGTTGACGCAATTTCGGCTCAAAAAAATATTATAGATAATTGCTATCGAATTTGTGTGAGACTTTATACGCGCTGTATAACCATTTTGTTAATACGTATATGGGCTACAGTTATAATTACTAATTTCAATAAAACATGGTTATCCTTTAGCCCAGTCAAATGTTACACAAAAAATGCTTGAACTTACATTAAATGGGGTATTAATAATTTTTGGAGAGGTGTTTTGGACCATTAATGGGACTCCAAATATCCAGATTTGCAACCCTCAGAAACCTGTGCTCGCTGAATGGCGGTCGAAAAACAGCGACTTTTTCGGACTTTTTTCGGTTTTTTGACAAGATCTCCTAAACTATGCGTTTGTTGGAAAAATTCTACCATAGCTTTTTTAAAGTAAATTAAATTTTATACAAAATAAGATTAAAATCGTTTTTGTAAGTTATATAGTTACCGAGATACGGCTTTTCAAAGATTGACCTTTTTTCAAAAAGTGAAAATTTTAAGTTTTCTTCATGCTTCGAGTTGGGATACCGGCAAAATCACACGTCCTACAGAAAAGTCAAGAGCATCAAAGTTGTAGGAAATTTAATAAGCTGTAATTTGAGCTAAGGCTGGTTCTTGTAAAGAAAGATGAAAAAAATGCTTTTTTGATTGAAAGTTAAGTCACATCGTTTCCTTCACCAACACCTTAATTAATGTTTTTTTTCATAACATGTTGGCAGAAAATGTCGTATAACTAAGTTGAGAAAGTTTACAGTGGTTGTCATTGAAGAACTTTTGAAAAGGGCCAGCTCAGACGAAAGGAACTTGTAAAGAGGAAAAGACCCCAAGGTCAGCCCGAGTTTTATATTTCTTTTGTTTCCCCTTCCAGCCCAACCGAACCCGAGAGAAGTCTTTTTCGTACGATAGTTTAGTTGTTGAAACCTCCGTGAAACTACGTAGAAGTTTATTTTATAATAAGGGGCTTATTAACACCCCAATTATCTTTCATGGCTTCGCTCCACAGATCTGGACGTTGGTTTTTAAGACATTTCATGTCAGCTAGTTACCTACTATGATATCATACTTGCATAGTTCGCTAAATCCAGAGCAAAGAAGTAGGGGACAAAGACTCATAGTGAAGCAGTGTGTAATTCCCAGTTAGTTGACCGAACAGATCGTATGAACATAACCGTAGTGTTAACCATATGCATATATTCCATATGTTTTACCCAGTAAGGTTTGTGATATAGAATGTCTTTTGCATGAGCATCTCATGGATCTGTACAATCACTAAATCGATTTTTTTAGGGCTTCATTTTGTGACAGTTCAATTACTTCTTTTAATTTCAGACCGACAGAGTTTGTTTTCACAGCAATTAATAGATTTCTTCTTTTTCATTCTTCCCGACAGAAAAAACATTTATTTTTGTCACTCGTGCGGGTTTTTGATCTTGTGCAACCACATTACTATCTTCACCAGCGGAACTAGAACAAGAAGGCTTATTCGTTTCTTGTTCAAATAATCTCTCAGTTCGGTCCATTTGGATTTTACGAGTACACTTCTTGTGGCAATCTGTATGCCATGATGCGTTTTCCTTTTACCAATTCTTTAACCTTCACATTTCTTAATCGATTATCAATTAACATGTGTTCACTATCATTCCATACTGCTCTGTTTCTTACACACTCTAACACTTTATCATAGTTAATAGGTTTAACCAATGGCGACTTCTTCTTATTTTGGCATAAATACACAGCTCGTAATTAGTCTGCAGCCTTGCCTTTTTTGCAGATGGAGGCGGGGATACTTGGAGATGAATTTGTGGCGTAGACCTTGTGTCCAAAGTTAATTTTAAACTATTGAAAGTATTAAACTGCCCCGCTTGCGATTATCAATCCGTTTTTATCTGAAACAAAACACCTAAACGGTAAAAGATAGCGAGCACAGGTTTCTGAGGGTTGCAAATCTGGATTTGTAGTCCCATTAATGGTCCGAAACACCTCTCCAAGAATTATTAATACCCCATTTAATGTAAGTTCCGATGTAACATTTGACTGGGCTACTTATCAGTTTCCTTCGTTCAATATGTCCTAAACATGCACCAGTTAAGCCCCTTGAAATATAAATATGGGTCCAGAACTGCTTCCTAAGGAAGTTACATCTCTATGAAGGAGGTGTGGCATATCATTTTGATCTCTTTTTTATGCATTGACACAATATATTATCTTTTAATTCTATCAGTGTATTCTTTTCCCTTTCTCCTGTCTGAAGCATTTTTGTTGTTATTTCTATCAATTTATTTCTCCCACTCTTTATCAGTTCTATTATGATATTTCTTGTTTGTAACGGACTAAACAGACAATTCCGACCGCTCGCCAGTTTGTAACGGTACATCATGGTATTTACGAAAAGCCAAAATAAAGCTAAACGACACTAGCGCGTACAATAACTTAAAATCGGGAATGTATCACATAGAACAGCTGCCCCACGCCCGCTACAAAAGAGTTTGCCGACTAACTTCAGCGGAGTGAGACGAGATTCTACACGAGATAACACAAAAGCAACGGCCTAATTAAAGGTAATCAGAACTTGCATGATAAGGCGCCACCACAATTCCATACTAGGGAAAAATATGCCCAGGTGAACCCACTGAGGAAAAGTGGAAGCATAGATGCATTCACCTTTCAACTATAAGCTTGGCAGTATTCTGGTCAGCGAGCCGGCAACGTCATCGGACCAACCTTTAGACAATTCACTTGAACAGCTGCCTAAACTCCTCTTGCAACTGTAAAATACAATACACAAATCGCATGCACAATAACAAAGAAAACCACAGTTAAATAGACATGAAATGTATTAGCCAAATATTTGAATATATAAATGCACATAAAAATATGAAATGGGTTAAAAAACGGTAGTTATTTAAAATTGTGTAACGTCTTAATCTATTAAAATATTCGGTAAACTTGACATAAACTATTGGAATTACTGAAATACGATATGAACATCAAACTATCGAAATACTGAATCAAATAACGGTAATAAAAGGCAGTATTTAACTAAACAAGTTGCAGTTGTAACACATTACAAATGCTACTACATAAAGTCAAACAGAACCATGAAAACTGGCGGTAAATGACTTGTAATGACAGGTAAACAACTATAATGGTGTGACAAATGCAAAGTCACACAATAAAAGTTAAAAGACCGCAGCGTTACGTCAACTGTCCGATACTTCCTCGAATCACTCTGTACACTTAAGTTGCACTCTAAACGTTAATAATAATACAAACGGTACCTTTAAAGAGCTTGGCTGTGCGGCAAATTGATGTCCCATGCTACTGCAATCAGCTGCTGTTCCCAGACACTGCAGAAGACACCAAAGGGGGGATGACTGCACCAACTCAACGTGAAGATGCGGCGGAACCAAGGGATAATCCTCTCAACAAGCGAAATTTGAAGCTCGCACGAAACGGCAGAACAACAAGCGACGGCCTCGCGGAACATGACAAGTTGCTAATGAGTTCTCAAAAAGAATCCGTCCAAACGGCGTAATATGGGGAGGGCGCCCCCACGGTAAACGAAAGCTCAAAAGGCTTACAATAACGACAACGACACCCCGTTCAGGCACCACCACGTGCGGTACAATGAGTTCAAAAATAAGGTGCGACACAAAACTTGCGTTAAAGCCACGGAAGTCCAAATCATAACTAAACAGCAGTATACGTCTATACTCAAGGGCACAAAACGTTAGCCGGTAGTCACGCAATAATCAAACGTCAAAAAGCCTCGCGAACGCCATCCCGAAATGAGAGCACCAATTCAAAAACCAACTGTTGCTTCAGACACCTCGATGGATTCTGTCTCGAAAACTGCGCGCCTACCGCGCGATCGATATAGTATATTGTCTAACTAGTGCTGAAAGTTGGATATTTCACACGAATGCGATAGTTGAGCCACGAGCCGAAGGCAAGTGGCTCATTCGCAGAAGCACACTATACTTTTCCGACGACCACCTACAAATTAATATTTGATTCTTTATAGTATAAACCAAATTTACCACTTTTAACCGCAAAATGAAACAATTATTGGTTAAACATCAACTTAAATTGTCATACTATTTCTGTGACATTAGCTTACTAAATTTTTGAATCGGCTTGTTTCGCGACTTGCGCACTGTTTTATGCCCAATTGGCCGTGACGCTCTCGTGCATTTTAGTTGCTACGAGAGACCATGTCGCACTAGTGTTTCAAGACGTAAAACGCACGCTCCACGTGATCTTTTCAGGTGACCTTTGCAATGTGTCACTTTCAGTAACACCAAGCCATGCCATTTTTGGCATTTTTCGTAGTGGTCGTCAGAAAAAGTAGTGGAAGCAAGAATTGAAGCCCATTCTCTCGGACACACTCTTAATTTCTCGCTAGAAACATGCAGGAATCCACAGCGCGGACGGGTCGATATTTCAACAAGCGGATAATCTTAGCGCGCCAACAAATCGAAACAGAGATACACAAAATGAGGACGTTTATAACCGTTGGCTGCAAGCGAATACCTGGAGATGCTTAAATTCAGTCGGAATAATTCGAAATGCTAAAATACAAGTGGAATCGTAATTTAGGAAATAACTCTAATTAGCCGTAGGTTCATACAAACCTAAAAATGTCCTTACATGTTTCCACACAGTTTTGATCATGGAATCTTATCTGTCAACCATAATTATACGTATCTCTGCTCTACATTTCTGTTGAATATTTCCTTCCTTCGACTTCTCTCTTCTATTTCCAGCGCTTCTTTATTGCTGCATATATGTTATTTTGTATGAGTTGGTATATTTCCTATGGAGTTTGTTTTACTATTCTTTTATTTAATTGTTTTTCTAATCTTACCTTGATTTAAGAGCTCGACTTCATATGTGAACCCTCTTAGCTCATCTAACTAATCTTATATGTTCTCTTCTTGCTATAACCATGTGTTTACCTGAACCTCACTTAGACTCACGATATGCTCATACATCTTTTTACTTTCCCATACCCATACGTGTAGGGAAGTCTTGGAATCATGAAAATTTTGGAAATCGAGATTTTCACAGAAATATCCGTTTTGGGCCTCTAGGAACCCAAAAAAGTGGTTTTTAAAAAATGTCTGTCTGTGTGTGGGTGTGTGGGTGGGTGACGCTCCTACAGCCGAAAGTATTGCTCCGATTTTGATGCGCTTTGGAATGCGGGGGTGTATCGAAAATTCATCGACTAAATAAGCTTTTCAAAAAAAACCGAAACCGGAAGCGGAAGTTACGCATGTTTTTTTGGTATCACTGTTTTCGTGATTAAAATTTTGAAAATTTTATCGCGGATAACGATAGAGGGCCATAAGACAAATCTGTTAGTTTTTTGCCGAACTCGCTAGGTTTCAAATGAAGGGCGCTATGATTTTTTGAAAATTTTGTGTTTAACGCCCTATTACTCAAAAACGGATGAATCGATTCAATTGATTTTTTTTCTGAATAGTATATGAAGGCTAACATGAGGTGATATAAAAAGTGTTTTGAAAAATATTAAGGGGCCTAAATTACAAATTTTCAAAATTTTGGAAATTTTCTAAAAATCATTTCTCAAAAACTGCCCACAGAAATTTGTTTAAACTTCATACACTAATAGACCCCGAAAAGGGCTATCGATCTGTTTTTTAAAGAATCTCATGAATTATCTGTGGCGCCCTCTACGAAGCTTTGAAGTTTGAAAATTTAAACCCTTTTAATTAATAAACAAAACAAGATAGGTAGCTGGGGTTTTCACTGAATTGCTCAGTGCATAATGGAGCATATGAATATGCAAAAAAATATTACACTCGTGGATATACAGAGAGATTTTTCTTACTACGAACACGGCAGACGATATGTCGAATTTACAAATGCCGAGAATTTAACTTTGACAGTTTGCGTATTTCGTCAGTAGATAATATCTGCTGTCATTTCTATCTTAAAATCGATAACTACGAAGCAACAGATCAGTGCAAATTGTAAAATGGTAATATCAGGGTCCAACGGTCCGGGAAATTCAAAATTCTTTCACAACATTTGAAAATAGGCGTTCTTTATCGTTATCAACGTTACATGGAGTTATTTCAATTTTTGGAAACTTTAGATGTGTTTCTCCCCAAAATCACAAAAGCCCTAATGAAGACAGGTATTTAAAAGAGGTTTGTATTACCGCTAATGACTATCTGAAAACATTTTCGAAACTAACTGATACATTCACCCAACAAATTCTGATAATAAAGTGTTCTGGAAGATAAAACAGTAAATTTAGGCTACTTTTTCTAAAATACATCGATACTGCAGAATTGCAATACATTTTGGAAATAAACCTATAACCTACCAATACTCTTCTGTAACTGCAATTGTCGATGAACGGCCACTTAAGGTGGTAATATACTGCTGAAACTTGATAACATACATTGCATTTTTCGGTTTACTAATATATTTGAAAAAATTTTGATATTTAAAAGTGTTAAATATTCTAAAAAGAAACATTTATTTCCTTTAATAAAAAAAGTTAGGTTTTAACCAGGTTACTCTGTTCTTAAATTTTGTAAAGTTTTTTTTTGAGATTTGGCCATTTCTTGCGTAACGTATTTTGCTGGAAACCTGTTAAAAGAAAATAGTAATAATTTAATTAATACCGGAGAAATCAGGCAAAAACCAAATCCTTTATCTAATAGACTTGTCTGTCCGGGACGCTGTTTCAGCAGCCAAACCGTAAGAGATAGAGAAAAAAGTTATGAAAGTTATATGTTTGGAATGGTCATGTCAGGTCAAGAACCGAATTTCAGTCACGTGACACTTCCGGTTTTTGAGAAATCACGTGATTTCCGTCCGTCCGGGACGCGTTCTATTTGAAAAACGGTCTTTTTTGTTTTATTAAATGAGACATTTGTCTCACTGTTTGCTAGTATAAATCTAATTCGGCAGATGCCGACAAGGAAAGCTAAATATTAGACAAGGGCAACCTACCTGCTCATTTAGCTTCTCGTGCGTCCGAATGATTACTTACTGTAGATAAAAATCTAAGCAAACATTCTTCAAGAAATTGCAAACCAGTGAAACCAAACATACGAAAAAAACAGAAATACATACTGAGCGGTTACTTTGAATTATTCCCAACATAAATTAATTAAATTCTGTCATTATTGAGGCTTAAAAATTAATCAAGTTTAAACATTATTGAAACCTAAAACTAAATTAGATTTGAACAAAATAAATTTTTACTTCCCTCGTTTAAAAAAACGAAGAAATCGCGAAAAAATCGCTTTTGGAGATTTCTTTAGATCTTCCTGTTTCAGCGTCCTTAGACGACGAAAAACAGATTTTCTCAGTAATAATGTATTAAGGGCAAATGCTTTTGCCGGTAAAAATGTTTTGCGAAAGTATTTTGTTTTCGCAATGTCACAAGACAAACTAACTTGATCAAATTCCCGAGCCGAAGGCGAGGGAATTTGATCAAGTTAGTTTGTCGAGGGGCATTGCCAAAAAAACAACAAATCGTGAGTAAAACATTTTCCGAGCAAAATCATGAGCCCGAAATACATTTTGTGGACTATTTCCCAAATATCGGTTCATTTTGACATTTATACTGATGCGCAATGACAGTTTAAGTGACGTTTCTTAAATACCACCTTGATTAAAGCAACATATTTGGTGGTTGCCGTGGATGCAAGTGGCAAAAGAAACTGACAAAATCCCAAGGGAAAATTTCGATTTTTTGCCACTACAAAAACACACGATTGGTTGAATTTTGAAAAAGCATGATTTTTCATTGGATAATAAGAGATGTGGGAAATAGTCCAGGAAAAATACCCCAAGGAAAAAATGCTCCTAGAAACCCGAGAAAACAAAATGTAAGCTACAAAGGACATTTACAATTGACAATTAAGTTGTACTTGAACATTATTACTTTGTTACAAAAGCGATACTATTGAATCTAGGACGAAAAAAACCCCTGACTAAAATCTCCCGACAAAGAACCCCCGGACAGGAAACCTCCCTAAATAAATTCTCTAAGCAACAAAAACGGATAAACGTCAAATTAATTTGAAATTGTTTAACTAGACGCGTACCTCAATGCGTACACAGCAATAGTTGATCCTTTTATAATTTCTTAATTTATTTTTATATATCTGATACTCTACGAGACATACTGTATATTGGAAAAGGTAAAAACTTATATTTGGAAACAAAAGAGCGGTACATTGTTCTAATATTTTGAAAAAACAAAAAATGAACTGTGACGTCGAATAGAAATATTGCATTTGTCATTTTCTGACTGTAGCCCGGAAAGTAAAAAAGTATTTTGTTTGTGTTGTGTTGACCTCATAATGCGCAAATGATTTTCCTTTATTTCTAATAATAACAAGGATTTTCATTTAATCGAATCGAACATTGAACACCCTGTATACATAATATATTGGGGTTTTCATCCGGGGGTTTTTTATCCAGGGTTTTTGTCAGATTACGGATAAAGACACAAATCAGGATATATTGTCTAAATAAGAAATTGAAATTTATTTAATTTTCTGTTTTGTTAATTTTTTTCATTTATAACTTTGCTGTTTGTAAAAATAAACGTACCATAAAAGTAATTACAAGGTTTCATTTAATCCGCTTTACGAGAAATCTATAATTCACTTCTTGCAGAAAGTATTAACAGGATAATACTTCTGTGCTGATAAGGGTTGACAGCCAGCAGATTCTCATCAGATAAGCAAGCAAGTTATTCCTTTAAAAATAACGACTGTTCCAGCAATTCAAGTAATTATAATTGCAATAACATCCCATTTATGATGATCACACGAGCTGCATTATCAGATTTGACGATATTCAAGCACAATTTGCAAATAGCTATTCGATATTTTATAGTTATTAAGGTACCAAGGGGCATTATGAGTAAAATAAGAGCCCAAGATTGTTAGTGTACTAACCGAGGGTTTGGCCCGAGGTGTGTACAACAATCGCGGGCTCTTAGCTCATAATGCCCGTGGTGCCTTCAAGGTTTTATGTCCTACCAATTTTCTTACCTAATTCATATTCATATTCAATTCATATAATTACTATGCTATGGTATTTAAGATTGATCTAGTTAGCTGATCTAAGTTAGATTTGTGACATTAGATGAGCTGTCATTAATTTTCATTGTGACAGTGGTGCATAATTTTTGAAATAAAGGTTGTATCCATGGAAACAAATACTGTTAATTCTTCATAATAACCCTAGTGTTCTTATGAAGAAAATAATTGCCCTGGAGCGTTATCAACCAAACTTACAAAGTAAGTGGTTACTATGATCGCTCTTTCTGTGTGTCTGTGTGTCTGCGTGTCTGTCGCACGGTTCCCGTTAAGGCAGAATACAACTGATGGTGGATTCCTATGTATTTTTGTCCCCTGAATCCAAATCCACCACTGGCTTTTCGATATCTCAACCCGTTTTCGAAATATTCGACTTTAATGTTCGAATTTTCACATTTTAGGCTTTAATATCACTTTTATGTAGTTTTCTCTACTGATTCCAAATATGTCACTCATTTCAAGATATCTTGAATAGTTTTCGAGATATTTGATTTTTTTAAAATCCGAATTTTCTTTTTGTAAGTTTGGTTTTCAGCCGTACATGCGCGGCTAAGCTTTTTTTGTATCTAAGATACCTTAAAATAGAGTCATTAATTTTAATTAATGTACTGGTAGGTCATAAAATACAATTCTACAACGCAAGCGAATCTTTTACCATTTATAAAATAGCAGACGATAACCAGCTAACATTTATCTTTTAAATGAAGCCTTTTTTAAGTCCGTACAACGCGTATGACTGGATAATAAGTTTTTTTTTAAATGTAGCAATGTGTCGCTATTCTTTCAGCATAAGCCAAACGCCAACCTTAACAATAGATTAGGATAAGTTAGATGTAAGTCTCTATATTATTAATAATATTTTAATGTATATATAAACAGTTTATACAGATTTTTACAGTAGTTTGGGATAAAACAAAGAAACATTACATTTGTTAGTAACTCTAGACTCCCTTAGTAGTAGTAGTGCTTGAATTACTTATTTATTAAATATGTGAAATATTTATACCTGCCACTTTTTTTCTGCCGGCCTTTTCTTCCGCGGCATTTTTTCACGACCCTTTACTGTTAAATTTATAAATTTCATCAATGTTAATGTTAGATTTAATCGCAATTTGTAGGACTATAAATAGGCATAGACGACTAACATTTAAAAAACGTACTATAAGATTTATTACATCTCTACTGCTCCTCGAATTTATTATTTGTACGAGATTTTTTCGAATTAATGTGATTCCTTTATTGGTTTTTTTTTCCAAGTGCAACACAAACAGGTACGCACGCGTCAAAGTTTTGAAAATTTCAGCTACAGAAAAAGCAAAATTAGGTACAAAACCTGAAGAATTTTTTTTCCGTCTATCTCAGTATGACTCTGTTTTTACTATCCTCTACTTAAAATAAAGTATAGTAATGATGATTTTCGAGTTCGATTTTTGCGGAAACAAAGTGATTTTCGAAGTAATGTCGGTCTGGGAGTCCAAATTCCGCGATTCCAGTAATTTTTGGTTAACATCGGCCAACCGGAAGTGGTACTTTATTTTGGTTTTTTTCGTGTTCCAAGAAGATGTTATGATTGTTTAATAAAAAAATTATATATTATGCAATTATCTACAACTTTTATTCAAAAGATTTTTTTATAAGGAGTATAATTTTTGAAAAAATCGCCACACTTAATTTTAAAACATTTTTTCAGTCCTTAATAATGGAAATATTTTCCTTTCGTTTTTATATAGTACGCAATTGTTTATAATTTTTGCGAATACCGTTTAAAAAGACGCAATATTCAATTTTTACTAGCAGGAAAAGAAAATCGTGTGGTGACCACACCCCATTTGGTATAACGAGTAATGAGCCACACTGAATGTTTTTTATTTCTAATTTTAATTATTGCTTATAAGTAAGAAGAATAATTAATAAATCAATTGCTTCCTATTGAAAATTAATTGTATTCCAAGACCGTACGCGATTATTAAGGATTCAAAACATCCAGTGTGGCTTATTAGTTCTTTCTTTATATCACAAAATCTGAAACGACGTATGAAATGCTCTAAAACACAGGTCTGTATCCAAAAATTTCTTGATGATAATAAAAAAAGACTTGAAACGTAATTAAACCATAAAGTGTGTTACATTGTTGAATTCAGAATATAATGGGCCTCTAAAATTTGACATCAGAAAATAGAGACCGTATTTTTGACAAAATTAAGTTGATTATGATTGCTCAAAGATGAATCGTTGATATAAATAAGTTTTGTCAGTTTCGCTTTAACTTTAAACGCCAGAAAAAATAGAATAGAAAATCAAAAAATTCGGTTTTCTTAAGATATTGCAAAATCATATCAAGGATATCTATAGTTCATTCAAATTCAAGATAGAGCAAAATCTGCAACCCAAGTTACAAATATCAGCGGTCAGTTGATTACTAATTTGATTTTATTAAAATTTAGATCAGAGAGATATGGCTTTGTTGCCGTCTTGATGAGTGTCAAAATCAAATTCGAGGTTAGCAGGTTAGGTTTTGCGTCAGTTTTGACACGAACTGACGCAAAACCTAACCTGCTAACCTCAAATTTGATTTTGACACTCATCAGACAGCAACAAAGCCATATCTCTCTGATCTAAATTTTAATAAAATCATATTAGTAATCAACTTACCGCTGATATTTGTAATTTGGGTTGCAGATTTTGCTCTATCTTGAATTTGAATGAACTATAGGCATTATTTTGTTAGCTCTTTAATTACCCAACTTTGTTCTCATTTAACCAAATGTGTATCTCTTACTATCAACGAAATTCCCATACTGATCGTCCTTATCTTGGACACACTGTATTTTGGAATTTAGTAAAAATTTTATTTGTTGGTTATTTAAAATTTGATTGCTGATGTAGTATACGTTAAATTTATTTTATTCGTTATTTTTTTTTACCTTTCATGCGTATTTTACGTGTTTATAATTTTATATTTAAAATAAAATTTAATTTTTTGTTGTACACTTTTTCATCTGCAATGAATTTAGGTTTATCATCTTTTTTTTAATGATTGGTAAGTAATACTGTACCTGTCAAGTTTATCACTTTTTTATATACAATAAGGTACGTGTAGTTTACATTTTATAATAAATTTATATTTCTTATTCTTTGTGTCCCTCTCTCCGTGAAATTTTTTAAAGTAGCCTACGTAAATAAATATACGTAGTCGATTTCTTCCTCCTGCAAAATTCCGTTGCCCCTTTGTGTCTCGTTACTATACTTAGGGCAGCGAACAAATAGTGGCTTATGCAACTCATATGACATATTACAAAGCTAACTAGATCAGTATATTAAGGCGAGTATTTAGTAACTTCTGAACATAAAGAAATTTACGAAATATCGCAAATCATTGTGTCAAGTTTTTCATCGTTAATAAAATATATGAAGGTAGTTACGCTTTTTGTGCAAATAGAAGAATATAGTAGCAATACAATTGCGCTTTTAAATTTTGGTAAGTGTAAATAATAACTAATAAACAAATTAAAAACGCAAAAGTCACTAAACGCAATAAATCGTGTTCTATATATAATTTAGTAATTTGGTGAGCGCAATCATCTTAAGATTATAATTTAATCTTTTTAGAAATTCCGAGAAATTTACTAACACATAAAAGTGTAGGAAAACATTATAAATAAGTCAGAAATTAATAGAACTGAATTACTTAATACTCAAACAAGTTGTTGTATATAGGCAACCCATTCTACTATGATCATCATGCAGTTAGAGATTACATGACAAATCCGATAATGAGCTTTATGCTCTACACTTTCACTTGTCTTTCAAGCTAACAGTCCCGCTAAGCATTGTATATTTAAAACAAAAACTGTCAATGGTGACTTGTTTTCCCTAGTTTTTTCTTTTTGTGAATATGACTCTTTTATAAATATTAATTAATTAAACAAATTAGAAACAATTAGGGAATGCACTCTAGGTAAGTGAAACAAACTCAAACTATGATACGTATATTTAATCACGTGGTTGGTTAAAAAACATATTGAGTAACAAAGAACAATCGCTAAGTAAAAAATTCATATCCGAGTACCACAGAACACAAAAACCAGGTAAACATACTATTATAAAGTATTTCAGCTACCGTCTTGAAAGCCATTACTTTTAATACCAAAATTTGTCATTAAAGTTGACGGTTCTCTTGCTGATACAAAAAGTATATGTTGCAAGACAACACTTTTAATTCCTAGGAAGGTACTATTACTTCCTATAAACTAAAGTAAGTTCTATTTGGTCGGCTATGGTTGCAGTTGTCCCCATGCTTTTTAAATAAGAGATGTCAAAAGTAGTCAATCATTTAAAATTTTGAATATTTTGTACGTTTTTTGGTTGCAGAAAAAATAGTATGCGTTATTCGGATTAAAAGTGGCAAATGCAAATATAATTGCTTATCAAACAAAGTGCCACTTTTAACCCCAATAAAACAATATATACTATTTATTAGAAAGTAATAAAACTGAGAGCAAAGCAGAAAACTTAACTACAAATTGGTTTATAATAGAAAAATTTATTAACATGCATATGAATATAAATAAGAGTGTAACAATGGATAGAAAAATTGCAGTTAGTTCAATATTATTATATAGTGTAACGCCACTGTTAAACAATGAACTGTGACGCCACTGTTTTTGTTGATATGTAGAAAACTGCTTTACCGATACAGTGTAACGTAACAACCTGTAATGGACGCTTCGTTAAAATGGTAATTAAACAAGAAATTAAAAATGATTTGGTTATTCTTTTAACAATCCGTTCAACCTCCGTTATACAATGGCGCCCAACTCGAGGCCTAACTTGTGGCTTAAAAACGTGTAATAATACAGTGCTACACAGTGCTAAATTCAATGTGCTTCGCTCGTTAGCAGCCCGTACAGAACGCAACGTTTGAGGTAGGTGCATTCTTTGCATTTAAAAGTAAATAGACGGCGTGTGATAACCGCGTATACGAATGTTCGTGTAATTCATTACTTGTGTACCAAGTTTTGCTAGCATTACGGTTAAAACCGCTCTGCTCTATTCCTTTCTATGTCTCATAACCTCAGACCACGTCCTGATAGATTTCCCGCCTTTACTAATTTACCGCAAATTTTGCAAAACACAGCGAACGTCACAATGGCAGATCCTGTTTTAATGACGCAAGAACAATTAAATGCTTTATTGCTAGGCATGCGAAACATATTCGTCAACGATGGGACCCCCGCTCCCGCCGCAACATCATTTTTAGCTGCTTCAAATTTCTCAAAATGCCAGTCCCGTTTTGCGGGCAAGCAACACGAAGATTGCGATGCATTTATTGAGGCCATATGCGTATACAAGGAATGTCTGCAGATTTCAGACGTTGATGCAATTAAAGGACTCCCTTTGCTTTTAGATGGGTTAGCTGCAACTTGGTTTCAAGGTGTCAAATCCAGCATTACGTCATGGGACGACGCATTAAAAGCCCTCAGGCATGCTTTCGGTTTTAACAAGCCGCCGCATCAAATTTTCAAAGAATTGTTTTCTAAAAAGCAAGCTAAAGAACCAACTGACGTATTTGTGGCTTCCGCGCGTGCATTATTAGCGCGTCTTCCTCCCACGCCGGCTCTTCACGAAACGCACCAGTTAGACATAATTTGTAGCTTACTTAATCAGCGAATTCGGCAACAATTGCCACGGGATGACATAAAAACGTTTACGGATTTAATAGACAAAGCAAGGTCGATCGAAGATGGTATTACAGGAATATCTGTCCCGCCAAATAACAATGATACGTCATCTTTGCATAAACAGTCCAAATTGAGACCCAAATGTACTTTCTGTAAGAATTTTGGTCATATTCAAGCAGAATGCCGCAAATATGCTTCGACTAGGTCGCAAAACTTATCAACTAACGTAGGGTCGCCTCAAAATTCACGATCCAATGTGGAGTTGCCCCAAACGAGTTTTCGCAGTAGTTCGCAATTAACCTGTTTCGGTTGCGGAGCACCAGGATATATACGGTCGCGATGCCCAAATTGCAATACGCCTCCGGATGCGGCTGTTGTAAATAATGCTGCCTCTGTAGAATTATTATCCTCAGATATGTGCTTACCAACGAGTTCTTCTCGCCCATTATTGTTAATTTCCGTGTTTGCTAAGACTGGATTAGCATATGTTGATACAGGTGCAAAATGTAGCATAGCAGGTTACAATCTGTATTCCTATTTACGATCTATTGATTGCCCATTTACTCCAACGGATATGCAAATGATTTTAGCAGATGGTCAGACCAGAACTGTCGATGTTGAGATTTTTTATTGTAGTGTTTGTCTTCAAGATAGAACTATTTCTACTTCATTTGTAGCTATTTCCGAATATACAAATAGTAAAACATTACTAGGTGTCGATTTTATTGCCCAAGCAGAGATTATTTTAAATTTCTCGAAAATGCAATGGTCATTCGCAAGTGATCCCCAAGTTACTTACGACTTTCATCAAGAGCCAGTAACTTCTGATGCTACCCAAACATTAATAGTTAATTCTATTGAGATTGACCTGTCATTAAGAAAAAATGAAGCAACTCAAGCCAGCGATTCAGAACGCGCCCGACTGCAATCATTAATTCAAGAGAATGCTACACTCTTTAAGAAGAGCACAGATGTCACTCCTTTTGCAGAGCACAGAATTCCATTGACAGATGATACTCCTATCTCGGTACCTCCATATCGGTTAGCTCCTGCCAAGAAGGAAATACTTCGAAAGGAACTGGATAAACTTCTAGAAAATGAAGTCATTGAAGAATGTGAGTCACCCTTCGCTTCTCCGGTAGTGTTAGTCCCTAAGAAGGATGGCACCACCCGGCTATGCGTTGATTATCGACGTTTGAACGCCATCACTCGTTCGGACACATACCCGCTTCCACGGATCGATGATCTACTGCATTCTACGTATAATTCTGTCTGTATGACCACTCTCGACTTGAGATGCGGATACCATCAAGTCCTCGTTAAGCCAGAAGACAGAGATAAGACCGCTTTTATCACTCCGTTTGGTACATTTAGATATATAACTATGCCTTTCGGTTTGAAAACGGCTTCTGCGACGTTTCAACGTCTTATCGATCGTTTCAGATCAGGTCTACAGCATATTTCGATGTTCGCTTACTTAGATGATCTCATAGTACTTTCTCCTTCGTTCGAAGCGCACTTAAGAGACTTAAGAGAAGTTTTCGATAGATTAAAATTGTTCAAGCTAACGCTGAACCGCGTTAAATGCACTTTCGGTAGTACCCAGGTCGATAATCTCGGTCACCTACTTACTCCAGAGGGTATATCGCCAAATCCAGCGAAAATACGAGCAATAGCCTTGATTCCTGAGCCACAGAATGTTAAACAATTGTTAACCTTTCTCCAAACCTGCTCGTGGTTCAGAAGATTTATAGAAAACTTTGCTGATGTAGCAAAGCCTCTCAGCACCCTGACCAAGAAGAATGTAACATGGCGATGGGGCCCTGAGCAAACACAGTCCTTTTAAAAGAATTATTGACGACTAGCCCAATTCTGCGTCAAGCTGACCCAACACAACCGTACATTTTACGTACAGATGCAAGCTCATATGCGATAGGTGCGGCTCTACTCCAGGGGGAGGGTCCTGAAGAAAGACCAATCGAATACGCCAGCAGACTGTTGACTTCTGCTGAAATGAACTACCACACAACCGAACGAGAAGCTCTTAGTATCGTTTGGGCAGTGAACAAGTTTCGAGGATACATTGAAGGTTCCTCTGTTGTGGTCAAGAGTGACCACCAACCGCTTAAGTGGCTGATGACGCTTAAATCTCCAAGTGGAAGATTAGCCAGATGGGCTTTGGCTTTACAGCCATACGATTTAAAGATAGAATATACCCCAGGTCGTTGCAACGCCTTAGCAGATACACTGTCTAGGCCACCATGTCATGATGAAGATGATACGAACTGTAAAGTTTGCCTGGTAACCGTCAATCTACCTACTGATAGCGCGAAAGCTATTAGGCAAAGTCAAATTGAAGACTCCGATTTAAAGAAAATAATAGACTCTCTTGAGGGTCCCGAACTGAATGAACTCGACTCGCGCAGATGGTGCGATCGTGGTTATATAATGCTTAATGGAATATTATACAGATATTCTCCTGATTATGATGGAGAGGAAGCTCAGCAAGTCGTTCCCAAGTCAGAAGTTTCCAAGGTGTTGCAAGAAACGCACAATTCACCCCTTGCTGGACATTATGGCGTGGAGCGCACTCTTCAAAGAATCATTCCTCGTTACTATTGGCCCGGAATGCGGAGACAAATTACAGACTATGTTGCTAAATGCATAGAATGTCAAAAATATAAAGTTTCAAACCTTAAACTTTCAGGTCTTGTGCAGACCCCAGTACAAGCACAACGTTTTGAAGTAATTTCCATAGACCTATTTGGTCCCTTGCCTGAAACGCCAACCGGCGAAAAATGGATATTTGTCGTTGAAGATACTTCAAGTCGATGGACAGAACTTTTCCCACTCAGAAGCGCCACAGCTGAAGCTTGTGCTCGGTGCTTAATCGAAGAAATAATACTCCGCTATGGAACCCCTCGCCGAGTAATAAGTGACAATGGCACTCAGTTTGTAGGTGAAGTGATGCAGAAAGTCGCCCTTGTCCTGAACTTCAAGCAGCAGCTTATCCCTTCCTATTATCCCGCTGCCAATCCTGTAGAGCGGAAAAATCGTGATCTTAAAACGCAACTCGCGATTTTAACCAAAAGTGATCACTCGAGTTGGAGAGACAAACTTGCCTGTGTCCGATTCGCGATAAACACTTCTCGTTGTCAATCAACCGGTTACACCCCCGCGTATCTTACCTTTGCTCGTGAGCTCCGAACACCAGAGGATGTGCAACGTGACTTACGCCAGATCGTAGACAATGAAAACTTTGTGCCGCAAATTACTCCATATTTGCGTACGTTGGCTTCGACTCTTAGCCAAGCTCGAGAAACTCACGAACTTTCCCAAATTTCGAGTAAGAAATACGCTGATCGACTGCGACGTGACGCGCCACTGCTTAGTATTAACGACCGTGTACTTGTGAACACTCACGTGCTGAGTAGTGCTGAAGCTCGACTTCTTATCAAGTTGCTGCCCTGGAAAACCCAACGGTTCCGTTAGGGACGTACCATGCCTCCGCCCTAACCAGGTACATCAATCCTGCCGATGATGAGATCCAGAGGCCATTGCACCCTTTACGGAGAAGAGGAAGGCCGCCATCCAGCACCACTCCAACGGATGGAAGGATGACCGGAGCCAGACCACCCGACCCCATTCCCGTCCGATCTTCTACGAGGGTCCGGAAGAAGAAGGTGTTCTATGACCCGTCCAACGACGCAACCTCACCCATATTGTCCCACAACCGAGGACGTTTATGTGATCCAAAGGGGGAGTAGTGTAACGCCACTGTTAAACAATGAACTGTGACGCCACTGTTTTTGTTGATATGTAGAAAACTGCTTTACCGATACAGTGTAACGTAACAACCTGTAATGGACGCTTCGTTGAAATGGTAATTAAAAACATGAAATTAAAAATGATTTGGTTATTCTTTTAACAATCCGTTCAACCTCCCTTATAATAGTAAATAAATATAGAATTTCATTGTATATAACAAAATCAGTAATACAAAACATAGGAATCAGTTAGAGAGGCCAACTATTTATATGACCTATGACACTTTAAATAATGAAATACCTTTATGATTATTAAAACACATTGGTACCAAAAAGTGCCTAACACTAATAATGTCAGTGTCTAAGATACCTGGTACTCTACATGCCTCGACCTTGTCCATTAACAAACAAACAATATGTATTATTACGTGTATTAAACTCTAGGATTAATAAAGGATTTGCGTATGGACATATTCCGTCTTTTACGCGGATCTACAAGTTCCGGTAATAATACCGCCAAGTAAAACTCATGAAGTTCTGGAATCATTTTGCTGTTCCAGAAAACCGTATTTCTATATATAACTTCAATAGAGGAATCTTTAGGAGTCCATACCACAAAATAACACTTAGTTTTATAGAAAATGTTTAACTGGCCTTGCATTTGAAAGTAATAATCGTGCGATTTTTTAAATGCAAGAGCTCCTGTCTTATTTTGCAACATTTTATTTTATTTTGCAAACATGCTTGAAATAGTGTAAGCTAGTGTAATTATGTAGAATACTTAACATTGGCCCCTCTATTTACAAATAGTAGCGACAACCTTTGATGTTGCCGCTGGGGCAAAATCACGTTGGTATCCCTTAAGTCCCTAGCATATTTGAAAATTGCCAAGGAAGTTGTATAATTAATTATAATGTGACATTGACATTTGTCGTGATTTTATTAATTTTTCTCTTCGGGGGAAAATTCTAAGTCGAGGACGTGGAAATGCCACGGTGTTGTGTCGATAAGTGTAAAAATAGTGGCAGAAAAGGATTTCAGGTACTCAGATCAGTTATTTTTTCACTATTTACACTGAAATTTACCTTTTAGTAACTTTTTGTATTTTCATGTTTGCATCAGGTTTGCCCCAGGATGTCGCTACTATTTGTAAATAGAGGGGCTATATTACACCTAATTTCAACTGACATTAAATAATTTTTTGAGGTTATGATACCAATACAAACTTCGTCCAACTTAAAGAGCATGCCATTTGTGCACTTGTAATCTGTTTTGCATACATTCTGGCACTCTCTTCAAATCTGAAAACGCACAACAAAAACCCTTTGTATTATTTTGGTGCAGGTCCGCAGGTGCAGTCGATTATTCCGAATATGGCCTGCTGAATTATCAGGTCGTGATTCTGAAATCTTCGTGTATCAAGTTTATCGTTTAGACAATAGAAATTTAGAAAATTATATAAACACAGAAACGAAACGCCTGCATAAAAATAACGATCTGATTGGTTATTGCTATAGAAATCGAGTAATAAGGACATACACATACGTATACAGAATAATTTACTTTCGAGGCTCACCACTGGGGTCTATCTGACAGTAAGAGGTATAAGGTCGGTTAAATCGGGCCAATGTTGCAAAATTAGGTATTAAGCAATAATTTAAAAAGAAATCCGATTCAACCAACTTTGTCTTTGATTTATCCCAAAAAACAACAAAAGGAAATTACTTTTTCGTATTCGTTTTTCTGGGACCATTTCTACGTTAATTGTTGCAAAGGTTTTTTTGAACTTGTGATAGTCCAAAAAGGATGGGTATTTTTTTTTTTTTTTTTTGATTTGCTATAAATGAAAAACGAAGTTGGCTAAATGGGATTTCTTGTTTGATTATTATTTAAAGCTTAATGTTGCAACATGGCCCCAATTTGACCGAGCGTGTATCTCTTTCCGCTTCAAAAACACTAATGGTGTTTTTTACTTGTAGTAGAACCCGATCAGGCCCATATGTTTGGGTTAAGTACATCATTATTAATATAAAATGGGCGATTACAAAACTTCCCAGATGGTCGATTTTTTTTTATTCAAAATTTAATTTCCGATAAACGCGGAAATGCTATCATAATATTTTTAAAAGTATTTACAAATCGTCTCCTTTCTTTTTTTAGATAATTTGTGAGCCTCCAAGTGTTACAGAAATAGTCTGACACTTTTTCCCTGAAGTATTGATTTTTTCCTCTGAGTGACAATAGTAGATTATGTTATTAGGAGTAAAAGTAATACTTTATGTGGCGAAGCTGAAGTTTATTTAGCCGAACGTTAGTGAGGCAAATAATTCAGCTAACTAACTAACGTTCGGCTAAATAAACTTCAGCTTCGCCACATAAAGTATCACTTTTACTCCGAATAACATATACTATTTTATCCGCAAACGTATTCAGGTAAATTTCATTAATATAAATTTAAAAAAAGGATAAATCGGTCGGGAATCAAACCCAGGCCACCCGCGTGACAGGCGAGCACTGTACCCCTGCGCCACCCTCTGTTGTTCAGATAACGCGCTACTGTAATGATATATAAACATACTGAATCACCCGAGCTAATAGCACACGGCCACAGCAGCTGTCACACCAGAACCCACGGCGACAGATGCTCTGATCAGCTGCTTAAAGGTTTATTTAAATTAAAACTTTTTCGTACTCTTTTCGAAAATAAAAACCGGCCTGCGATCTAAGTCTAAAAATGAGCAAAATTTTAAGCCATCATACAATTTAATCGGTCCAGTATCTTCGGAGGAGATGGCGAACAAACATAGAAAGAAAGAAAGAGAGCAATGATTTTGTGTGCTTAGGCAGATAAAGTGACATTTTTACCTTGTCAATGAAGACACATAAGTTGTCACTTTTGTGACGTTTGCTGATAAACTATTTTTTTACTGGCTAATAGAAATTTTTATAACATTTGGCCGCTTAGAAAATGTCCAATTTCATTTAAGTATGGACCGTTGTTATGGAAATGCTGCTGTAAACACTTTCTATGCGTCTATTCAATTCGAAGCACTGAAAGTACTTACGTAAGTTCGCCCTTAAAACACTTTGTCAAACTGACACTTTTGAAGAACTAAATTATGTACTATTAAATATTTTTTCTTCAAACGACAGTAAAATATGGCATTATACTGCTGGATTGATGATGCTAAACTGTCACTTTATTGCCAAGCGGCAGATAATATTATCTGCCGCTGACGAGATCAAGTAATTTTCTTCGAATTTTGTTCACAAAGTTGTAAATAATTTGTTATAAAAACGTTTGAAGAAAAAATACTATATGGTATTCGGAGCAAAAGTATCTTTATGTGGCTCGGCTGTACTTATCTGCCTCGCAAGCTCGGCAGATAACCCGTCCAGCCTCGCCACATAAAATATAACTTTTGCTCTTAATAACATAATATACTATTTTCTTCAAACGTCAAATAATTTGGTGATAATTTAACTGCTCTAACTTCGGAGAAATACAACTTCTCCGCCGGCTGCAGTTTTACTTTTCCTTTTACCGCCATGGAAGGAAAAGTGTTGCTATGGAAACGTTAAAATAATAACACACTACAACAATAAAACATATAATTTAAACGTAATTTTTATTTGTCAAACTAATATTAAACGCGCAATTTGTCAATGTTTCATTTTGAAAATTAAAACCGTACTGTGTTGCAGAAGTCTGTGCAGACGAAGTTAAATTTTCTGTAATCAAATAAGATGTTGATGGTTCAATAAAATTTGTCTTGCTGACACTAGGTGTTATAACTTCATTCGATATTTTACTTGCATTCTCATTTTTATTTCGCAGTGACTCCTCTATATATCCTTCTGGCCTTCCGCTATAGTACTTGACTTCCAACCCCCGTGCCGCTTTAGCGACTCAATATTATCTGTTCTCTGAATGATGTCATTTTTGACAGTGGTCTATTATGAGATGTTGTATCGGACTTTTTCCACTGTCTCGGGTGGCATCTCTCAATATTACCTCCCCCATCAATTAATAGTGTAGCAGAAGTATGTTTTAAACAATGGCCTGTGTATTCCATTGAATTACTTAATTTTAAGAAAGTTGTAACCTTTCTAGGAACACTGCTAATACTATGTATTCCCATTACACTTCTATAGCATTTTCCACTTTGATATTTTAAAAATAATCTAATTTCTGGCATGTCTTTTGGTCTTAACGCTGCATATTTTCGATACATTTTGAGGTAATTTTTTCCAATTATTATGAACGATCGAACTTTTCTAGTCTTGCTGCCCGGAATTTTAATCAAAATAACATTCCCCATGTCCTCTATGTCTGTAGTTTTTATTTTTACCATTTCATCACATCTGCAGGCTCCAGTTACTTCAATTAATAAAACAATCTAAGAAAATTACATATTTAAACCACAAAATTAAAATTACCTAAAACGTAAGTATTACCTTTAATCCTAAATACAAATCATCTTTCGCTTCAAATAAAAAAGTTTCAAACTGCTTTTTTGCAGAGTACCCCTCGTTTGCTTTTTTCAAGAACGCGCTTAACTTTAAATATTTATTTATATCCATTCCATGTTTAATTATTAGTTGCGATTTGATCATGGAATATTGCACCCACATGGTCGATGATTTCCATTTTTTCTCCTTAGCCATTGTGTTGAAATATGCTAGAAGCACATTTTCTTCAAATTTAGTTACATTCTTTGAATTGCACCATTCTTTAAAATAATCGTACGCGGCACAATATTTCTGGCCAGATTTTGTGGGTCTAATTAAGAGATAAGACGGCTTCATTTGCCGCAGTCTCAATTTCTACCGACAAGTCGATGGCATTTCAAAAACTGGCCGGTCACAATGACAACACTAAACAATTTATATCTGTCAAAACGTTTTTTGTATAACAATCTAAACTACTCGCAGTTATTAATCACTGCTACTTAAACATTTATTAAATCCAGAGCTGACTATCAAAAACACAAAAAACAGCTTTATAATACACATTTTAAAACGTTTGAAGAAAAAATAGCATATTTTATTTGGAGAAGTGACTTTTCATGGCTTGCCTTTTATTACCGGGCGCCATGAAAAGTCATACTTCTCCTCCGTATAAAATAATATACTATTTAAATTTTATTTAATTAAATTCGCACACAAAAATCATGTGTATATTGAGCATAAAAATTATACGCTGACCTTATGCTCTTGCAATCCTCCCAACGCTCGTGTTGTAAACGTCGCTCTCGGTGTAGCAAATTCTACCTTCTATGCCGATTATACAAGTAACTATTATTTGAGACCTTAATATATGAACGCCGAACAAAATGAAGAAAATGTATTTATAAATTTCAGTTAAAAAGGTTATATTATATGCAAATTGTGTTTTTGGTAGAGAGTGCGTAGCCAAGAGGTAGGCGAGTTCGATCTTCACACTTGGATAGCGGTTTCATCCAACGCTCTTCGGCCACCATACAAACATTATTGATGGTCGTGACCTCTATAGTAGAACATTCTTCTCCTACCTAGGCAGCGGTCGAAGAAGGCTCATAGAACTACACATTGTGTAGTTGATATTTATCACAACGAGCATTGTAGTTCTGGTCGCTTGTTTGTCCAACTGGGCCGCAGTAATGGTTCCACCACATATATGTTTATAATTTCTGGTTAGCCCATATACGTGTTTTAATAATTATTTGAAACGTAAAGTTTTTCGCAGTTATCGAAAAAATTGAAAAGTGTAATCTGTATGAAACAGGAAATTTTTAAAATGATTTACAACCACATCAAGTTTCCCGGATTAATAATTTTCCTTGTGCTTTGTACATTTTGGAAATGTTATTTATTTCATGCTCAAAACTTTCGTGTAAGCAAAAGTCATTTAGTTTTTATCCAAAGACTAAAATGGTTAAATTGTTATATATTTTCGGTATTTTCTTTCAAGTGTATTAGTATTATTATCCGTATTTTTTAATAAAAACGTCCCAAGCTCTACGACATTTTGTAATCGTCTATTTTATATAGAACATAATGTGCTTAATTCAAATGTATGGTATTACCGAGCTCAATGCTCAAAAAAGGGGTAGGATCAGTTTCGATTGAGCCGTCAGTTTGTAGTGTAGAACTACGACTTGGAGATCGGAGAGTTGAAATGAGCCAGTCGAGTATGATTTCAAACGTTTATTTAATTTTTTACAGCCAACACAAGTTTATGACATGAAAAGTAATTTCTATAATTTTTACAAATAACACAGCAAAACAACTTTTAAAATGTTTAGTTTAAACCACCGCGATATGCTCTTCATATATTTGAATATATCTCCTCGAGAATTTTAAAACGATACCATGCGTAGTGCTTTTTGCACTCACGGTTGTTCAGATAAACCTCGATATTGTCAAATGTTCAAGGATTCGCAAGAAAACAATTTTTAAAATTGTTGCGGTATAATCGGTATTTTTGGACAACACCGGACCGCACTTACTACAGGTTGGTTTGTGTTGGGAGGCAACGGCATTACGTCTCCTATTGTCCTTAACTAACTCGTTGTAAAGGTAGCGTTCACGTTACTCGTGAAGGCCGGTCCTGTTTCAGAACAGTAAAAATTATGATGAATGCCAGGACGCTAACGTAAAATTCAACCCGTAGTTATATGAATCTACTTCGTTCACGGTCGAAGTAGCGGGCACTTACGTGAAAGCTTAATTCTTTCTTTTCTATCAAAGACCTAACTGCTTTAGCAGTTTGAATTCAACTTTCCCCTGCACGTTCTCAACAACTGTTCAGTCAATAGAAACACAACTTTTAAATCTAGCAAATTTCTTAGTCCTTGTACTTTCACTCAAATGAGTAACAAAATGTAATTTAACACATGAGCTTGGTTACACTTTTAAATTACTGGGGCTGGATAACAGGAAATGTAAAGTGTAAATGCAAATAGTCACAGCACATCACTGAAAAAACTCACATCTCTGTAAAGAACTTTGAACTCTAATGCAAGTACCTTAGGCCTAGAAATTTGATCTCAAGGTGGTTTCAAGAGAGATTCATTTTTCCCAAGTGAGTCTTGATTGAAGTAGCAGACTCAATTAGTGCTGAAAAAGCAGTGAAGGCTGTTTCTCGCAGGCGAATCAAATCGAAGTCGGGCCTCCGGGTTTATGCAGACTCAAACAGGCCGCCGCGCCGGTTAAATCTGCCTAAGCGAAAAACGCGCACGCGTTATAATAATTAAAAGAAACTGAAGCGAGGCGTAATTTACATCCGGACTTCAATCCGAATGAATGGTTAGCTTCCAATGCGACAATAAACACATCAAAAATCTCATCGCAGTATAGCTTCCGAGCGGCGGGGCTCTAGGTCCACACCACTGAAAACTTATTACGTCTGTTTGTCTTCAAGCGTAGCGCAGATATTCTTCTTACTTTCCAAATTAAGCATTCGTCTACTCTTCTTTCTTACATTTGTTCATGGCTTTTCTTATAGCCATCTATTTTTATTCTCAATGGCACTCTGCCGCTCTTATAGCATGGAAACTTTAAACTGGCTGCATGCTTTAACATCTGGAAGCAATGCAACGCCGTTTTTTGCGTTTTAGAGCCGGAAGCTCGTGGGATTTCGAGAATTTCAATCAAGAAGTCGTAAACCTAAAACTACACCTGTTTTCTTGTTCAGCGAGCGCTTCGACGGTAGTAGAAAAGTATTCACCGGTTCACAATAAAACGATTTCTAAAAGGTTCAGTTGAAATCACAGCGATGTGTTCTTTGCACATTTGAATAGATTTCGTCGCGAGCTTTAAAACCGAAGCCAAACCGAAAAATATTACATTATTTTCCCAGCACGTGAGGGGCGACGGAGCTTTGCGCGCACATTTTAATATTGCGCAATGCCCGAATTTTACTAGTATATGCTGTATACGAATCTAACGATTTCAGTTGAGACCTGTTTTTGTCACAGGCGGTTGACCGTACTACCCGCGCTGTTGAACTTAGTTCTGCGTCAAAATAACACATTTTTGAGTAATTAACGTATTTAGAGAGGTAACCCAATCTTAACATTCGAGCATATTTTTACCACTCGAGCGAACCCAGCGATGTGTGAAATGTTAAGACGGTTAACCCTCGAAATGCGTTTATTAGTTTATTGTTCATTGAGGCAATAATTTTGAATCAATAATAATTACTAAAAACTGCTAAATCGAAATCAGTGTTTAACATGATCGCGTCCTCGAATGTTAAGATACATTTAACATGCATGTTCAATGTATCTTAACATTCGAGGACGCGATCATGTTAAACACCGTTTAACATTTCAATGAACAATAATAGTAATTTACGATTCAAGTAACGTTATCAAGCTTTTTACATTACGAGAGAATAGTTTGAATGAACGAGCGACGTTAGGAGCGACTTCTTTAAAATTCTCGAGTAATGTAGAAAGCAGATAACGTTACGTATATTGTAACACGGTTTATTTTATCCTAAAATACTAATCTTTGTCAAAAAATAGGAAACATTCTTATTAATGACACTTACAACAGCGAGACATATATCTGCTATGGCTGTGGTGGTATCACTAGTAGGATAAAAACCATAAGTCACTCAACACTATATTGTTGGCAGCACGGTCAGGTTATGTTAAATTCGAGATTAGCAGGTTAAGTTTTGCGTCAGTCTGTGTCAAATAACAAACAAAACCTAAGCTACTACTATCGAATTTGACATAGACTGACAGTGCCACCAGCAATACACGTCAGTACTGCCAACATGTGATTAAATGCTAATAAAGTATCGGTATGTTATTTTTCTTAACAACACTTGTGCTGTTAAATGCATCTTAACGCAACTCGTTGCTAAGGAGTTATCATAGTTACGTAATAGGATAAAATAAAAACATTTACTGCACATTCTGGCTTGCCGCTTCATAGGAAACAGATATGACGCTTGTTTGACATTTGTGACACACCATTTTACCAAATCATGTTAGCTAATTTGGCGGTTACTGTTACCCTCCTGCTTTTTAAAACCTGCGTTTTATTACAAATCCAGTGGCCTTCTAAACATTTTTCCACGACCGGGAGTAGAAGTCCGTTTCTATAGCATCAAAATTGTGACAGAAGTAAAGCACTTACTCCCTAGAGACAAAATAAGACAAACATTTCCCTAGGGAGTTGTCATTATGACTGAAACAACAATTATGTCAAATTCGAGGTTAGCAGGTTAGGTTTTGCGTCAGTTTTGACACAGACTGACGCAAAAACTAACCTGCTAACCTCGAATTTGACATAGACTTACAGTGCCACCAACTTTAAAATTTAAAAATGTTAATAAATACGTTTAAAAAAAAGGTTTGTAGTTTTAAATCTTCCTACAACATGAAAAAAATAGTTTATGCCATTCGGAGAGACTGCTATTTTGCTTCAGTGCCACAAATGGCACCTCAGCAAAATAACGCATTTCTCTCCCTCATTGCATAATCTACTATTTTAACGCTATTTTAGACGATCACTACGGCTCTAGGGCAAAAATTTTAGAGAATTTTTAAACTTCTTTTTAAGTTACAGTGTATGTAGTACCTCCAGAATCTACACGGTTGATTTAAGAAACCTCCTGTATAAGTAGAAATTTGATGAATATTTCGTTTATGTTGGTGAGGGGAAAATGCAAAAATATTTTACTTCCGGGCATAGATATAAAAATTTAAGAATAAGGTTTAGACAGCACCTACATTGTAAATCCGTCAAAAGACGCTATAAAAAATCAACTTCCTTGTAATTGGGTCATTAAAGTGGGAGAAAGAGCATTTCGTTTTAAAACTATTTGAATTCATACTCTTCACGAGTTTTGGTTATAGTTACAAATAGACCACTTAGAGTAATTTATTTAATTGTTTACATTTTGTGTTTTATAATACAGCTATTTGCTGTTACAGCTCTGTATTTTTTAATTAGTTGCGTTCCTGATTTCACAATGAATGGATTACTTCACTGCCGATTTCTTGTATTTGAATTACGAGTTCGACGTTCTTCACTGCCAATTAAAAACATGTAAATGTAAATTAGAATTACTAGCAACCGCCCGTAATTTTGTATGGTTAAAAATTTAAACACGTTGCTACTGACGACGTGACTAATGAAACCATGTTATTAAGCCCTCGTTTTACAAACTTAAAGCTGCCAACTAAAAGTCAATTTTACACACTGTCGTAGATAAAACTATTTGCGTAGAACTGGCAAATAAATGTACAGTATTTCAAATATTTTAATGTTATATTGTCAGGTTTTCAATATAGTGGTGGTGCTAGGTATAAAAAACTGCAAATTGTGATAAGAAGATTCCTTTTGGCAGAAATGTACTTTATGACTATACAATTCATTTGAGAAGGGGAGGCAGCTCGAAAGGTCGTTCGAATTCAAAATTGCGGCTGAAATTCAAAATGACGTCATACAATGGAATTGTTTGAAATTTTCTTACTAACCATCGCAAGTAAAATGAAACTTTGAAGATTTTAAAAACTGACATCCAGCTGTTTTCTAGGCTCCTAAGAGTTACACAGAATTATTGTCAGCTAGATATAGAGGACTTTTTGAAACTCAAAAATTAGTCATTTTCACCCAGTAATTGAGAATTTCGACCCAGTCATAAAAGTGATCTACCACATATTTTAGAGGAAATATTTGAAAAGAGTGACATTGTCTTTCCAGGAACCTTTAATATAATTTATGATGATGCAGTTCTTGCCAACATTTTAAAGCCTCATCGGTCTTCAAAGACTGTTAAGTGATTTCGACCTCGTTCAGCCATTTTTGCTGTCAGTCCAACTATAGGTTGTCATTCACGAAATTGCGTGTAGTTGCTTTCTTTGATAACCAAGCTTTGTGTAAAGGAAATAAAAATTGATAACTCCTTAGGGAATGATGCATTTAAAATTAGTGGTTTCGGAGTTCGAAGTTTTCCTCCGTTGTGCTTCTTCGCGCGGAATTCGAATTAAGTTTGAATCCGTACCCAGCACTTGAGTAAACTAGACGTTGTGTTTTTTTTTCGCACCCCCGGTTCGTAGCTTGTGCCGCGAATCGGGCGAGCTTTTGCTAACTTGTGGTGATTAAGTTGTGAATCCTTTTTGACTGTTGTGCAAATTTTCGAGTGCCTTGGGGCACGGTAATGGCTAGTGCAGTTAAACCCGAATCTTCGAAGCGAACATTTATTCTGGTGTGTCTTTGGAAGTGCGCGGTTGGCGGTGGAAGTGTATTTAACTCGGCGTTGTTAAGTGGGCCGATTTTCGTTTCATACAGCTGGTCTCCGGGGAGACTTTTGGCACTCTTTGCCGATTCGATTAGAAACGATATCTGAAGAGCCTCAACTAACTTTTTTCCCTGTTAAGTCGGGAAAAAACTATTGCGTAATGCATATCTGTGTCAACGTCGGGTTTAATTAAAGGAAGGGCCCCGCTCGATATAGTGTTGTTTGCTGTCACTTCGTTGATTGACGTTTGCTGCCGATTGTCTTCAATCCCTCGAGTTTCTGCTCCACCTGTTGCCTCTTCTGGAGAATTCGCTACACCTCTGGCACGTTTTACCAGGCCTCCACGAGGACAACTACATCTGCACTTAAGACGGCATGCTTCAACTCAGGTAGGCGCCTTGTATTGTACCAATTAAATAACTCTGGTGCCTAACTTAATGTGCGATTTTATATTTTATTGTGCGTCAGTGCTTATAAATGTTGCGTACGTCCGCTAGGACTTATGATCTGTCTCGGTTAATGTTTATCAAGGACTTTACTCCTGGCGTCCATTTTATGTCACTTGTTTTGGATAATATTGTGTTTTTTGTGTATTTGTAACTAGCCCTTAAGATATATTTTGTTTTCGTGAGGCCCCCTTTCATATTCACGTAGGATATTTTATTACTAAATTCAATCTCACCTCCGGGTGTTTGTTTTAATGTACCGATTTGTGTAAACTGTCATTTGTTTTTTTTAAGTAATAAACCTGTTAAAGTCAGTTCATTCTTTTTATGAATTTTGAAACCCCCTCTGGCTCTTATATCGGTGTAACCTGGCAAAGGCCAAGTGTAATTAATTTTGTGAAGTTAAAGCATGCTCTTTTGATTAAGCGAGCCTTGAGATTTGGGCCAGTCAGTGTTCTTTTGTTATTCTTTAGTGACGGTGGCCTTGAAGGTAAGTGATTTAACGACAAGGTCACCCGGCTACTCGGAGGAGGCTTGGTAAACAACAGGCTGAGGTGTTCAGCAACGTACTTGGAGGACTTCTCCATAGGCTACGTGTATTGTTCTTGGTTCTAGACACGTTAGCCACCCCTAATTAGAACCAAGTGGCGCTCAGGCATTTCTTTTTTTGTTAAGCAAGCTTTAGGGTAAGTACCCCGTCGGTTTTTCATTTAAGTCTTCGAACTACCCCATCCCGATTGAGCTAAGTGCGGGTAACTGGGGCAACAACACCTGTCCCGACACATTTAGATCTGTTTTCTAGAGAAAGCCGGCGATCCCTGTAGTTTGTACCCGATTTTTGACAGTGCTCTTGATCAATGTCGATCTGATGAATTAAAACCGTAACAAGACGTTTAATGATTATTACATTAACACATTTCATCCTCACATATGTAACGACATTGAGAGTTTTGGCTGTCGTAGAATTGATTTAATTTGGGACAGATACATTACTCCGAGCATTAAAGGTGAACCAGGAGATAAGTGCTACTGTCAGGGAAGATAGACGGTCGGCCTTACCTTTTGGCGAAAGTTATATTTGATATTTTGCCGGCTGGTAACTATCGGCCTAATTGGGCTAGCTCGCCGCGAGGGTCGCAGGGTTCCAACTATGCTGAAAAGAACACTATACGAAATACGAAGAGAATGGGCGCCAGGTCCTAGACTCAGATCCAATTCCTTGTGCCGGACCTTACACAAGGTCGAAGATAAAAACCAGCAAGTTAAACAAAATCAAAGCATCGACCAATCAGAATATCACAGCTTTATTAATATTGGTAGGTACTATAGTGCATATCCAACATAAAAGTATAGATCCAAAATCACAGTAAATTATCACAATTAACACCAGAAATAATAATACGACTAATGGTTACAAGTACATAAAACAATTGACCTAAGAATCCAACTCGAGGTGTCCGAACTGCGAAATTAGCCTGAAGGGCGTAACAACTAGGTACCTCAAAACTTATATCGAAGCAATATACTCAAAACATGACTAGATAAATTACCAATGACGTTCACCGTGAAGCGGAAAACGGCACGACACGAAGCATGACTACATTAACCCAATAAAATAAACTAAGAAAGCTTTAAATAGACTATAAATCCCCGTGAAGCGGAGTACAAAATCAAGGGTGCGAATAACGCAAGCAAAATATGCAATGCCAACATCTAACCCCGACGGTTGGCCTAAAAATTAACTTTAAGACACACAAAATTTAGATGGGGTGGTTCCAGCACGTTATGAGATCTCACGGGGGTTTGCTAGTTCCTAAAGGAAAGTCATAAAGTATTTCCTGACGTACTAAGAACTGCTTGCGGGTATTCTAACCGAGAACTAGTTTATCACAAAATCAAAAACGGGAGGCTACATAATCTCAACAAAAATCCCGTTGGTAGCAGTTTTGCCACCGCCAAAAAAATTTAGCTCTAGCAAGTGATCTTAAATAAACAACAAGGTTAATGCAATACGCGAGGTCAAATAAACTAGTGATTGCAAAAGCAGCCCCAAAGCCAAATCATAACAAAATTACACATGGCTGCTATGCACAGAGGTAAGTAAATTAATCAATCTCATATCTAGTAGCTCAAATTAACACCAAAAATCGATATGCACAAAAACTCTAAAATAGCAGTTCGGAAGGTCATACTAAGCAGTTCAAAAGCAATTCAAATAAACGAACGATACAAATTAAAACGTTACAAAACCTCAGATGCATACGGCACGTGGAGGCCGAGCTGTTGGAAGAGATGCAAGAGTCCAGGTGCGTTGGGCAGCGCTCGCAGAGGGAACGACCGCAAATCCAGGCCGCAGAGGCGAGCGGCCAGCCGGCTCGTGGAGCACCGCATGATCCAGGCAAAACCAAATGCACGACGACGAACAGGACCAATCCAGGTAATAAAACTCAATTCCATGGCGTTTAAAAACGCATTTCCATGGCGTATAACTAATTAACGCATTTCCTTGGCGTAGAATAGTTAACGCATTTTCTTGGCATAGAATAGTTGGCTGCGAATGGTGACGAACAGCCTAACGCTCCATTCGATCGAGAAGAGCCCACCAAAACCGCAACAAAAGCGAACGAACGCTGGCAGCAACTCCCAACGGCTTCCAGAACGTTCCAAAGGGCGCCTTGCCTCCAAAAATCCCTCAAAACGACGAGGACGGCTATGACCAAAGCCAGCGAAGCAAAAGGTTCCCCAGGGCACAAACTTCAACGATCGAAGCGATGGAAAAGAATGGAATGCAAATTCGCCAGAGCAGTTCACGATCCGAGGTTATCAATGTCAAAGTCAAATTCGAAAAAAGGAAGAAAAACTATAGGTGCAGAGTGTATGTGCAGAACTGATAACAAAGTGTTCCTTTTAATTCAAAATTGAGGCTGAAGGTATTTGGGTTGCCTAACTATGGATAAAGTACTGTATATTTAGAGAATAAAAGTAAATTGCCAAATCTGACTAATTATTTCAATTAACAAGTAGGAAAATGTCAAAATGAGCGTAACACTACCTCATGTCAAATTACCTACAAATTGGAATTTTTTTTAAGAAATTCAAATATCAAAGAAGAACTATTTTTTCTACTTGGATCATTAGCAATGAATAACAAAAACAAAACACAAGTTCAGGTGATAAAGTTGAAGGAAATGTCAGTGCTGTAAGTTCCTTAATTGGAGTTACTTGCCTTGGTCATGAAGAAGCAGATTCAAGGATAATACTTCATCTCAAAGACATGGTAGAAAATGGATTGAAAAATATTGTTATCCGCTCTGTAGATACGGATGTATTAGTTTTAGCAATTGAATACTTCTTTGAACTGTCAGATAAAAGCCTGGAAACACTGGGTTGCATTTGGAACAGTGAAAAAATATAGATTTATTCCCGTTCATTCTATAGCTGCATCAATTGGAAGAGAAAAGGCTAATGCTTTACTTGGATTTCACGCTTTCACCGGCTGTGAAAGCAATTCTGGTTTCACGGGAAAGTAAAAAAAGTTAACTTGAAAGACATGTATCTTTAAAGAAGCTACTACTGCATTTTCATTCATATCAAAACAGCAAACATCCATTTCTGACAATATATTATATATTTCAGAAAAATTTGTAGTATTGTTGTGCTGTTCAACAATTAACAGCCAAAGTGTCAATGATGCCAGACAAGAACTGTTTATGACAAAAAATCGCCCTCTTGAAAATCCGCCACCAACAAAGAGTGCACTATAACAACATGTTCTACGGAGTGTTTTCTAAGCTGAGCATATTTGAGGACAAGCAGGCCAGCGAGAAATAAGGACACCTTCTCCAAATGAATGGGGTTGGTGGTTGGATGATGTATCATGGAAAATAAAATGGTTAGAGTTACCAGAAATTGCAGATACTTGTAAAGAATTAATAAAATGTATTTACAAAATCTGTAAAAATAAGTGTTTCTGTAGAAAATTTGGACTATCACTTTGATATGATAAAACCTGAAGTTTATAAAGTATGTAATTTAAAATGTAAGTGTCAATTTTGTAAAATCTTGTATTAGTAGATATTAATAAAAACAGATCTTTGGTATTCAGTCTTCTTTAATTTTACTCTATAAATGTGACTTTACAACTTTACAACAAATCTCCTATATTTATTCATATTTCTGATATTAGTACAAATGAAATTGTTGGCCTAAAAATATAAAATTGACACCAAACACTATATTGTGCGATGGATAGTAAGAAAATTGCAAACAATTCCATAGTATGACGCCATTTTTAATTACCGTCGCCATCTTGAATTCTAACGACTTTTCGAAATGCTTCCCCTTTTTGAATGAATTGTATAGTAATAAACTACATTTCTACCAAAGGAAATCTTCTTATCAGAATTTGCAGTTTTTTAATTAAATGTGCGATGTAGCACCTCCACTAATATATTTAAACTAATTGGTAATCACGGGAATGAAGTTTTATAAACTTATAAGATAGATAAAATGCAAGAGCAAAAATTTTTTTTTTTTTTAATTACATTTGGTGCTTTGTGTTATTGTACTCTTATTGATTTAGTCAGTGGTGCTCGACAGTCTGCACCAGACCTATTGCATTTTTCTTAGGAAGGGATTAATTTTTAGTGCAATGTGCTGAGGTCAGTATGCACCCATTTAATTTAATGACCTACTTATGAATCACCATGTAGGTAATCTGCAAGTTACACCTAAAGTAAAATTCCGTGATCTACTACTTATATGAGCAGCTTACGGTTTTACTTTTAATACGCTTTTTATGAGATCTTTAAATATTTGATAACTGAGTAGGAACTTTTGCCTTTTACATTATTTCTTATTGTCTGAACATGCTGTATATTAATATTCGTTTCAGATCAGAAAAACGTGTCGAACTGTTGCCCAGTATAACTCCTGCTCGATATCAAAGGTGACAAGACAATAAAAGTCGAAACGTCAAAGACAGCTGTAAAGACGTAAATATAAGAAACCAATAACAAAAATTTCAGTTGAAGTAAACAAAGACATGGACTCGGCCACACGCAACAAAATCCCAGTGTTTGTGTTCCCCACAGCTCTGAACTTTTATTTAAACGCCAAACACACACACAAGCAGTTGTTAACTCTCTACAATCCTTACGACTTTCCAGTTAGATTTAGTGGTAAGTCCTGTAGTCTACATTTCCAATGCAGCTCGCAATAAAGCAATTTTCAGTATTTTCCACTGCCCCTAACAAGTACACTGTGATCGACCCCGACGGCAGCATTGGTCCGCAGGCTTGTGTTGACATAGTTGTGCGCCATACGCTACCCATAGCCGCCAATTGCAGTGTAGTAGACAAATTTCGAATCTCCATGCAGGACCATGCGACGAGAGAGGTAGCTTTACCAATCCATTTCACGGCATGCTTTACTAATAATTGGAATTTCAGCAAATAGGAAAGAGGGATATCGAGTCCAGGCTGCTACAAGGAGAGCCTGACAATAACTCGAACGACGGGGGCGATAATTTTCAAACTCTGGGAGGCAGTGATAGGCCGAGGGATGCTCAGTCCGGATCGCAAAGTTCCAAACAAAGTATACATACGTAAGTATTTGGTTGTTTTTCAATTCGTTGCGATACATTTTTGTCTCACAGGAATAGGTTATCACCTGCCAATACGCCCAACTATTTGGTTTTAATTGCGACGCTGGTTAGTATTGCGGGCCTTTGGTTGCCAACACAGCAAGAAACACAGCCACTCTCTTCGATTCCTGCCTATCTACACATGAGTCATCAGACAAAGCTCGTTTTTGCTTTTGTTCTAGGCATAGTATGTGTAGTCATTCTCAGGCTTTAGTATTGTTTGACCTTATAGATCTTATTTTTATTGTATTAATAAATATGTAAATTTTCAACTACATATCTTACGTTATGACTTTAGTATAGCTGTTTTGCACAAACGTTTAGTATCTTCATTGTAGCATAAAATATTGTGCTTCCTCTTCAGTTACCTTACTCTAGTGTAATAGTTGTATTATTGGTGATATTGACGTAATCATTTTAATCGCTCACTTTAATTTGATAACGTGTAGACATATTATTTATTGTATTTGTATAAGTCTTAAGCCGAAACATGTAAACAGTTCAATTTTGTAGGCACAGATTCAAGTTTAATTTTTTGTTTATAGATTTTTACGATTGAATTGTAATTAAGTTTGTTAGTTCGTGTTACTCAGTCGACAAATAGGTTAGAGTTATTGTTTCCATTACAGTAACGTTTTGTATTTACAGATTTTCCGAATTAAAATTCCATAATGAAAATATTAGTTTTTATTCGTTGTGTAAATGTAAAAAGGCTTCTTGAAAGGGGATATAATTGAAATAAAATGTATAATCTGCACATAAGGTATGAACTGTGAGCCAGGATATTTAAGGACAGGATTGAAAAGTATAATGTCTTTTCGAATTTTGTTATTCATCGAATCAGCAGATAAATATAAGATTAGATTTTTGCATAATAAAATCCAGATGAAGTTTTTCTTTCACCCGTTGCACTTCCCGCGAGGTATATGGTCCTCAACACCGAAAGGTAAAAGAGGCTATAGATTATGAGTGAATGAATGAATGAAGATATGTTAGATAATATTGTACTTCTGTAAATCATTTGAACACGTGTTAATATTTTGACTGTCCCTAAACCTTTCAGCATTTCTGTGCAATTGTGTAACATTGAATTGTAATGTAACTTATCATATTGAAAGTTATTGATGAAAAATCTTTTTGAAGATGATTTTGTATGTTGATCTTAAAAATCTGCGTGCTTTGGTAATACTGTGAGTAGATATATCTACTAACTCCTGAATAGTACCTATTTCAACGTGCTTTACTGATAAAAATTGCAAAAATATAAATGAATATTTAATTTGCAGCTTGTATAGAAAACATCGTAGTATTTATTGCAACCTTAATAGTGCCTCTTGGAATATTACAAAATAATTAACCAAAATATCTTCCATTATTTTTTAAACTTCATAAAGAATGTAAGATAGCTTCAGACCATTACATTTTTTAACTGTCTAGATTAATGATTAAAATGTCTTTTAAATCAATAGCTGGTTTTGTAACTAACTTTGATAACTTAGAAGCCATTCGAACCAAAGCAACAATTTTTTTTTAAGTAAATAGTTGTTGCTATGGTACTTTTGATCATGAATAATGTGGGAATGTAATACTAAAATAGTTATTTACGTAACAAGTATAGAAAGTGGAGCTTTTCAGTACGAGTGAGATGTTTCCGGAAGAGGCCGTTAGGCCGAGTCCGGAATTTCGAGGCGAGTATGGAAAAGCCACTTTCATACGAGTTTCGTACAATATTTTTTCGTACACTAGCATACAAAACGGAATACTAAATTTATCGTCGTATATAGCAAATAAGTAGAGTAATATTAATGTAATGTAATATTATATGTGTTGTAACTAAGGAAACGTACGGCAAAGTGCTACTTTGCCGTACGAATACCGCAAAATACTACTTTGCCGTACGAATACCGCAAAGTGCAACTTTCTGATTAATAAATTGTACGGCAAAGTAGCTCTTTCAATGCTAGTGTACGAAAAACTAAGTTTTGCATCAGTCCATGTTAAAACTGACGCAAAACGTAAGCTGCTAACCTCAAATTTGACATAGACTTACAGTGCCATCAACATATTATTCTTCTTCTTCTTCTTCTTCTGTATCCATATACCCATAGGGTGTCGGACATTTGATCCTTAACTATTTTCTATCCATTTTTTCCATTCTTTCCGGTCCATTGCTAATCTTCCCATCTCTTCCTTCGTCTTTCCTCATTGTCTGCCCAGTTCTTCTATATTCTGTAGCCAGTTTTTCCTAGGTCTTCCTTTTCTTCTCTTCCCAATCCTGCCTGTTTCCATAATTTTCTTCACTAGTCTGTCTTGGTCCATCCGCAGTATGTGACCGTACCAGTTCAGTTGTTTCTTTTCTATCTTCTTTGTAACCGGTTCTTGTTCAATCATTTGTCTTATATGTTCGTTTCTCTCTCTATCCAGCTTGGTTTTTCCAGTTATTTTCCTAAAGTACTTCATTTCTGCGGCAATTATTTTCTTCTCGTGCTTCTCATGTATAACCCATGTTTCGCATGCGTATGTCAGTGTGGGTAGTACTATCGTATTATAGACCCGTAACTTGGTTTTCATGTCTATTTCTCGTTTTCCAAAGATAGTTTTATTTAATGCATAGTAGATCTTTCCGCTCTTGTTTGTTCTTTTGGCTATCTCTAGGTCCATCTTTCCATCTTCTGATATTACACTGCCTAGGTATTCGTATGTCGTTACTATCTCTACATTTTTTCCTTTGATTTCTATTCTTCTTTCTTCTTCTCATGCTTTATTGTTGATTATCATAGTTTTACATTTGTCCGTATTAACCTCCATTTCCAATTTTTCTATTTCTTCAGTCCATATTCTCGTTAGTTCTCTCATTTTTCTGTGGGTATCTGATATTAGGACTATATCGTCCGCATACATGAGGCAGTCAACTCTTATTGGCAGTAGTCTGTTATATCCTACCACAGTCTGATATTGTGCTGTTTTCAGTCGGTTGTTTTTTAATAGTTTATCCATTACTACTATGAATAATAGCGGACTGAGGCTGTCTCCTTGCTTTATTCCTAATTCCATTTTAAATCTTGTTGACTCCTCTCCATTTATCTTGACCACTCCCTTTACATCCTTAAAAATACTTTTTATTACCCGTATCAGTTTTACTTGTACTTTCAACTGTTCGAGGCACCTCCATATTATTTTCCTCTGAATCGCATCGAAAGCCGCTTTTATATCTATAAAAGTTACAAACAATTCTTTTCCTTTTTCTTCTTTTCTTTCTATCAGGTTTCTTAGTATTTGAATATTGTCGTTTGTTTGTCTTCCCGTCCTGTAAGCCGCTTGTTCGTCTGCCAGTTTGGTATCAATTCTTTTCCTTAATTTCCATTCTATTATTTTTGTGTATAGTTTAAAACAGGTGGAGGATAGACATATAGCCCTGTAATTCTCACAACGTGTGGAGTCGCCTTTCTTGTGTATTGGGATTATAATGTTTTCTTGCCAGCTCTCTGGTATTTTCTCCGTCCGCCATGCTTCTTTGTATAACTCTAGAATCCATTCTTTTCCTTTCTCGCCTAAATACTTTATCATCTCTGGTTCAATGCCATCTTGTCCACATGCCTTCCCTGTTTTGATGCTTTTCATCACTACTTCCAGATCTTCCCTATTTATCTCCTCCGGTGGTACTTCCTCTATTTCCTCTTCTCCTTTTTCATTGTTGTGTAATTCGTTCTGGCTTTCAGCTTCATTTACTCTTTTCTTATCCTCAAATTTGTTTGTATAGTGGTCTGCCCAGATTTCTAATATGTCATGTAATTCAGATTTAAGTTCGTTATCAATATTTCTTATACTCCTTATCTTTTTCTTTTTATTTCCTTTCAACGCTTTTATTACATTCCAAAATTGTCTATTGTTTGTATCGTATGTTTGGTTTAGTTCCCTGCCAAACTCCTCCCAACTTTTCCTTTTCGCATTCCTCACTACCTCTTTCGCTATATTCCTTTTGTTTATATATTCTTCTTTATCCTATAGGTTCTGTGATTCCCTGAATCTTTTCCATGCTGCTTTCTTGTTCTTAACTGCTTCCCTTACTTCATTGTTCCACCATCTAGTTTTCTTAAGTTGATTTTTGTTATATTTTCTGGTTTTGCATGTCTCTTTTGCTATTTTATGAATTGTTTCACTAAATATTTGCCATCTTCTCTCTAAAGTCCAGTTGGTACTAATTTGTTCTTGTTTAGTTAGTTCGTCGTCTACTTCTTTTTGGTATTTTAATCTTATTTCCTCGTTCCTTAAACTCTGTACTTGTATTCTTTCGTAGTATTTTTCTTTATGTATTGCTATGTCCAAGTCTTTTAAAATTGCTGTTACCAATCTATGTTGTGTTCCCATTTCTGCGTCCATTATGGTTTTGACCTGTTGTATTCTATCGTTAAGTTCCTGTGTATATACTATATAATCTATTATACTTTTGGCGTCCCTTTCTTCCGCAACAAAAGTATATCTATTTTCCATTGGTTGGTGCCAGAAGCCATTTCCTATTATGAGATCGTTTGTTTGGCAAAACTCTATCATTCTTTGTCCATTTCTGTTTACTGTCTCTTCTCCGTATTGCCCCATGCATCCTAAACCTCTATTCTCATCTCTGCCGACTCTCGCATTCCAGTCGCCCATGATGATTATTTCGTCTTTCTCTTCTCTAATTCTATCTAGTGTGTTTTGCAAGTCTGTGTAGAAATTTAAGATTTCTTCTTCGTCTGCCCCTTCTATTGGTGCATATACCTGTATTATATTGATCATTCCATCTAGATCTAGCTCTAATACCATTAGTCTTGAATTGACTGCTTCGAACTTACTGACTTTCATGTTTAATTCCTTTGATATTATCATGCCCACCCCTTCTTTCGCTCTCTGTTCTGGATGTCTTCCTGAGTAATATAAGTTGTAATTATCCTTTAATTGTTTGTTACCCGATCCTTTAGCTTTTGTCTCACATAGTCCCATGATTTTAATATCATATTGTTGCATTTCTTCAATTAACTCGCACTCTTTTGCTGTTATTGATGTAATATTCCATGTTCCAATTAGAATTTGTTTAATTCTATTCGTTTCCTTAATTTCCGTAGTTCTATATCTGCCCGTTTCCATACTCGTTCCTTTTTCTTTCCGGTCGTCTATTTTTTGTCTGTCCTGTTTCTATTCAGTGTTAGTTTTTTGGACGTCGTCCCGTGAATGTCAAAGTTCTCATTTGCTTCCTAAATTCCTCGTCTTCTCTATTCTGGGGTGACCTTTCGCTTGAGGTTCTTACTTTCTGGCTTTTCTCTATACGGTGTCCTATTCTACTTGTTCCTTCATTTCCTGTATCCTCTGCATTCTCAATTCCTTGTTCTTCTTCCCTCTCCTGTAGTTGTTGTAATGTGTACCCTTCTCCATTCACTATCAGCTTGTTGTACACAAGTTTTGCATTGAGTCCCTTGTCTCTTGCTTCTGCCATATGTTTTACCAACATTCTTCTCTCTTCCAGTATATGTTTCGGGTAATCTTCGTTTATCCAGATCTTCTTTCCTTTTAGATTTTTCGCCTTCCTCAGAATCTCCAGTTTCATGTTCCTTGATGCTAGTTCTATCAAAATTGGTCTATTTTTCTGTTGTCCTTCATCTTTCTTTCCTAATCTTCTAATTTCCTGAGTTTCCTTTTCAATGTCCATGCTGACTCCTATTTCTCTTAGGATGATTCTTATTTTCTCCCTTAGTTCTAGGTCTGGCTCATTAGGTTTATCTTCAACTCCTTGTATTATGATTTTATTCTTTCGTATCTCCCTTTCTATTATATCGATTCGGGTTTTTTGTATGTCTAGTTGTATCTTTAGCTTTTCATTTTCTTTCTTCAGTTCCTTGTTTTCTAATCTAGTTTGTTGTAATTCTTTGCCTATTTGATCTAGTTTAGTACTTATATCCTGTGTTTTGGTGTCTAAATCGTTTAATTTGTCTAATTTGGTGTTAATCTCTTCTAAAATCTTCTCCATTGTGGACTATTTGTAGTGCAAAAGGTTTTATATTTATTTATTTAAGTTCACTATTTTTTAAAGAAAAAAAATTTTTTTTTTTTTAAATCGAGTTTTGATTTGTGTTCGAAATATTACTTTTTATTTTAGCTATTTATTTATGCGTATCCGACTTATTGATTATCAGCTGGCGCCAAGGGGTGGCTCCGGTTCATATTACATATTATTCATACGTTTGAATTTCCGCAGCCCGCTGAGGATCAGTTTTTTTTTTATCTCTCTATATTATCCCAATTATCATTCAAATGGAAAATGAGTTTATTAACGATTTATGTATCTACATGACAAGATATACATTGTTAGCTTTTCTCTTACCTTTAGGTCAACTTCCTATATTTTACTTTCAAAAATTGATCGCTATAAAAGTGTGCTGGAGGCCTGTCTCTAGTTACAGTGAAGATGTCGTGTATCCTTTATTAATGCGATGTCCAAATTATTTGAGTGCAAACAAGTTTAATTACTCTCAAGCACACTGATATAGGTAGAAGAAAACTTATAAACTTTGCTATATATTTTGCACAATACAATCTTTGAACCTTTAAAATTTAAATGAAAGAAGCATTTCTTTATGTAGATTTATTGAGAATTTTCGTTTTGGTCGGTCTATTCTATTTGTATTTATGGGAACAATTATCTATCTAATCAATAGTATCATAACACGAAGTACCCCACTTAAGCTTACGTAAATATTAGTAAGGGGTTATAAACTGATCTTATTTTTGACAATATGCGAAATATCCCAAGATTATCTTTACTTTACTTTTCTAGTAATTTATTAAGCTTGTGGCATCGACGACCAGCCCCTCAGGAGCCCAATCAACCTGCAACACCACTCAAGAGGTCGATCCACTCTCTCAACTGTCACTCTGACAGCTGCTAAATGCCAGTTGTCATTTGACCGCAAGCAATCGCAAAATCTCCATAATGACATTCTTAAGAAGAGATGTTCAACCTAATGTATTTCCGTCGCCTCAACTTGTTGATATATCGAATTACAAAAATAGAATCAGGTAGACCCAAAAACAACTATACATACCCTGTACTTAACAGGCAAAAAACTATGCAACGCTTTCCGTAGTTCCCAAATCAGTCGATATGACCCGGAGCTTAGACGATAATATGACGTATTAAATTTTTTTATCGAAACTAAAAAGTCTACAACTGTTTACCTTTGTATATAAATCAATAAATAAACTTATAGAAACTGGCCAGTTATAGTTCTGAGCGGATCTTTTGGATGTTGCACTGTATGCACAGGTGAGTTTTACAAGACTGAGACACTGTGAGGGCGAATCTATAACGTAGTCAAGCATAAACTAAAGTAATTTAATCGACAGGCAGCAAAAATAATCGACAATTAATTCCTATCAGCTTGCTGACCATACTCGAATATGCATTCTCACATGGATGCTGATGAAGTGAAGTCATAATTCCATGGGAAAATAACATTAGCCTCTAAATAGGGAAATTTTATGTCCCGAGTGATACCAACTCGGGACCGGAACATTGGTCATCAAACACGGGACTGTCCCAGGCAAATCGGGACGGGTGGTCACTCTATTTGTATTTTATGTTTAAAGTACCTACTTAGTTTTGCTAGAGTAACTATACAGGGAGCCCTGGTTTATTTCCCGCAAAATTTTGTTGTATATAGTAAACGTTATTCTGATTAAAAACTTTTATATAGACTTACACTTTTTTCGACTCCTTAACAAGTTACAGTATGTTACAAAAGAAATACGAACATTTACTGATGTAACAAAACAAACCTGGAGGTACTACTACGACTTATAAATAAGATATGGAAGCTAAAAACAATATCAAAAGATTGGGAAATTGCTATTATACTACCAATACACAAAAAAGGAGACACTAAAAACTGCGACATCTACAGAGGAATCTCACTGCTAAGTGTACCCGCGAAAATATATGAAGCCATACTAGAAAGCCGATTAAGGAACAGCGTAGAAGACAAACTAAACGATTTACAATATGGATTTAGACCTACAAGAGGAACGCAAGATGCTTTATTTACCCTTAAACAATTAATAGAGAAGATGATAGAGTACGACAAACCAATCAGTATAGGCTTCATAGATCTAATCAAAGCATTTGATAGAGTGAGAGGTACAGACATATGGGACGCGCTGAGAAACAAAAAAGTAGATGAAGAACTAATAGCAAGTATAGCAAGTATTTACAAAAATACAAGAAACATAATAAGGACACAAAATATTGAATCTGAAGAGTTCACAACCACAGCAGGTATTAGACAAGGAGGAGCATTGAGCCCATATCTATTTATAATACTAATGGACGAAATAAACACCAAATGTACAGAAAAAATAAAAAACCGAACATGGGGATATTATAGACTAAAACCAATAAGATTACCAAACCTAGCTTATGCAGATGACCTAACAATTATAGCAGACAACGAGGAAAACTTACAACATAATATAAACATATGGAACACCGCGCTACAAGAGAAAAATCTACAAATCAACGCCAATAAATCAAAAGCCATGGTAATAGCTAGAGATCCGCACCCAATAAAAATCACCGTAAATAACAGAGAGCTAGAACAAGTAAGAAGCTTCAAGTATCTAGGCCACACAGTAGAAGAAAACGGGAAAATTGATGGAGAGATAAATAACCGCATTGCAAGTGCAAATAAACTATTTTACGCCCTAGATAAAAAATTTCTGTGTAAAAGAGAAATCTCACGCGAAACTAAAATAAAAGTGTTCAAAACGGTGTTCAATCCGACATTAATGTACGGGAGTGAAACGTGGGTGTTAAACGAAAGACACAAAAGTAGATTACAAGCAATGGAGATGAGATATCTACGGAAGGTACTAGGGGTGCGAATAAAGGATAGGATCAGAAATAGCGTGATTAGAGAAAGACTAGGAACAACAACCCTCAATAAAATAATAGAGTAACGTCAACTTCGCTGGTGGGGTCACCTCATAAGAATGAACTCTGCGAAGTCAACAAAAGCAATCTGGCAGATGAAGGTAATAGGGAAGGAGCCAATAGGAAGACCTTGGAACACGTGGAATGAGCAGATGGCCAACATATTACAAAACAGAGACCTAACATGGATTCAAGCTGAAGAAATAGCCAGAAACAGACAAGAATGGAGAAAAATTACAAAGAATTAGAAGAAGAGAACCTCTACACCTGAATTAAGGTAGAAAGAGGAGCGATTAAGTAAGTAAGTAACAAAACAAACAAAAAATTATCAAAAAAAGGGAGTAATAATTCTAAAGGGATGTAAAAGAAAAACAAACACATTATACTAAATGTTCAATAATGACCCCCACCAACTTCTATGTATTTATGGCAGCGCGTCATGATGGCTTCTTGCACCCGATTTAGCATTTCGACGTTATTCTTTAACGTATTAAAAGCATTTTGAATGTCTTCTAATAATTCGTGTCAGGTGCCCACCGGTGTTCTGTACACTTTCAATTTAAGATAGCCCAAATATGAAAATCCAAAAGTGTAATATATGACGAGCGAGGTGGCCATTGAACAAGTCCACAACGGCCAATCCAATGCAGGTTTTAATAGATGTTTAATCAGCCGCTCACCAATCTGCCATAATGAGCTGGAGCACCATCTAACTGAAACTATCTACATTGATGATGATAAATGGACACATTATTGATTTATTTAGAGATATTTTAATATTTTAAAATTGCTGTTACTTGTTACGAAGTCGAAAAATAGTATGTCTATATAAAATGTTTTGATTAGAATAATATTTACTATCTACAACAAAATTTTGCCGGAAGAAACCAGGGTACCCTGTATAATAGGAGAGTAAAGTAAATGTGTTAAGAACATTTTATTGGTCGGATCCCATCCTGGAATGTAAGATCCCATTGGAGTTCAGAAGTACGCAGCAGCCTTTGGATTTTTTCAATTAGTAGGGTTTCTACTTTTTGAAACAAGCTCATGCTGAGACGCCATGAAAAAAAAGAACTAGCTAGGAGAGGTGGGGAAATTTTACGTCACACATAATAAAGGTATTTTGAAAGTGTAAAATTTAGTATCAACCAAAATATCTTATAAACTATTAGTAAAGTAAATAGAAGCAAAACAAAATAATAATTTATATTAATTAAACGGCACATTTTGAATGAGTGCTTTTCGTTGTTTTGACGTAATTTTAGAAATGATTTTTGTTTTATTTTTCCAAGAAATTCTGCAATTCTAACTAAATCCACCCTCATTCTATTTCTCTTGTCTCGCCAAAGGTTAGACATTAAGGAAAGTACTCTCTTTACGTAAGCGTTACTCGCAGGAATGGATAAAGTTTTCAGTAATAATAGGACAAGAGGTCAAAATGTTGCTGACAATAATTTTTGCGATTCAGATACGAGTTTCTGTGGCGATGAAAATAACGATGAGTGCAAACAGCAACAGAAACGAGAAAATCTGAAGAGCAAACATTGTCGGCAATATTTTTACCTAGAGTTTTATTTGTCTTGACAATTTAACTTTTAAATTATTGAAAATGGTCAATAAAAATACTCCTAACACTAAAATTATAAATTCACCAAACTAGTGGTCTTTGAATTGCATCCATAATAACCGATCCTAGCAACATTTTTACAAACAAACAAACAAAACTTTTCTAAAACTAAAATCCAAGTTATTTTCCATTAAAAAATAGTTACAGAAAAAGTTGTCAGTGAAATAAAGCTCCTTGAAATATTTTCTCTAAAATAATTGTTCGATTGGTAGTTTATTTTTAAATTGAGGAATGCCATTGGTTGACAATGAGACCAATTAAATTGTTACTTATAATACCATGAGTAGTCAAAGTTATGTTGAATATTTTTGCTGTGGTATCACGAATGTCCATTGCGCTTAGGTGCTAGCGCACTCGTCCTAATCGAACCTAAGCGCAATGGACATGAGTAGATAGTGATACCACCGCAAAAACATTCTACTTAACTTTGACTAAGAATGGCATTCGAGGGACTATTCAATGAACCCAACTACTTTTTCAAATTAGTTTTCAGTAAATCTAGCAACAAACTACGCAATTTCTATAGTAATCGAAAACTGAAATTGACATTTTTTAATAAAAACTACATTTGTTTAAAATAGTCACTTGAATACCTTCTAGGAAGTATATCCACTTATATTTTTTTGATTGGTTAAGAAATGTCAAAAATCTAGATTTTCAATGGTCACTTTTTGACAGATGACGGGTGAATTGAATAGTCCCCACAATTTTAAGCAATTCTGCATTTTGAAAAATTTTACACCAAATTTCATCTGTATTCTTCATCACCAGTTCCGATTCCTCTACACATTTCTTAGAATGATTATTTCATTATAGAGTTTATTATATTTGCAGCATTTTTAGCTTCAAGAATATTTTGGTACGACAAATACCAGTATTTTTTAAAATTTCAATATACAAAATGTTGATAAGGAGCATCTTCACAGTTGTAACTTTAGATTCTGTCTAGGTTCAGTCATATTCAGCAACCAGGAGAAATTTCATATAGGTAATTAGGTACAGAATTTTTGACTACCTATTCGTTTCGTTTTTAATCTAATTTCATAACAATTCAGAAAATTTAGAGTAGGTACCTATGTATATATTTTTTTGTAATTCAAATTAGAAAATACATGGATAATAGCACTAAATTTAATGAGATACTTGTCAAGAAGATATTTTCTACCAATAGAAGACTTACCTACTTAAGATTTTTTTAAATGTAGGTATATAAGGCTTTATGGTGTTGAAATTGGCAACCCATAATGTATTGGTTTTATAAAAAACTATTGGTGTTAAGAAAAAATTAAAACGACCTAAAACATTTTCAAGTAAAAAAGTTGTCCAATACATTTTCTAACTAAATGTTTGTCCGTTAAGAATTTTTAATAAAAACATTTATATGAGTTGTTAATTTTACTCTTGTACATTAAAATTAAAAACCATTTCGTAAATAAGCCTTCTACGGGTAGAAAAGATTAGCCAATTTTCATTTGAATATCCTTTCCCAATTTACAGTGAAATTATATAAACCTCATTTTAATCCTCTTCAACCCCGCCATTACTATCACCGTAAAGGTTCAGAATTGAAACTATGCTTATACGAGTATGAAATTTTTTGCCCAATTTGTGACAAAACATTGTTTTTATTTGTTTGATTTTTGTTTTCTATAAAAATTCTGTATTTCTCGTTGAAGAAAACCTTTTACTCATGAAGGATCTCGAGGTTTGTATAAATTTAAAGGTGGTCACCCTATGTTTCAGGGTCAATAATTTTGGCTGGAATGATTGGTATGTACAGAATTTGCCTAAGTGGATACATTCATATGCGAAAAGGCTCACCAATTCGTGAAAGAGTTCGGATACTAGAATTTTCAGTGAAGTGCTGGTTCATTGCACAAATTAAGACAAAGCCGCAATTGTACAAATACTGTTTCGGGTGAAAGTGCTGCAGGTAATTAAGAAGACTGTAAGACTTGGCGTGAAACGTACATCTTTAACGCTGACCCGACGCGTTTGTTTTTTAAATGTTTACCTAACCTAATCCTAGATGCGAGAAGACGGTCCTGCGCTAGAAGTGATCAGTTTGTGTTTTAAACGCTCCGAGTTTACAACCCAACATATAAGAATTTTCGAGCAAATGAATTGTGAATTGCTAGTGTAGTAGTCAAGTAAAGGGACAATAAGTGATACAATTAGAAAATTGCAAGGTAAGAATAGTTGTAGGCTACAAGTAAACAGAAATATCGCAGTGTGTAATCGGGCGAAGGCTCTTATCGCGCTGCGACAGCGTTAGTAAACAACGTACAGGACCGTACTGAGGATCGAGCAGTGTTGCCCGACGTTCACTGAAAGTGGCGGTAGAATCATCATTAAAAAAGCGGGAGATTTGAATTTAGAAACGGTAGAATATTGGGTTCAACAATACAAATAAAAACCAAAAGTTGATTTTTAACATTTTATTCTACAATGACAATAACATTAGACAGGTAGATGAATAAAATAAAATAAAAACCAATCAATTTGAATCTACATCAGAATCGAAAAGCGATTCCGACTTCTTGTACATGCTAGAATTATGGCGGCTTAACAATTATTTGATCACATTCAAATCATAACAAGCATTCTTCCCTAAATAATTTTTGCTGTGTAAAAGTGCTACAAAACTATTCGTAGACAACCTATCGTTTTCATCAAGTTTACTTGTGAAAAGTTCTTTCTACATTTGCCGAAGAATGTGACAAACATAATACACTTAGAGCCAAACTGCTAAATTTGGATATTACGAATGTATGGTCTGCATATTATTTATTTTTAATATTTGTCCAAAATGTATCAATTGACTCGTCTTTATTGTAAACTATGTTTGAAATGCGGAATAGACGCCATTCTTTATCTAGTTATTGAATAGCAGAGGCATTTGCTATATTTGGAAAATATAACGCTAACAGCGTAATCGTTTCATATTCACCCTTTGATATTACTTCTGGATCTAACAAGCTTAAATTTGGGGCAATCGCAATATCGCGAAGGAATAATACAAAAGTGCAATGCTCGGAATTCTTAGGAAAACACTCATCAGATTAATCTAAATAATAGCCTCCGGGGAGCAATAAAAATGTTTCTGTGGCCATATTGGTAAATTCTAAAAGAATTTGCAAAGTTTGCACTTCATAAAATTAATTATAGTGTAGATATGATTGTACCATACTTGGTTTACGATGCTAGGAAAAACGGCAGATATTTAATACATAACGGTAGCGCGGTATTTGAGAAGCGAAAGCGGTAGGTATACCGCTAAAACGGTATATCTGGCATCAGTGGATCGGGTGCTTAGAAAAAACTCGGCAAGAAATCAAGGTTGTAAGGGAGAGGCACAATGGATAGTGATGGGTATTCAACCAACGATACAGCGAGAAAAAGGAGAGCAATAAAAGAGACAGAAGGGTACTTTGACGGAAGTAAAAAAAACAAAGAACGCCCACCAAATCGCAATATAAATTGGAGAAAGAAAAATCTCCTCATTTAAACAACTGTAAAAGAAGATTTGCAAGATTTTAAATAGATATTAATTAGAATTGAAGAATATTTCTCCTAAAAAGCGCCTTGCATAAAAAACGTAAAACTTATGCAAACATACTACTTTTCGGTAAATAATAAAAAATCTAAAAAAGTAATTAACATTTTATATTATTTTTTCCAATTATAAATCTTTAAATTGTTCACAAAAAACTTGAACTTTAATATTAAGTCTTGGTATGTGAAATTTTGAAATATTTAAAAAATTGAGAAATTAACTTTCAGCTAAAGTTTAAAAAAAATAGGGGTTTTCTGGCCTTGAGATTGTCCAATTAGCTAAAAATAACACACTGGAAAAAAATCTCAATCTTACTTAATTTCCGAAAAACAGCACATTTCGGATTTTGACAATTTCGAAAAACTCCATTTTTTAAATAAGTAAAAATCACTCGGTATATATGATCGGCGCTAAATAGGTTTTTAGACAAGTACAAATTATTGACATAAAAAGTTTTTGAAAAATCAAAAATGAAAATTTTTCCCGTATTTTATGCAGACTTTTTGGCGGACACTGTATAATAATTATAATTGTTATCCCATTCAAGAAAAGAAAGGAAAAAAAGGGGCAAAAAGAACGAATATTATTGGTTAAGTAAGAGAAACTGGCGTACTTTATGTTTAAATATCGGTAATGAAGCATTTTTATGTCATAATTTAGGATATTATAAATCTGTTCGAAATGTGATTTTATGATATAAGTCCATTTTCTAAACGTTAAAAATTCGCCAAAGTTCTAACTTCTTTGACTCAAAACCGATTTTGAACATTTTTTTTTATTATTTCGTAAAATGTTTATAGAAAAGTTCCTCATAGATAAGAAAGTGTGCTTTTTATTTTTTCAGTTGTTATTAACAAATAAGTGTTTTTCAATATACTCTTAATTAAAAAATTTATAACTAATTTATTTATGTAAACAATTGTCTGAAATTTGATAACATAAGATTTTTGGGGTCGCAGATTACGAATCTGGCCTCAAAATGGGTATAAAAACAAAATGGCGTCAAAGGTCTAATTTTAAATTTTACTTATTTTTATTTTTATTAGATGTTTGGGGGTTTTGGGGTCGCTGATTACGGATTTGACATTAAAACTCAACTAAAATAAAAAGTGGCGGATCCAAAATGGCGGAAAGGGGTCAATTTTTTTTTAAATTTCTTAAATGTATACCTGGGGTTTTTTTGGGTCGCTCATCCCAAATTTTATGTTAAAATTTATCAAAAATGGAAAACGGTGTCTGAAAAACGGTGGAACCAAATGATAGAAGAGTTAAACGAGTATTAAAGATATTATATTTTAATTCATTTATTAAAATTAACCCAAGATATATTTAAAAACAAGAAAAAAAATTATTAGCTGTAGTTTCTTCTTCCTCTACTTCTTCCATTGACACCGCTGGTCGTGAATTAAGCCAACTATTTCCGCCACATTTACCGCAAGTCGCCGAGCAATAAAGGCCACTTTTCCTACACCCACAAGCTGGCCCGCAACTAGTTTTGTAGTTGCAAAAAATCATTTTTAAGATGTTTTGTAGAGCTGGTTCTTGTGTCATTAGGATTGGAAAACACTTTCCTGTATCATATTTCCAACCCCAATCTTCCCTTGAAATATCTTGGTTTTCCAGCCACAACTGTGTTTGCAAATACACGTGTTTTAAATGTTGTTCTGCTGGATCCATCGTAGGGCACAATTATGCTAAATTAACGCTACTTTTTTAGTAGACGCCTTAATAAAAGAATCAAACCCAAAATTCAAAATGTTTTTATTTAAAAAATATATTTATTGTATTGTCTGTAACCTCATTTACCTTGCGGTATATGGATAATAAAAAACTTTCAATCACTTAAACATTTCTGTAAGAGTTTAAGCAGTTACCTTTCTTTGCACCATACATTGCAAGCATACATTTTATACCACCATTTTTTTATATAAATTTTTGTAGTCTCTTGTAAATCACTGCTATTTTCAAATATTTTGGCAAATTTATTCTTTCCTGAACATAACCATGGCTTCATTTACTAGGACTTATGCATGTGGATCTTTAATAAGGTGCCGGTCCTATTCTTCTTCCTCATTCTTATATATCTTTAAAATATTAAACTATATTCAAAAGCCATGATCTGCACCTTGACATGCTAAGATGTTACATTTTTCCCATCTTGCTCTATGGGGTCGAGTCCTGGATACTTAACGAAACAATCATAAAAAAAAACAAAGCCTTTGAAATGTGGTTATAACGGAGAATATTGCGGATATTATGGAACGACCATGTGATAAATATTAAAGTTCTGGAGAGAATAAAAAAAAAATTAAGCGATCAGGACAACATCAAGATACGCAAACTTCAATACCTTGGACATAATGGGTGTTTCAATAAGAGCGCAAGATTTCAGTGTTCAATAAAACATGGTTTTCTGTAGCAAAGTATTGAAATATTTATTGATTTAGAAAATATACATTTGGGAATTATGTATGAAACAAAATATCTTGTACATGGCCGCCACGGCTTTGCTGGCATATGCGTACTAGGGATGTTCGATACAACGAAAAGTACCGGTACAATGGTATCTTATGGTACTGATTTAAAAGTATCGGTTCGAAGCAGTATCGTATACAAAAGTACCGGTACATGAAATACCGGTACACATTCGATCCAGGATATTTTCTAGGTATATTTATTATTGGAGTCCTAGTACAGCAAATAAAACTATAGCAATAATAGTGGCAGTAACAACAAAAAAATCAACAAAATATAATTACAAAGTCTACAAACTTTTATAACGCTTAAAATTTAAAAAGTAACACGAAAATCATGACTGAAACGCATTCATATTTTTCAACAAAGTTTAGTTTCATAAACGTATATAAACACTACAATTGTATAAAGCAGCATGTTATAAATATTTAAGCTAAATAATGAAGTTTTCATTGGATATTTAATCATTATAATACAATTTGTCGGGATACATGAAAGGTTCAGTCCGCCAGAATTAGTCATTCTCCTTAGAATTTATCAATTACGATTTTGCTGTACCAGCCGAAACTCGAAGTGTAGTACGTAAACATGTTAAACAGGCAGATTTCAGCTCAACAAAATCATTTTATTTTAATTTTTATTGTCAAGTTTGTAGAGGCTGAAAATTACTTATTGAAAGTTATCGACGTTCGACCATCTCGCCCTTACTTCCATAGAACACTAAATATAAATATCAAACAACCTCATTGAAATTGTTTCATTAGTTTTTGTTAAAAATTTTAAAAAATGAATCAATGGTCAAAAGATGAGTTATTGTAACCCATGCGGCAAAACTTTGAATCGGTCCTGACGATACTGACCAAAAATCAATCGTATCGTATTGTATCGCTTACTGAAATACCGGTACAAAATATCAAGTATTGGAAGACAAAGTACCGGTACTTCAAAATATCGGATCGTACCGCACATCCCTAATGCGTACCATTTTGACGAAATTTTCAATAACGTTATTGAATACATGTGGTGGTATTTCATTGATACAGCGTCTAATTTCGGCTTTCAATGCTTTGATGGTTGCAGGCTTATTGGCATAAAGCTGTGACTTCAGATAACCCCACAGCCGGAAGTCTAAAGGCGTTAAATCGCAAGAGCGTGGAGGCCAATTCTGGTCACCAAATCGGGAAATGACACGACCAAGAGCAAACTCGTGCAAGATCATCAATGTTTCACGGGCGGCATGACATGTGGCACCGTCCTGCTGAAACCACATGTCAAGATCAATAGCTTCCAAATGAGGCACAAGAAACTGTGTTATCATAGCACGATAATGGTGGCAATTAAACTTTCACCATTTTGATAATAATTTTTGACAATCAGGACGCGTTGTTCTACTGTGTAATGCTCCATGTTTACTAACTCCCATCTGTCAACTTTCGATCTGTCACGTCATGATCATGTGACATTATGACTGTCAAACAAGGCGTGCAATTCAAATCTTGCGCTCTTATTGAAACACCCTTATAATGAGGAACGAGAATAAGTACGCCCTACTACAATCTATTATACAAGGCAAGATATATGGCAAACATGGACCAGGATGCAGAATATCTTGGTTGCAAAACCTAAGGGCGTGGTATGGGAAATCATCCAATGAGTTATCTAGAATTGCAACCAATAACGTTCATCGCAAACATATGAAATCGAATAAGCACCTGAACAAGAAGAAGAAGAAGATTCTTTCCTCTGTTATTCCGTTAGGACTTGCGCGTGAATAAAAAATACCCCAGCGCTGAAAAAAACTTAAAATCTAAAATTGTTTTTGCACACGCTTCCGCTTCTAGGTACCTCTCAAGTAGACTCTCCAAAGGACAAATGCATCGTATTTATGCTTTTGATATTAGTTACAATCTACCTGTAACGGGATAATATGTTATGGGGTAAGTTTTACCCACGCCCGCGTCCTTACATAACAGTATTTTAGTAGGTTTGGTGAAGTTAGATGTAACTGTAATAGTTGTGAAAAGTGAATAATTAGAAATAATAATGGAATCACATCCTTTTACTTCGAAATGGGCATTTAAACAACCTCTGGCAGAAGCCGATTTTGGAAAAGATTGTAGATGAAATGTTACACATTGAAGATCATGTACCGTCAAGTGATGATTCAGAAATAGATGAAAACATGTGAATTTTAAGAAATAAAAAGGCGTTTTAATATATTGTAGTGGCAGCTCAAATATTTTTATAAATAGATTTATTTTATTTAAACTTCAATATTATATTCTGATTAATAACGGTAGCGCCTTGTTACTCTTTTCACGGTTAGTTCGATTATCTAGTTCCTTATTAATTGCTATTTTATTTTAATAATAACTTTAAATTGTTTAAAGACATAAACAGTCAGGGGGCCGAAAGCTGAAATCAACAATGTCAAATAGTGCCGATCGAAACTTGGAGGCGCGGGATATCGAGCCAGAGATATTGCCGGCCGATACAGCCGGCGAAAGTGTTGAAATAGAGGAGCATGAAGTACCGACTCCGGAAACACTATTGGTGCCGACTTGGTTCTTTCACTGGAGCCGGGCCCAACGCGCCTTGGAACAAGAAAGAAATCAAAATTTAAATGAATTCATGACCGGAGTGATGAGCTCTTTAAATGAAATAAAGGCCGCGGAGGGCTCCGGTTGCAGCACAGCCGCCTCACATACGAGGGGGAATCAAGAAAGCGCCAGTGCTAGCCTGACTGGCGCGAACATAGCACAACAAAGCCAGCCCGAGAAGCAAAATAATGTCAAGGAGCCGCATATGACGAGTAACGCCACTGCAGCGTGTGCGGAAGTCCCGGCGAATGCCTGGGAGCGCTCACTGCTGTTGGCGACGCTTCCCGAGAAGCCCGTATTTAGCGACAACATTTCCAAGAACCCCCTCGACTTCCTAGACGAACTGCAAATTTATTGCAGGCGTCTGAAATTAAACGGACAAGAGCAGCTGCAGTTGGCGCTTGAATGCCTGCGGGGAGGCGTCCGCTTTTGGAAGGCACTGTATGCAGACAGCTGGGATAATTTCGAGGATTTCAAGCGTGATTTCCTCCACACTTTTTGGGGCGAACGCGAGCAACTCAAAATTCGGAATCAAATCAATACAGCGCGCTGGGATCCGAGGGCAAAACAAACGATGCTAGCACATTTTGCTTTTTTTGTTAGCCAAGCTCGACGTTTGATACCGCCAATAGCCGAGGTAATATTAGTGGCCGACATCATGCGTCATTTTCCAGAGGCGATACGCGCTCTCTACCAATTGCAGCCCGGCAGGAACATAGTTGAAACAGCCGAATTTCTACGAAGGCAAGACGCCATCAAGGATGATCGCATTACTGCATGTCCGAATGCTAGCCGCTATCAGCACACGCGTGACGTAAATACTATCGAAATGGAGCCACCAGCCCGACCAGCCGCGAGTCTTTACTATAGGCCCGAATTTGGGCACTGGCAACATTTTGCGAACAGACGGGGTCGACGGCCACGGGCCACAACAAGATGGGCAAGGGCCGAGGGTCTACAAAGCCCCGTTACGCAAGCACGTGCCCCTCCGGTTCAACAGCCGGGAAACGGGAAGCGGGCGGGACAAAACGAATCAGTCTCGCCCAGGGTGGCCCATTAAAGAATTCCAGTAGCCGCGCCGGAGATCTTAGCGCCACCATCGAGCCGAGACCGATGAGGGTGGCGCTAAAATTCCCGAATGCCGGCGAAGCAAGGTACCGCTACAGAGGCGTACTCAGTAGCGGCCGGCCCTTCTATAATGATAATAAGCTGTTTAACGCCGGCCGCGCTCAGGAGAATTTAACAGTTAAAGGCCTACAGGAAAAATGCAAACCAGTGGCGGCGTGTGAGGGCCCCTTGGAAGGCACTGTCGTGGGCCCAACTGCCGATATATTATCAGTACATCGACAGGCAACCTCTTTGGAAAATGGCGCCAGAATTGATCCACGACCGCTGCCGGAAATCACAGTTTTACTGCCTGATGGGAAAAACATTGGAGCCCTCGTCGATACTGGGAGCGAAATCACCTGTTTAGCTGAAAATGAATGGGCGCTTATCGAAGCGGCCGCGCCACACATAAATTCTTTACCAGTGCCCTCGTTACAATTGCGAGGTGCGGTGGGGAAACCTACTAGCCCCGTGAAGCTGCAAGTGCTGCTGCCCGTGGAGATTCAAGAAAGGCGAATTCACATCCCCTGTTTGATAGTGAAAAATTTAATTAAACCGATGATACTGGGGGCGGATTGGTTGGCCCGGCACTCCGCCGTCATCGACTTTAATAAACGAACGATTAGTTTCTTGGAGAGCTCGAACCACGTGCTACAAGTCCATTTCAGAACAATAGTCCCAAATGGCGACGAATGCGTGGCCCACGCAGCGACAATAACAGCACCTCGCGTACCTACTACGCATGCTGCGCTTGAAACTGGGGAGGCGTTAAGAGAGGCTGTAGCAAGGGCGCCCTTGGACGAGCAACAAAAGGGCAAGTTGCTGGAAACACTTATGGACTTCCGTCCTGTGTTTTCGCGACGGCCAGGGCTAACACAACTGTATGAGCATGCCATTAAAATGCACGACGAAACACCTTTTGTGAAAAGGCCTTATCCAGTTCCATTTTCGCTTAGGCCAGCAGTGGAAACAGCCATACAGGAAATGTTAGAACTAGGCATTATTCAGAGAGCCGCTTCGCCGTTTTGCAGCCCCCTGACGGTAGTCAAAAAGAAAAATAAGGAAGTCAGAATATGTCTAGATGCGCGTCTGCTAAACGAACGAATGGTGGCGGACTGCGAAACGCCGCCACCAGCTGAGGAACTACTACAGCGATTTCATGGAGTCAAATTCATGACTTCTATTGATCTGCGTTCCAGTTATTACCAAATCCCCCTCACTGAAGCTTCGAAGCCGTACACCGCGTTTCTATACAATGGCCGGACGTTCGTCTTCAACGTGTTACCCTTCGGTTTGAAAACAGCTGTGGGCAGCTTTTCGAGAGCGATGGACGTCATCTTAGGCCCCGAGGTGCGCGAATTCGCGGTGAACTACATAGATGACCTATTGATTGCGTCCCCCAACTTTGAAGACCATTTGGGGCACCTACGACGGGTACTGCAACGCCTACAGGCGGCTGGGCTAACAGTCAATCTCGCTAAGTCCAACTTCATCCAAACCGAAACTAAGTTTTTGGGACATTTGCTGACGACGTGCGGAGTGAGGCCCGACCCTGAAAAGATACAAGCCATTATGGACTTCCCGGCGCCACGGAAACAAAAACAACTGCGAGCGTTCCTCGGGCTCTGCAACTACTACCGCCGCTTTTCACAAGCATACAGCGACACCACCCGCGGACTGACGCAGTTGCTGAAGAAGGACGCCAAATGGCGCTGGGGGGACGCCGAGAACGAGACGTTCGGCCGTGTGAAAAAAATATTTTTGGACTCTGTGATGCTGACACATCCTAGGCCGGACCTGCCCTTCTACTTACAGACAGATGCGTCTGGGTACGGGCTCGGGGCAGAGCTCTACCAGCTGTCAGATGATGGCGAAAAGGGGGTAATCGCGTTTGCCAGCCGCTCCCTGAACGACGCCGAGCGCCGGTATACGACGACCGAGAGGGAACTGCTCGCGATTATTTTTTCATTAAAAAAATTTCGGACGTACTTAGTGGCGTCAAGATTTATCATCCGAACCGACCATAAGGCGCTAGAGTTTTTGCGGCAATGCCGGCTACTCAATGACCGCTTAACCAGATGGATCCTAATATTGGACCAGTTTAACTACGAGATCGAGTATGTAAAGGGCAAGGATAATATTGCTGCAGATGTATTATCCCGATTCCCCACCGCTGGAGCCGGCGTAGGCATACAAGAGTTAAGGGAACCCATAATTGCTACATTCCAGACACAATACTACAAGGATTTAGGCAAAAAGCTGGGCCATTTGAAAGCATTACAAAGACAAGACCCGGAACTGGAGAAAATTTGGCAGGCCCTGGAAAATGCCACACTTGAGGAGGATACAGCCATGGCACGAAAGGCACGGCAATTCAAGATTGTGAACGACGTGCTGTTGTATCAAATTGAACAGAATAGTTCTGAAAGGCTGGCGATCCCAAGAGCAATGGTGCGCGACCTCGTGCTGCAACACCACCAAGAATTTGGGCATTTCGGCGCAGGAAAAGTCTTTGCCGCTATCAAAGGGACTTTCTACTGGAAGGGCATGTATCGTGATGTCCGTAAGGTCATTGCAACATGCGACTTGTGCCAAAAGACGAAGTGTAACAACCAGATCACACGCGGCTTGATGAACCCAGTGATGGCGAGCCGAGTTGGGGAACTCGTGACAGCAGATTTCTATGGACCGTTGCCCACGAGTCGGGGAGGCGCCACCTTCATACTAGTGGTACTCGATGTATTTTCCAAATATGTGGCACTGTATGCCCTACGCCGTGCCACCTCGAGAGCAGCTGCCAAATGCATATTGGAACAATTCTCCCAAGTAATAAAGCCCGCGACGATCCTAACCGACCATGGTTCACAGTTCACCTCACGTAAATGGTATGAGCGATTGCAACAGGCGGGTATTAGAACTACGCATTCCTCGATAAGGCACCCGGCTTCTAACCCAGTTGAACACGTGAATAGGGAGCTTGGCCGCATGTTCCGCGCTTACTGCCACCAAAAACACACTACTTGGGCCTGGCAGTTGAAAAACATTGAAAGTTGCTTTAATGCCGCGGCGCATTTTAGCACTGGCTATTCACCATACGAGGTCATACACGGGAAACAACCACAGCTGCAACTGGACCGCCTACTCAGGAGGTTCCTTCCACCGCGCCGCGAACTGACATTGAATCAAATACATGAAGCAGCCAGAAAAAACTTGCTGAGCAGCGCGGAAATGCGGAGGAAGGTATTCAATAAAAAGGCCAAGGACATTCGTTTTGCTGAGGGAGATTTGGTGCTGCTCAAGTCTAACCCAGTTTCAAATAGCAATAAGAGGGTAACGGCCAAATTCCACTTGCTATATGAGGGTCCATTCAAGGTATCGCGCGACTTGGGTAACAATGTTTACACCATAGTACACATCGAGAGCGGTCATAAGAAAGGATCGTATAACGTGGAAAACCTCAAACGGTTCTACACGAACGCCGTTCTGGCTGCAAGGGCTGTCAACCTGTTAATTTATGGCGAGCCCAGATACGAGCTTGCGGCCGCTTGGCCCTCAGAACAGTCGGCTCCAGGTCGGTGTCGAGTCAAGTGCCCTCCGCAGAGTACCTCGGGTGTAGCCCTTACGGATAGAGAGGATAAGCCTGCGGCCCTTAGCATCGCCATGGAGGTCCAGCACCTGGTCGACGAATGGGGGAGCCACGATGACGTCCTCGACTGGGGGGTACTGTTTGCTGAAAGTAGGCCACCTACCCCAGGGGGCCTTTCCGCGAGGATGGCGGAGGACGCTTACAAAAATACGACAAGCGAGCCAAAACCAGGATCACGAAGGGCGTGTGCCAAAACGGGTCTGCCACCGGCGAAGAGACCCCCGAGTAGGCCAAGCAACGCCCTGGCGATGGGGCTACGACCCCAGGGTAGCACGGGAGGCCCCGGTATGGAGCAGCAAGAGCAGCCAAGACCACCACCGACGGAGAGTACAACAACCCAGAGGCTGGGAGCAGAGCCAAGGTTAGCAACACAGGACGGACACCACCCGGAACCGGACAGCGGCGACAGGAACCAGGAGCCGGACGGCACCAGCAGGGACAACCCGGACGTGGGGCAAGGCGCACAGCCCAGGCGGTCCTACGAGAAACCGACGGCACCAACAGCACGGGGAGCCACACGAAGGCGCCTAGCCCGTAAGCGCTTCATACAGCGTTGTAGGGAGAGACGCCGGCGCCCACAGGCCAACATAGTGCAGTGAAGTGTGCGTTGTTGAGGTACCCGACCCCACAATAAAAGTTTCCGTGGTGAACTCTGCGAGGCCCCACAAAAACCTTTAGGGGAGACTGTGAGTGTCGCGTATTTACAAACACTTTATTTTGAATTTTATCTAGCTTATTTTAGGAAGGACGTTTGTTTATTGCAGACATTTTATTTCTAGGGCGTACAGTTGTTTATTTCAGGCATTTTTATTTCTAGGGCGTACATTTGTTTATTTCAGGCGTTTTAGTTTAGTACAATGATAATCTGTAGCTATAGATGTGTTTTGTATATAAAATAAGTGGAAAATTATATCAGATAACGAAAGCTTTCGTTTGTTTGTTTTGCCTGCAAACTGTAACATAATACTGCTACAGCTGTGGGTCACCCCGGCTAATCGAAAAATTCCTATATTAGATTTATGAGCGGCTATGACCCGAGGTCGAGGGGGATTTGAGGCCCAACCGCCGGCTAAATTAGCTTGGGAAATTTATTGGTCTAGGATTTCAAACACGTGGCCCGCGTGTCAAAAGGAGATCCTGGGAAAATATTTAAAAATGCGACGGAAAAGGAGTAAAACTCGCCGCGGGGTTTGGAGCTGAAACGGCCAATCAAAATCAAGTCTCCATAGCAACGAAATTTAGATTTCGTTGGCATTTGCGGGCGTCCCACGGCACTGGAAGGAAGGGGACTGCGAAAGATTGCATAAAACACTCGACACAGAAGGAAAGGGGAGCAGAAGAAGCACGAAGCCTGGGGCCGAGGCTGTTTCGACTAGTAACACAAAACATCACGACAACTCCGCACTTCATTAACACCTTACTCTATTTGGTGTAGCTCCACTGGTATTGCGAAGTCCAGCTCGGGCTTTCGTTAATCGGTGAACGTTCGACACCAACTCTTGCTTTTACTCCTCTCGTTATCACGCAAACTGGCATGGCAAGGCTTCCTCTTTGGTCTTGTTTGTAAGTGAGCGTTGATTAACCACTCTTTGCCTTTACTTCTCTCGTTATCACGCAAACTGGCATGGCAAGGCTTCCTCTTTGGTCTTGTTTGTAAGTGAGCGTTGATTAACCACTCTTTGCCTTTACTTCTCTCGTTATCACGCAAACTGGCATGGCAAGGCTTCCTCTTTGGTCTTGTTTGTAAGTGAGCGTTGATTAACCACTCTTTGCCTTTACTTCTCTCGTTATCACGCAAACTGGCATGGCAAGGCTTCCTCTTTGGTCTTGTTGGTAAGTGAGCGTTGCATAACAACTCCTTGTCTCTCTACTACCACACTAACACCACCAGGCACTTCGTAACAAGTTTACGGCCGGCAAACGGCCCATTGGCGTTAGGCAAATAATTGTAAGCGCAGTGTACTGTTTACTTTGTCCTAATAAATAACCATCGCTTGACATGTTGTTGTTTTCTTTGATGTAAAAGCTGGAGGTCGCCAGCCCCTATACGAACGGAGTGAAAACAGTAAATACGGAAGCCTAGTTAAAATAACTGTAACTGTCGTCGAAGCACCCGCCGAAAACAGTAAAAAAATCACACAACGTAGGCCTATAAACAAGCAACAGGTAACCAGGGTGTGCACCGTTACAGTATCATAACAATATATACTTAATATTATTTTGCTCTAAATGGCCCATTAATATGTTTTACTACTACATAGTGCAATATTAATTTCTTTACACAGCAATTTCATTATATGGTAAATTTTAACCCACGCCCGTCTATACGCCACAAATTAGAATGCGCATCCTGACGGGTTGAAACATACTGAAGTTGTGTCACATCCAGTTAAAGCATGTACAGAAAGAACATGGTCAACACAATTGGGATGCGCAAATTCCAGGCTTTTAGAAGAAGATATTTTCTGATACTACGACTATGTTTTCATTTGATGCATTGAGAGCTGTTGTAACTATTAACCGATCAGCATCACTTTCAGCTTGAAAGCAGAGATATTATTTGCAGCTAAAGTTTTTTTTTAAAATCAATAAAACGACATGAAAGACATTTGCCAGAAATTTTTCTTGATACAACTTGAAAAACCTGTCTCTTTCAAATCGAATATCTCGTGCAGTTTTCGTTTTTAGAAGTCGGTTTCTCCCAGCAGATTTTATTCTATGTTTCCGATAAATCGACAAAAACAATTGCTTATTTCCATAATTAGGTACCTACAATAAAATTAATATATCTAAAACTGCACCATGCTGTTGAAGAAGCTGCCATTTGTTTTTATGTAATAACATTCCTCCGTCGGTCACAAACAGAAAAGTTTTTTTAATTTAGTAATATCTTTTGGAAATTGTACAAAGAGGTTGTAAAAAACACATTTTTAGGCGTTGGAATTTATATGTATTTGTATGTTATATTTAAATGTATTTAATCTATTTAAATTTGGGTTAATTTAACAATTAAAAATTTTCCTTGTATATAATGTTTATCAAATAATAATAATAATCATACAGAATAAAAATTAACCTTTTAGTGCTATATTTATAATCACTGGGTCCAAAACCCTTAGATATGAGGCAAAGCGCGGAATTCAAAAATGAAGCTATTTTGCCGCTTTAAAGACGTAATTTTTCATTTTTGATAAATTTTAACATAAAATTTGAGATCAGCGACCCAAAAAACCCTATATAGGTAAGAAATAAAGTCCGAATAAAAAAAATCTATGCTTTTTCGCCATCTTGGATCCGCCATTTTTTATTTTAGTTGAGTTTTAATGTCAAATTCGTAATCAGCGACCCTAAAAACCCCTAGACGCCATTTTTGTTTTTAGACCAATTTTGAGGCCAGATTCGTAATCTGTGCACCCAAAAACCTTATGTTATTAAATGTCAGGCAATGATTTAATAGTAATTTACGATTCAAGTAACGTTATCAAGCTTTTTACATTACGAGAGAATAGTTTGAATGAACGAGCGACGTTAGGAGCGAGTTCTTTAAAATTCTCGAGTAATGTAGAAAGCAGATAACGTTACGTGTATCGTAACACGGTTTATTTTATCCTAAAATACTAATCTTTTTCAAAAATTAGGAAAACTTGTTATTAATGACACAACAGCGAGACATATATCTGCTATGGCTGTGGTGGTATCACTAAATACTGTATTGTTGGTAGCACTGGCAGGTTATGTTAAATTCGAAATTTGCAGGTTAAGTTTTGCGTCAGTCTGTGTCAAATAACAAACAAAACCTAACCTACTTACATAGACTGACATTGTCACTAACAATACATGTCAGTACTGCCAACATACTAATAAAGTATCATTATGTTATTTTTCTTAACAACACTAGTGCTGTTAAATTCATCTTAACGCAACTCGTTACTAAGGAGTTATGATTATAATAACATATTAGGATAAAATAAATAAATAAAGAAGTTATATTTTTTAATTAGGAATATATTAAAAAACACTTATTTGTTAATAACAATTGTAAAAATAAAAAGCACAACTTCTCACCTATGGGGAACTCTTCTATTAACTTTTTTTGAAATAATAAAAAAAAAATTTTAAAATCGGTTTTGAGTCAACAAAGTCAGAACTTTTTTCCTTTAGTAAATGGACTATAAGCAGGTTGTTTTCAATTATTATTTTGTGGTATAAGCAGGCAGTCAACAACAGTCTTCTATTCTGTATGTTTAGCCATTGTAAATCAACAAGTTTATGAGATAACGTGGTCATATTTCTTAATACCATATTGTACGAGGGGCACTGCTAAAATTTGCGGAAAGTGTAAAACAAAACACAAATTACGTTATGTAAATCGCTTTATTGCTTCCCAAAATATTCCCCTTTAAAATCTATACACTTTTGCATTTGATGAAACCAATCTGCACAACACTTTTTCTACTCTAAGCAAGGTACCTCCAAAACAAGTGATTTAAATGCTTCAACGGCTTCTTCAGACCATGAAAAACAGTCGCCGTGCATTTTATTTTTGATGTATCCGAATAAGAAGAAGTTATTGGGCGCTAAATCAGGCGAATATGGGCAATGAGTCATTAATTGGATGTTGTTACTGGTCAAAAACTCGACAATTCGTCATGCTGTGTGAGCGCTTGCATTGTCATGATGAATAATGATTCACCGGTTTACGTTGTTTCTTCTGATTTCAGCGATAACTTCCGGCAAACAAATTGAAGTATACCAGTCAGCATTAACTGTCCTGCGATTCTCTAATACAACAGTTGCAACATGACCCGTTTTTCCGAAGAAACAAGCAATCATTCTTTTCGAAACGCTTCTTGAACGCACCACTTTTGTTGATTTAGGTTCATTTTGAAACACCCATACAGTCGATTGCTGTTTAGTTTCCAGCTCATATGAATATATCCAAGATTCGTCACCTGTTACATACAGAATTTGAACGATCAACTTCGAATTTTTTTAGCATTTCTTTGCACTACTTGACACGGGCTTGTTTTTGTTCTTCTTTCAAATTGTGAGGGATCCAACGACTACAAAGCTTCCGGACATGCAAATGATCGTGCAAAATCGTATGTATTTGTTTCGCCGCAATGCCTAAGGATGTCTCTATCTCACTATATGTCACATGCCGATCTGATAAAATCATTTCACGCAAAGCATCGATATTTTTCGCGACAACAGAGGTGCATGGACGATCTTCGCGAAGATCGTCATCAAACGTTGGTCTTCCACGCTTGAATTCTGCGAACCATTTGTAAACCATAGTTTTGGATGGTGCTTCATCTCCAAATAACGAACTAAGTTTTTCCACACATTGCTGCGGTGTTAAACCGTATCGAAAATCATAAAAGATCATCACTCGAAAATCACGATTTGAAATTTTCATTTTTCACACAATTATTACTCTGTTAAATTCTGTTGAAACGAAATTGCTCGGTTTGAAATCGAACTGTCAATTGAATTATAGATTAAAAACGTCAAATTTTACGAATATGACAATTGCGGAACTTTGACAATACAAGCAGTACTCGATTCCGCGAACTTTAGCAGTGTACTTTGTAATGTTCTGCATTAAAAGAGAACTTGTATAACATGCATTTATTAACATTTAATGTACACTTTACAACAATAACAATTTGCGTGCATCTTTGGGTACGGACTGGCATGTAGTGCCCGTTTAACATTTTACATGCTGCGCGTGCTTTTGCCCCAAACTTGCATTTTACGTATTAATTCAGTATTTACAAATAAATGAACACATACACTACACATATATGAGCCTTATGCAAGCATACTGAGACAGGACTAACGTGTCACATAACATGGTTTTAATTTTAGTAGATTGACAATGGCGATGAGAAAAAATAAGCCTGATATTCATTTAAGCACGTTTTAACAAATAGAAACATGAGCAATAAATTTAAATGTGTTATCCATCTCCACGTCGAGATTTCTAGCTTCATCCTTAATCGGTATGAGTGTGCTATTAATTGAAAGGTTACTGATTTCCTTTAACAGAGATATTTTGTGTGCATTACCAAAAAGAAGAATGACTGATTTAGATGGATTAATACGCAGTGAGTGATTAGATGAGACTGCAGATATATAATTTATGTCACGTTGTATATCTTGCAGAGCTTGAGTAGCATCAAAATTGAAGAAGTGATACAGCTGGGTGTCGTCAGCGTACATTCTGGGTGTCCACTTTCAAACTGGAACATAGAGATTTAGCATTATATTTAATGGTATCAAAAATGTAATTTAATTTGTCAATTTTCATTGAATAATATTAATCAAAAGTTATCATGTTTTTTAAATATGAGTTGCCTTGACTTGGAAACAGTTGAGAGCTATACTCAAATAATTTGTTATTTGATGACATTCAGAGTTAATTCAGTAGTTTTTACTTTATAAAATCAACGATTACTCGAATGAAGGAGTTTTTATGAAAATAACTTTATTAGCATTATTGCTATACATAAACAATTTTACAATTAATAAACAATAATTCTTATGGTTAAAAGATTGCAATGAGGTTAGTTTGTGGAGAGTGAGAGATTTGTTTCAATGCAGGACCTACCTCATTAATCAAAAGTTCTAAGTAAGTGTTCGAATTTAAATTTCCAACAATTTCAAACGGTCCGATAATTTTGTTATTATAAATTCCAGCCCAAATATTAATTTTTTAAGGTTATTGGGTTCTTGTACACAAATTAATTCTTGGTTTTTCTTGAGCCCAATATCTAGTATTTTGCACAGGTTGTTTAAAGTAAAAGTACATTCGTCTGTGAAATATATTGATGACAAAAAACGACGATCTTGATTGACACTTTCTTGCATTCCTTCACAAAATACATTTACACTTTCTTCGTCTGGTTCAAATATTTCCTGGTGACATTGCTGTTTGTATGGATGATATCTGTGCTTTTTTAATGTCTTAGATACCACCGACTTTGACACATTTAATTCACAACCAATTTGTCTTGTGCTGTATTTTGGGTCAATATTGATCAATTTCAAAACATCTTGCAATTCTTCCAATTCCCTGCCATCTGCACCAACATTCCTGCGATTACCTTTATTACTGAAATTTTTATCAAAGCCAGTATTAAATAATCAACATTAACCACCTATAGCTTCTGATTCTAGTGAAATATTAGCAGTTTCTTTAAGTTTCCGGCCATATCTGTGTATTGTAGGTGCAGACGGTATTGGACTGTTATCAAATTTTATGGAAAACAAATCTCTCGCTCTATGCAAACTAACCCCACTGTAATATGTTTTTTCGATAGAAACTCTCTCTTCGTTCGAGTAATCGTTCATTTTATAAAGTAAAAACTACTGTACTAGCTCTGAATGTCATCAAATAAATTTAAAAAACATGAGAACTTTTGATTATTATTCAATGAAAATTGACAAAAATAATTTCATTTTTGATACCATTAGAGGCGCAATAATTTTCTCTTTCCATTGATACCAAAACATTTTCTGTAGGTTGAATTGGCAAGCAGGAATCCACAAAACTGTTAAATCCCTATGTTCCAGTTTGAAAGTGGACACCCGGTTTGTATTTTAGAAGTTTATAGTTGATTACAGAAGTTGTGAGTGAAGATGGTAAATAACAGAGGTCTCAGTATAGAACCTTGCAGAACACCCTGTTTTACAACTCTCCAATCAGATAAGCTGCTAGGCAACCTTACACTCTGATCAGACAAATAGCTGCGAAACAGGGCTAATGCATCAGATGAAAGTCTTATATGTTAATATGTTTTAAAATAGCCCGTAGTGATGTCAACTTTTGTTACTTTGTATTCATTACCGAGTACTCGTTTATTCTAAAGCCATCGCACGTTGCAATCAGTTCGGATTAAGTTGAGCGAGAGTATCCGTTCATCCGTTGGTTTCAGATGGAGTGGCGAGTACTTATCGCAACGGAGCTGCTAAAGCTGACATAAACAAACAAAACCGAATGCTTACTTCTTTTTTTCTCAGAATTGAGCATTGCGCTCAGGGCTTATGCACGCGTAACATTAGGAGTTGCATTTATTACGCATTTAATATACAGTGTGTCCAAGATAAGGAGGGCCAGTATGGGGATCTCGGTAATGGTAAGAGATACAAATTTGGTTAAATGGGAAGAAAGTTGCGCAATTAAAGGACTAACAAAATGACGTCTAGAAATCCTTGATATGATTTTTCGTTTTTGAATTATTTCAAAAAAACCGAATTTTTTGATGTTCTTTTTTATTTTTTTCTGGCGTTAATATTAAAGTTAGAGCGAAACTGATTAAACTTCTTTATAGCAACTTTTAGTGGACTTAATGATTACGTTATCAATTTTTTTTATCCCACGTTTCGTCTTCGAGAAACCATCATCAACTTCATTTTTTTAAATACGGTCCTGGTTTTTTTATGTTAAATTTGCAAAGCCCTCTTTATTCTAAATTCAACAATGTGCCACATATTATGGTTTAATTACGTTTCGAGCTTTTTTCTGATCATTATCAGTAAATTTTTTAGATACGGCCCTGCATTTCTCATAATTTTGTAAAAATAAGTTCATACAGTAAGTTAGGCCTTTTTACATGCCGTTAAAATATTAAAATGCACATCATAATGTCATAATTCTGATACATTAGTTTAATAAGCAACCAATAACTATTAACAATAAACAACAAATAAATGAACAAAAGATAGGCAGAAAGAATGAGAAAACGAGCCTTGAAACAATGTAATAGGTATTTAACGTTTTGAAAAAGAAGAAGAACTTAGAAGATTGGTTCTTGAAGCCTTTCAAAGTAGATATAATGCCAGTATTGCTGAATAATGTTTTAGATTCTACAGTTAGATGTTATTTATGCATAGAGAATGATGGCAACCTTTTTGAATACCTTCTGTAAATTTAATACCTATTAAATGGTTTCGATGTTCGTTTTGTTATTCTTTCTGTCTATCTTTTGTTCATTTCTTTTTTGTTTATTGTTAATAGTTATTGGTTGGTTATTAAATTAATGTATCAGAATTATGACATTATGATGTGCATTTTAATATTTTAACGGCATGTAAAAAGGCCTAACTTACTGTATGAACTTATTTTTACAAAATTATGAGAAATGCAGGGCCGTATCTAAAAATTTTACTGATAATGATCAGAAAAAAGCTCGAAACGTAATTAAACCATAATATGTGGCACATTGTTGAATTTAGAATAAAGAGGGCTTTGCAAATTTGGCATAAAAAAACCAGGACCGTATTTAAAAAAATGAAGTTGATGATGGTTTCTCGAAGACGAAACGTGGGATAAAAAAATTGATAACGTAATCATTAAGTCCACTAAAAGTTGCTATAAAGAAGTTTAATCAGTTTCGCTCTAACTTTAATATTAACGCCAGAAAAAAATAAAAAAGAACATCCAAAAATTCGGTTTTTTTGAAATAATTCAAAAACGAAAAATCATATCAAGGATTTCTAGACGTCATTTTGTTAGTCCTTTAATTGCGCAACTTTCTTCCCATTTAACCAAATTTGTATCTCTTACCATTACCGAGATCCCCATACTGGCCCTCCTTATCTTGGACACACTGTATAAAAGAGGTGTTAAAACAACCTGATTAAGAGGCCTGCTTTTATTTTTTTCAAAGTAACCTTATGGAAAAGCAGGTAATAGCAACCTACCTGATCATGTATTTTAACATATGTTAATAGTAGTTTCTTCGGGAAATTACCTATTTTATTTCATGGTATTAAAAATCTTCATAAAACTACTAGAAAAAAACATCCCCGAAGCTTCGTTTATATGTTAACACATATTAAGCATTTCTTCGGGAAGTTACCTATTTCATTTTAGACCATTAAAGTCATAGCTAATACATTTTTTCGGAGAATTATAAATGTAAGTAAATATCCCTGAAGCCTCGTTTATGTGCACATTAAGCATTTCTTTGGGGAATTACCTATTTCATTTTAGAGCATTAAAAAAGTCTTAACTAAGAATAAGAACGCCAATGACTGTGCGTAAACATATTTATGAAATCCCTACTTTTTCAGAGAGCATTCTAATTTTCAACACAATCTCAAACTTAAGCTTCGCATCGTAAGATGGTAATAAAATAAAAAGCAAGGTTAAACTCAACAACTATAGTATCTGTTTTAAAAATGTAACGAATACTTTTGCAAGTTGATATTTGTTACTTCGGATCTTGTTGGGTAACGAGTACTCGTGTACCAAATAGTTACTTTTTTGCACTACTAGTCTCAGAACGCATCGTTATTGGCCTATTTTTAGGTCGTGAAGTTGATTTTCTCCACCAAGGGAGAGAAAGTAAAATAAACAATTTTCACCGTGGTAACTAATAAATTGCTAAGTTACCAAATCTGACTATTTTAATTTTGACGTTTTAAAGAGCTGTATTGTCAGGTTGACAGTTAAAATATTTTCGAAATTTGTTGGGAATTTAGGTATTAAGCTGTTTGGTAGTGCAAAAAATAGTATATACACCACGGTAGCGAATCCTCTTATAACCTTCGCGCTTTAGATACTTCGCGCTGCGCGCTCAGTATCTAATATGCGCTCAGGCTATAATACTGCGCTTCGCTACCTTGATGTATAATATACTATTATTTCGTTTGGTTGTTGTAAATTGAGGGAAACTTGATTTTGTTTAGAGGGCAATATATTGAGTTTTTATAGTTCCCTCCAAGTATCTTTCGATTGGACATTTGCAAATTTATATTCCATATAAGCGGCTTTTTCAAGTTTGATTGTTCGAGTGGCAAGGTTGTGTAGCAATTTATAATAATCCGTGCGGGTAGCAATTTTAGTTCTTTTAAACTTGCACAATGCTTTATCTCAAAGTTTTATCAGCCTAGTATTATCTGATAACCAAGGGACATGCTTTTTATTAACTCTAATATTTTTAACAGTGCATGTTTATTTAGCACGATTAAAACATCAGAATTAAAGAAGTCCACTTTATCATTTACATTGTTTAGATGAACTATATTTTTCCAGGGAATTCATCTCAAATCATGAAATAAGTATATATTGAAACCACTAAAAGATCTTACGTTTTTATAAGTTGAAGGTTGTTGAGTATTTTCAATCGCTAAATGACAAAAAATTGTTCCATGGTCGGAAATTTAAAACTATCAATATCTGCATGTGTGACCATAGCACTGTCAGACGTGAAGATAAGGTCCAACAATGTCTGTTTTATTAGGTTCAAATAAATTAATATTCATATCTTCGAGGCAAATCAGGCTATCACTTATAAAAGACAGTTGTGTGCAGGTTCGCTCAAGCTCATTACAAAAGCTTTGATAGTTTTGCCTACAGCACCTATTGCCATTTTTTATGATTAATTTTAAGCATAACCTAAATCTGTTGAATTATTTCAGCGTTAACATTAGTTAAAGATATATTAAGTGACTCTTTATAATAAATACAAACACCCGCACCCCTCCCTTGATCAAGCTGTAATAAATTGTACCCATCTATACGAATTATATCATCACCAATACCCTTATTAAGCCAAGTTTCACTTATTGCAATATCATATTCAGTTTCTTGAATGAAATCTTTCAGTAAATCTATTTTAGAAACGAGAGAACATATAGTCTGTTCACTAAACACAAAAACACAAAGTAGCCTTTGATATCCAAAATGTCATGAGTGTACTTGCAAAATTCACCTTTGTCTAGGAATGTACTTACAAAAAGTTACTAAAACAAATAGGTTAAGGGTGTGACATTTACTACCCATCTGTCATAAATGTTGTAATTAACTACTTTTAAGGATATTATACAAAAATACTGTGTTTGATACTATTGACGTAGCGTTTACTAATGGGTATCTTTATTACATTTTATGAAACTTTAGGTTAGAATTTCTAGAAAAATATCTACTTTGACACTGACAATGAGAAATATTAAATGTCATTTTTAAATTCATATCTGCCAGTATGCAGGCGTGCAAACCTTTGCAAAACAAAATACAAAATCCCTAGTAGAAAAATTATATGCACATGCCAACTTCAAAAAAATTTAAATGTTTTTGTGTTTACTGAATGCCCTATATATTAATGTGAGCGATTTTTATATAATTATTCGGCAATAGAATATTAAAAAATAGTATATTATGTAGCAAGTTTTATAAACGTCACTTTAATCACGAGTTTTTTTAGGCACAAATGGAGCGTAGCGCAGCGAGTGTTTAATAAACGAGTGTCTAGACGAGTTTATATAATGTGTTCCATACTATACTTTTTCTACGACCACAAATTCAGACAATATGACATCATATTATTTTATTAAGATTTTGAATTTTTTCTTAGGTTAAATTATGCTTGACGAACGTCAAAGTTGACTGTTGAAAACTAACTTGATTTTAGTTTTGGCTGTGGCTGATAAAGCAAATACTGTCTGAACCTAACTTCAACCCATGACTAAAACGTTGTGCCAACTTCAGCCCATGACTAAGGGGTTCTTTAGTCACAGGTTATGAAGGCGTGATTAAAATGTCACTTAGCGACGTGTACGTTAGTATGTCATGTGCCATTTTAGTTACAAGAGTAGAAAAATATATAAAAGCAATTTACTTGTGGCTATATAAATTGTACCTTATACTGTTAAAAAAAATAAAAGGATACGTATCAGCTGTGTTCCAAGGCCATACTGTAGCCATAAATAACGTGAAAATGTGTCGCATTATTAATCGGACAGATCTTTAATAGACGAAATTATCTTTATACTATCCGTACGTTTCACAAACACTTTGTGTCAAACTAGTTGCTGGCTTCTTTAAGGAGTTGGTGTCGTAATTTGGTAAGATCTGTCTTAATGACTACCTTGCTGCCTTTCAATAGTTTCTTGTTATTACGAACTAATTTTTTTTCATTTCTGCTAACAAATTTGCATATTATGGGGCGGTGGTGAGGTTCTTTTCCTTGCAAACGATGTGAACAATTAATATCCTTAGGTGAGATGTTAATACCAAGTTTATCCTTACACAGTTTTATAACCACTGTTAGTTATTTTATTTTTAACTTCCGGCACTCCAAATATTCGTACGCTGTTCCAACAAGTATATTGTTGTAGATTGTCATTATCAATTTTAACACGTTCTAATTCTTGTTGTAAACATACCATCTTCGATTACATTTTATCAATAATCTCCTGAATATCGGAGGGAATTTTCTGCACGAGGGTGACGTTTAATTTTTTAACAATGAAGTCGATTAATGGCAAAGGACCGGGTACTCTCTCTACAATCCTTTGAATTAATTTGTCCTCAGAAGTCGAGATTGATCGGGTAATATATTTGTCTGCCATTATATTAAAATGAAAAACTAAAACAAACCAAGCAAAACTAAATTAAAGCTTGAAGGCAAATTAGATATCAGCTAGATCGAGCTAATTACCTTTTACTGCATTCACCAAAAGAATAGCTACCCCAAGACATTTAAAAGAGCACCAAATACATTGAAAAGACATTCAATATATCAAGAAGGGCTTTAGAAAGAACAATTTTCACTTTCAGAAGTCGAAGAATCATTTTCATTGCAGTTCCAAATGTCATTTTAAAAATATGTCTCTGTTTGTTAATTATCTTTTATGCTGGAAATCTAACATTTCTGAAAGCACCGCATTCATGTAAAACTGAGTTAATTTGGGTATAACTATTTTATCCCAAAATAATTAATCTACGAGAATTATCTGCAACAAAACTCCTTTAGGAGTCCAAACCTCGAAATAACACTTTCTTTTTGGTGATGTTCAATTGCCCTTGGATCTGATACATATAGTTATCTTTTACTTTTAATTTCAGGTTCCCATCAACCAGTTGACAAAATTTGACGCAATTATTTTCCGCAGCTTCTTCAGGAGTACATTCTCATGCATTATAGGAACACTTTATTTCAATTATAGCATTGTCATTTATCAATCCATCAAGTGAAGCAGCAAGAAACGGAAATGTTTCATCCATAAATAATCTACATTTATTACTATTAATTTTGTGATTTCTTGAAAATCTACAATAGCTTGAGGTTTTGTCAATTCCGTGTCTTGTAGCAGCATTTCCAAAGAATTTTTGGTATAATATACTTTTAACTGCATTGGCTAATGACCTGTAAATGGGTTTTTTTGTTGTTGTCGTAGTTGTACTTTTTGTTTCTGTTGTTCAACAAATAGAAGTATGTTTTCCAGGAATTTTGCTGGCCGCATTATATATGTATTGCTTCATGAAATACTTCTACGTTATTATGAGCAACAACAGTTACTTCACCGCTAGCCTTCTACAAAGACTGTAGTGCAAAATTAATCCTTTTACCTCCAACAAACTTGGTTATTTGTGAGTTGTATAATTGTGCAGAATTATTTGTGACATTGTGGATTAAACTATTTGAACGGTTGGCTACATGACGCACGGCTATCATTATTCCCCAAATAAACCGCTTGGCTTTAGATCTGGAACCAGATTGACCTTGTTCTCCTTAGGTCCTTCGCAGAAATACTTCCTCTCAGCACAAACTTTATGGTCTCCAAATATGTCTTTCGGCCCATTTAAAATATCGATTTGTAGTTGTTCAATTTTTGTTATTAAAGGCACTTTGTTAGAAATACGATATTCTATAGCCTTTGTCACTGCAGACCTAAATTGCAGAATATTTTGGGAGATAGCATTCCTCAAATTCTTATCAGTTCCTGTCCGCTTGATATATTTTTAAAATTTATTAATGTAGTTGCGTATGATGTGGTTTTTGCACTCAATTTTCTCAATTATAATGGTTGGTCCATAAAGCATACATTGAAGAAGTTTTCTATAGACACTACTGTCGCCGTCTGCAACTAGTTTGGTATATTTTATGCCATACATTTCTACAGACTTTTTAAACCCTTCAACAATTATGCTAGATTCCATAGCCATTAAGTTCCAGACCAATTTTTGTAGCATGCATACTCGGGACAATTGCCATCCTTGCTTCTGGTACTATCACGGACAGATGTATTTGCCAGTCTACTTCTTTCAAATTTTTGCATAGACAACCCACTTTAATGAAGAGGTTAAGTGGTTGCCAAACACAGTTTTTAAACATTTTAATTGTTTAGCGTAGAGGTTGGTAGTACAGTTACAAATGCATTGCTAGTATCTCAAATTATCATACAGATAAATAGCGCGTAATTTAAGTTTGTGTTGGGCAAACGAAATGCTTTTAAGTTTAGTAAAAAAATTATAAAGGAATAACTCAATACGTATTTTCTGTGTTATTCTAAGTTTAATGGAAAAAATAATTTCAATTGGCCAATCATCGAACATTATATTAGAATACAAAAAATGTATTTTTGTTGTAGTAATGATTCGCTTTCTTTGCAGTGTTTTAAATATAAGTAATGGCGTAATTTCTTTTTTAAATATTTTAACCTTTACCAATAACAACAATATCAAATTAATATTGAGAGAAACTCTGAAAGTAAATTACGTCATATACACTGCCGAGCATAAAATTAGGGTCACCCCGTAATTTGAAGTTATTTTAGAAATGTTTAGTTTTTTACAAGTTTTTTCGGTTGTAACAGTTTAGTAACCGATTGCTTGAATAAAAAAAAGTTTTTGTTGTTCAAAGTTTATTCAAAGTAATGAAAATGAACAATTTAATTTGATACGCTAAATAATGAAAATGAACAAGTTTGCTTTGATTTAAGGACTTCAGTAGCGAGTATTCCCTCCTCTGGCAGTGATAACAGCTTGCAAACGACGAGGCATGCTCTGGATCAGATTTTGGATCACATTCTGCGGAAGATTGTCCCATTCCTGCACCAGTATGGCGCGAAGCTCTCTACAATTTCTGGGGGCCGGCACATGTCTCCGTAAACGTTTTCCCATCTCATCCCAAACATGTTCAATTGGATTTAAATCTGGACTGCGAGCAGGCCAAACAAATCGCGTGATTTGAACCTCGTCAAGATACTCAGTAACTATCCGAGCAATGTGGGGCCGTGCGTTATCATGCATAAATGTTGCGTCCTCTCCAAGAATAACCATGAACGGTAAAACATGATCTTCTAGAACCTCTGTCAGATACCTATGCGCAGTCAACGTCCCATTCTCGATAAAGACTAACTCCGTGCGAGTGTCAAAAGATATGCCTCCCCATGCCATAACTGATCCTCCACCAAACGGAAGTCGCTCGGGAATACACGCTTGAGCATATCTCTCGCTTTGTCGTCGCCACACTTTTACACGTCTATCTGAGCCCGTAAGACAGAATCGCGATTCATCGGAAAACAATACGCGACTCCAATCCGCTATTGTCCATGCCAAGTGTTCTCGTGCAAAATTCAACCTGGCAATCCGGTGTTCACGGGAAAGCGGCGGTCCAGTAGCTCTAGTTCGAGAAGATAATCCAGCAGCATGAAGTCGCCTCCTAACTGTCCACTCACTTATGTTTACATTTCTCACTTCTTGCAGATGATTTCGAAGGGAAACTGCCGTGACCGTTCGGTTTCTCAAAGCACTAGAAACAAGAAAGCGGTCATCTCTAGCTGTTGTAGTCTTGCTTCGCCCTGAACCAGGTCTTCGAGTGAGCAGACCAGTCTCTTCGTACCGCCCCCATACTCGTTGCACACTCGAGAGACTTACACCAACGTTTCTCGCAGTTTCGCGCTGACCACGGCCGTCTTCTAAAGCCGCCACAATTCGTGCCGCAATATCAGGATTTATGCTCATTGCAAAACACTAACAATGACAATACTACACAAACAATTTGCAACTGACAGATAAAACCACAGAAACAAAAACTTTGTTGTCCCTAAACTGTCTTTTGTTTCAACAGAAGCATATCAAAGCAAACTTGTTCATTTTCATTATTTAGCGTATCAAATTAAATTGTTCATTTTCATTACTTTGAATAAACTTTGAACAACAAAAACTTTTTTTTATTCAAGCAATCGGTTACTAAACTGTTACAACCGAAAAAACTTGTAAAAAAACTAAACATTTCTAAAATAACTTCAAATTACGGGGTGACCCTAATTTTATGCTCGGCAGTGTATTATGTTAGTGTATACTACAAATTTGGACTTTTTATGTAACGTAGAACAATTTAGATGGTGTATTTTGTCACTGCAACTTTGCAACAATTTAATTAAACATTTAAATGTCACTGAACACATTTTACACAAAAGTAAGATGTTGTGCTTTCAAAAAAATTGCCAAAACAGTATAATCAAAGTACAAAGGGCAGTATTTAAAATGTTTTAACTAACATAGTTGAAGATATTTGGCCCACTCATTGGAGAGGATTATTAGGATTGCAAGTTGATACCACAAGCAGTATTGAGTAATATGGGCTTAAACTCCAATTTTATTATCAACTAGCAGAGAATTCCGTTCTTCGCACTGGATATTATGTTTAAACATTGAGGTATTTTCCTTATGTGACGTAAGTGAATTTTGTATACCAAGAGGTTGGGGGATGATTTTAGCAATTTCGAGTTCATTTGTTTTCTTTTATTAAAATCTCAAAACTTATAAACTGTAAGAAATGTAATTCCCTTACTTCAGTCTTTATCCCCTAAGGGGTTGGAGAATGATTTTGTGATTTTCCGACTTCTTTCTTTATTCGAATCTTAAAACTTATAACTGCGGCAAGTTTCTATATGAGTACTATAATTTTTTACCCCTAGGCAGTGTTAAGACTGACATTTTTTACAATGTTTTCTTCTATTGGTCCCCTAAAGCCTATAATTGTACAAAAATATCTAGTAGTTATCTATGTCCTCTGGAAGTGGCCAGGATTTTTGGAACATACATTCAAATTTATATACAGGGTTATTCAATTTCGCTGCTCTCCATTGGGATTTAAAAAATGTCAAGAGATATTGGGTCCGTTAAATTAGGGCAAAGTCGCATATTCTAATGCTGAATAATAATTTTTTAAAATTTGTATAACCACCTTAGTTTTTGAGTTTTGTCCAAAAAAAAACGAAAATTAATGTTTTTTTTGTTTTTATTATACATCGATTATTATGTTACTTAGAACAATACTGACTTCACATTATTGGAATACTTTTTAAAGAGGAATTCAAATGTGATTTTAGATTTTCATTTTCTTTTTCATAATTTTCAAAATATTGATACCAACTTTCTTATTTTAAAGACACATCAAGGAGGGCTACGACACAATTAAGAAGAAATTGTTTTTCTCTTTTCCTTGATATAAGGTGTGCCATCTTCATTTTCATAAATAACTGATATATGTCAAGATGTTTTTTTTTTAGTAGTCGTGTTTGTTTAATATGAAAACAAATGAAATCTTTCTCACATATGTTGGTTATTTATGGAAATAAGTGTAGAAAACAGTACCTATATCATTCAAGGGAGGAATATCTTCATAATAATTAATAATGCTATAGGCTCATAGTCATCCTTGATGTGCACTTAAAATAAGAAAGTTAGGATCAAACTCTCAAAAATTATGAAAATAAAGGAAAAAAGATAAAATCATATTTGAACTTTTCACGAATTCCTCAATATTTTTTACACCCGATAAGACATCGACTTGGTGTTTCCAATGTGAAAAAGTAGCCCCTTTTTTTCGTCCTAAGACGGACGCCTATGGACCCATTCTTATGTGTCCTTGTGTCCTGGGTGGCACTAAGGGTATATACATTCCTTGCAAATTTGAACAAAATTGGTTGGGTACTTTCTGTGATACATGACCGTCCCCATGAAAAGTGAAACACACTGTACATATATATATATTAATCAATACCCCTTATAACTTTCGGTGTGGAGAGATTCGTTAGCATAAGTACAGTCTATTTTATATTACTACTATTTTGTACTGTTTTTTTTTCTACAAACACTTTCCACTGTTTCCTATCTAGTGCTAATCGTTTTGCTTCCCTCACTGTACTTCCTCTAGTCGGTATCTCTTTTGCGATTACGTCATCCCACATTTCATTTGGTCTTTCTCTACTCTCTTATTTATCCTAGCTTCCCATATTCGTCTTACAGTCCTTTTTTCCTCCATTCGTTGTAGGTGTCCCCACCAGCTCATTTGTTTTCCTTCAATATGGTTCAGCATCGAGTTCTTGTCTTACTATTACATTTCTTATTCTATCCTTTCTTGTTATTTCCTTTACTGATCTGAGATATTTCATTTCAGTTGCTTGAATTTTGCTTTTCATTTGTCTTGTCAGTATCCATATTTATGCGTCGTACGTTAATATTGGTCTATATATTGTTTTGAACACCATCATTTTTGTCTTCTTTGTTATTTCTTTTTTTGTTAATAAAGCCTTGTTGTAGGTCTTTGTTGTTTTCTCAATTCTTTCATTAATGTCCAATTCTTGTTTTCTGTTTCCCTGTATAATTGTCCCCAGGTATTTAAAGTGTGGCACTTGTATGTTCATTTCTTCTTCTTGGGTAGCTGTCATCATCACTTTGGTTTTTTGTATGTTTATTTTCATTCCGTATTATCTAAACATGTCATTCCATATGTTCAAGTTCTTTTGTAGTCCTCTTTCACTTCCCGCCGTAATGACCACATCATCTGCAAATGCACATTCTGAAACCTCTACAGGTTGTAGTGGATTATATCCTACAATCAGTTTTTCTAGGTTTGGTTTCCAGGCCTTTGTTATTTCATCCATATATATATTAAATAGTGTGGGGCTAAGTAGGCCCCCTGTCGTAGTCCTTCCTTTGGTTGGAACTCTCTTGATCTTCTGTTTTTTGTGGCCATAGTTTGTGTTGTTTTTGTATATAATTTTTATTGCTCTAACTAATTCCTTATTTACTCCTCGTTTCAACATGCTTTCCCATAGTATTTTTCTATTGACTCGGTCAAAGGCCTTCTCTAGATCAATGAATGCAAAAAATGCTTTTGTCTGGCTTTTTAGTGTTTTCTGAATTATTACTTTTATTGTAAATACCGAGTGACTATAAATGATTGAATTTTTTTTTATTAGGTTGGCACTGTTTATGTTGGTGGAACTGTAAGTCTATGTCAAATGCGAGGTTAGCAGGTTAGGTTTTGCGTCAGTTTTGACATAGAATGACGCAAAACCTAACCTGCGAACATTGAATTTGACATAGACTTACAGTGCCACCAACATAAACAGTGCCAACCTAAGAAAAAAAATTTCAATCATTTATAGTCACCCGGTATATGGTCATTCACGCTTCTTCCCTTTCTAAACCCACTTTGAGCTTTTTCTAGGGCCGGTTGCAGAAAGCAATGTTAAGTCTGGTGTTAGCTAACGTCGCGTCAAAGTGAACAAAATCACATCAAATTTTGTTTACTAATGTATTAGTTCCCATAAACATTAGAGATTTGATTCGTTTTTGTTCACTTTGACGTCGCGTTAGCTAACACCAGACTTAACATTGCTTTCTGCAACCGGCCCCTAGTGTTTTCTCTGTGTGTTCTTTTAACTTTTCTACAAGTATCCTTTCATAGGTTTTTAGCGCCGTACTCAGTAATCTTATCCCTCGATAGTTACTGCATTCTCTTGTGTCTTCTTTTTTATGTATGGGAACTATTACTCCTAGTTGCCAATCCTTCGGTATTTCTCTTTCTTTCCAAATTTTGTTACATATTCTAGTAAATAGTTCTATTCCTTTTTGTCCCATATCCTTAACCATTTCTGCCGTTATTCTATCGTGCCCTGGCGCCTTGTTGTTTTTCAGTTCCTGTATGGCCTTTTTTACCTCTTCTATCGTAACCTTCTCTTCCTCTGGGTTATCTTCTGCTGTCTGTCTGCTTGTCATTTATTCTGTAGGGCCTACATACACTTCTTGACCGCTGCCTAACAGTTCTTGGAAGTATGGTTTCCATCTTTCCATTATTAGTTGTTCTTCCGTTATTAGTTCTCTCTCTTTGTTCTTAATAGTTATGCTTTGACTGGTTTTACCCTTTCTGCAGTTTTTTAGAATTTTATAAAATAATTTCTGGTTCTCTTTACTGTTCAGTTCCATTTTTTCTCCAAATTTTATCCAGGTCCTTTCTTTGCTTTCTCTCACCATGGTTTTTACTATATTTCTCTGTTCTTTATATGCCACATATCTAGCTTCTGTTCTGTTACTCAGAAATTCTTTCCATCTTTTCTTTTTCATATTTATTTCCTGTTTTAGTTCTTGATTCCACCATGCCGTTTGCTTTCTCTTTTTGTTTGTTTTCAGGGTATCGCATGTTTGCGTAGCCGATTCTAAGATTATCTCTCGTAGTAATGTCCATAATTCCTCTGCTTTGCTATCCCTAATTTCTGCTCTCTCAATTTTGTTCTTTCTTAATTCTTTATACTTATTGGCTACTTCTTCTTCCCTTAACTTATACACTTATAGATTCATAATCTCGCTTATCTATCATTTCTTTATTGTCTCTTCTAATTGCTTCTTTTTTGTTTTTGATTTTTGCTATTAATAAATAGTGGTCGCTATACAGGGTGTTATGGAAATGAGTGCAAATATTTTAACCAGTGATAGAGCTCACCAAAATGAACAACTTTTCTATTTATTGTTTTTAATTTAATCGCATATTTTTTCAATAATTTATCTCCCCTAAACTTGACGAGCCGCTTGGTCAGCAAATCTAAGTTAAAGGTGAACGACACAAGGTATATTAAAACTGCAAAGTTCTTGCACAAAAAACATGCGGTCAATAACTTACCTACCTCAATTGATAAGGAACGTTGGTGACCAGATGTGAACTATACGTTTTATCAGTGTACGTTTAAATTAAAATATTATTCCATAGGCGGGTATGCGTTTTTAGAGTAAAACTGTTTTGAATTTTAACTCAATTTTGGGGGCGTTTTCGAAAAAATTATAAATGGAGAAGTTGTTCAGTTTAACGAGTTCTACTACGGGTTAAAATATTTGCACTCATTTCCATAACACCCTGTACATCTCCGGACCTCATCTGACTTTTACATCTTTTACTTTCCGTTTATTGTCTTTTTCTATCAATATATACCTAGTCTATTATTGATCTCTCCACGCTATTTGGCGCTTGTCTAGTATATTTATGGTTGTCCTTGTGTTGGTAAAACGTGTTAGTTATGAGCAAATTGTGTAGTAGGCAGTAATCTATTAATCTTGTACCATTGTTATTTCTTCTTTCCTCTCCGAACTTGCCTATCACTCCTATACCGTTATCTTCCTTTCCTACCCTGCCATTCATATCACCAGCCACATAAATATTTCCTTGACTATTCTCAGTTTTCCCCGACTATTCTCGGTTTTGAAAATTATGAAAATCTAAAATCAAATTTGAATTCCTCTTTAAAAAGTGTTCCAATAATGTGAAGTCAGTATTGTTCTAAGTAGGTATTTTTATACAATTATAGGCTTTAGGGGCCCAATAGAAGGAAACATTGTAAAAAATTTCACCCCTAACACCGCCTGGGGTGAAAAATTATAATACTCATATAGAAACTTGCCGCAGTTTTAAAATTCAAATAAAGAAAGAAGTCGGAAAATCAGAAAATCATCCTCCAACCCCTTAGGGGATAAAGGCTGAAGTAAGGGAGTAAGATTACATTTCTTACAGTTTATAAGTTTTGAGATATTAATAAAGGAAAACAAATGAACTCGAAATTGCCAAAATCATTCCCTAACCCCTTCGGATACAAAATTCACTTACGTCACATAAGGAAAATTCCTCAGTGTTTGTTTGTTTAAAAAAAAAAAAACATAATATCCAGTGCGAAGAACGGAATTCTCTGCTAGTTGATAATAAAATTGGAGTTGAAGCCCATATTACTCAATACTGCTTGTGGTATCAACTTGCAATCCTAATAATCCTCTTCAATGAGTGGGCCAAATATCTTCAACTATGTTAGTTAAAACATTCCAAATGCCCTTTGTACTTTGATTATACTGTTTTGGCAATTTTTTTGAAAGCACAACATCTTACTTTTGTGTAAAATGTGTTTAAATATTTAATTAAATTGTTGCAAAGTGGGAGATCCAAGTTAGTTTGGAATCGATGGTTAGACCTAAGTACTTAACCTCGTTCTCCCAGTTGACATTTGTCTCAAACAGTTTTATGTTCATTCTGTTTGTGTTGTTCTTTCTACGAGTGAAAGCGACGAGAGTGGCTTTGCTGGGATTAATTCTAAGATTATTCTCTAGACACCACTCTTCGGTTATCTTTCCCTAGCAGCACACTATATACCAAGGATATTAGTTAGTAATGTCTATGGAATAAATTAATGTCACACTTTTAAATATTGGCCATATATATAAAAATACATCAATACTATATCTGTTGCCGATCTTACCTAGATGTTAGCCGCAGATATCTGTTGAATATATCTTACAAATATCCCTCAGATAGTTTTAAAGGATGTATTCACTATATTAGTAATCGGTATTCGCCAGATATAGGTCGCGTACATCTGCTGGAGATATCATGCAAATATGCGCACTATATTGGCAACCAATATGCTCTAGATGTTAACCGCGCACATCTTCTGTATATATCTCACCATTATCCGCTTAATATTTGTAAAATGTGTATACACAATATTAGCAAGGAATATTCTCTGGATGCCAGTCGCCTAGATCTCCTATATATATCTTACAAATATCGGTAATTTATTTATAATAGGATGTACACCGTATATTGCCAAACCATCTAAACTGAGTGTCTCGTGCAATTTTATTCATCTCGCTCGCTATTGGGAAATTGATAACAGTAAGAGAAATGAGATTGGTTAAATTAGACAAGTTGCATAATTTAGGCTTTTTCAGATGCCGTTTACTGATTTGTAATTTGGTGGGTACTTCTTGAAATATCTTGAAAAACAACTGAAAATAAATTTTTGTTTCTTCAAATATTCCAATATTTAAAGAGTAGGTATGTGTGAGGCTATACATTTTATTCCCTGAATCGTGTTCTTATACATGTTTTTTAAATGTTTGAAGAAAACAAAAAACCCAATTTTCAATATTTCATAAACTAGTGAAAATTTAAAAATGCATAGACGGATTTTGAAAAGGCCATAAATTACGCAACTTTTTTCTAATACAACCAACGTTTTCATTTCTCATCATTATCAAAATATCCCAGTAGTGAGCTAGATAAAAAGAATCGCTCGATAGCCAATAGTTATTACTTTGATTTATTTGACTTGTCTGAAACTGAATATCGAAACAACATGCTTTGTTAAATATCCTGTTTATGTCTCTTTGCACTATTAACTATATATTTTTTATTAGGTGCTGTTCAGTTGATATTAAAAAACTGGCGTTAATGCTATTTGCTTTTTATATAACACATTATGTAGGTATAAGAAATATAATAACATTATATTCTTCATTAAAATTGTTACACTAATTGTCAACAACATTTATTAAATTTTTGTACACATATATATTACACTGCAGTTTGCCTTAGCGTTCTATCTTTGGAATTTGCTAGATGTAGAGTTACGGATTTTTGGATTTCCACCTCAGTAGTAGTGGGGTATCTTTGTCACCAGCATCTGAAAAAATACATAATATGCATTAATTTGAAGTTTACTTGGCTCATTTTACAATTTCCCCACATACACCAACCATTGTGTTACTACGTATAATATAATATTTACAAAACAAGTAATGGAAATTCATTATAAAAACGGGAAAAGTTAATGTTGCATAAGCAGCAGTGGCAAAATTTAATTATAAAATCAAATGGGCTTTGTTTCGGGTGCCACTAACTATGGACTGTTTCCAAATTACCGACGAAAAATGGGTGTAGGTACTGATTATGCAGGAAAAGAAATAGAGAAAATGCTTTCTTAGGAGTGACACTCTGACTCAACGGTTAGCGGACAATTATACTACTCATTTAACATTTTATATTTATTTATGTTTGAATAAGTGCGCCATAGTGTTTTATGTGAACGTCACATCAATCTGTCCTAAAAATCACGTTTTTCATACAAAGAACTCTTGTTGCGAATCGTTATAATTACAAGAACGTTTGGGTGCTTTTCTAAGAGGTGAAAATAATTTTTGGGATAAGTTCTACAAATCACGGCAACAAAAAAGTTCCAATAAACATAAATTTAAAATTTTCTGGCTTAATGCCTCCAAAAGGTGGAATAATTCCAACAGTTCAGATCTTCCGGATGTTGCAATTCATTCAAAACTATATTTATAGAAACTTTTCTCTTTTTTGCATACCAACAATAACTTCAAAAGGGCAACTTTTTCTTTTTCGCCAGGCCAGAATAAAATGTCGCCGCTTCTGCTGTTAACAGGTTTCCCATTTGCAAGTAGATCGACTTGTGTGTTGTTTCACCACCTAATAGCTGAGTCTGAAACACAAAAAAGAAATATAACTGTAAAGTTCTTAAAACAAAAAATAAGTAAATTTGAATACTCCTATGCATGTACAGTCGTGTGCAAATAAATCTGGGACAGTGTTTTTTTCACATGCAGATTCAGTTAAGAATTGAAGAATATCTCCATGGATTTCCTGCTATCAGAAAGAGTTACATTAAACTTTAACAGGTACTGAAACCCGTAACTCTCTCTGATAAGAGGAAATCCATGGAAATATTCTTCAAATTCTTAACTGAATCTGCATGTGAAAAAAACACTGTCCCAGATTTATTTGCACACGACTGTACTTAATTTTTATGTTTGCAGTCCATCATTAATAATTGTGCTTAAATTTATAGCAGAATCTTGTTGATCAATAGTTCGATTTAATACTACTGTAGCATTTGTAGAAATCTGAACAACTTCAACCTTCCGTGCAATAATTCGTTTTATAAAGTGACTTTTTGCTTTCCTATATTTAAACGACATGGTTGGGGTAATAGAGTAATTAATACTTTTAACAATTACACTTACCTCTACTGGTTTTCTTAAACACAAAAAACACTTTTTGAGCACTTCCACAAAAATTTGTAGTTGCAACGCAAAAGGTGAAACTAAACTGAACACTAGAAAGAAATTCACCCTCCATTATGAGAAACTCGTAAGGAAGTTGCTATTTCTAAGAACTAAGTACCTGTTTTAAGCTGCTTACGAAAGCAGCAGGTAGCTTTCTCTCTTATACTCTGTAACTGGGTGCTTTTTAAACGGGAACAAATTTCGGACTCCCTATATGTCTATTCTGCTAAAATATTTTTTTAATGCACTTTTCAATTGTTATGATTTTAGCATTCAAAGTTTTGTTGTAGAAACTTATTATTGCATGTAGGTAGCATATACATGTATAAAGTGATAAAATATTTATAATTATTTAGAAACTCGAAAAAATTTCTCATTAATCAAATATTTGCATTTCTTATTTTTATCTATGAAAATCTAATGGTACGCGTATGACAAACAAATCGATTAACATTTGAAGGTAAAAGAAACAGTAAAAGTAAGCAAATATAATAAATAGATCTTCGACTTAAAGAATGATTAAGCAAAAATGGGCCATTAGAATTAATGGCTTTATCTAATACTGCCCAGCCAAGCCCTTAATTATAACAACACATAATTATTTAAAACAAAAATTATTGTAAACAACAAATTAACTCAAAACTACCATTTACGTTCCCACGCATTATTAACTTAACCTGTTCACTTGCGAACTACGTAATAAGCATCCTAAATTGAAAACAATAGAGAGATTTATATTAAAGTAGGTAATTAAGTGACAGGTGATACATTATCAAACTTAAGATGGGTATCAATTAATTATTTATCAATGTATTATACAATAAATATCTACATATATTTAAGTTTTGTAGATTCTGCATATTTTTAGAAATTCTTAATTTGCATAAAATATAAGTATTGTAAGATTTTTTGCATTCAAATGAAAATGTTATTACTGTTGTTGAAGTAAAATAGTTGGGATCCCCGGGTATCTCCAAAGTTGGAAATGTGTCCTATAAGTCATGTTAATTAGCTATAAGCTTTTAAAAGCATCATCATCAACCAGGCAAATTCTTCTAGAATGATTGCCAGAATTACGGCCATAAGACGTCGTTAGTGATTAAGAAACTCTCACATTCCTGAGCTATTTACTAAACGGTACCTTTGTTTTTTGAAAATTCTTACTCTTTTACACTATCATCATTTTGTAGTACGGTTGTCTGGAGTGTTAAGAAAATAATTCAAAATTTAATTACAGTTTTACAGGTTTTACTAAATTACACCTTCAGTTTGCTTTAATTAATCATGGGACGCTGAAAGGGTTTTCTTGGAAGATATTCCCGACGAATCTTAGGGCAAAAATCCAACGACAAGAATATGTTAGTGTCACATAATTTATTTAAATCTTAAAAATAATCAGATACGAAAGGTTCGTGTACACTAATGCAGACTCCACCGATATAAATGTTCATGTACATTCTATACAGGGTGTAAATTAATTGTGGAGCAAAGTACACGTGGTGATGTTAGTCATAAAATTCTGAGTCAAGAAATATTAATACTAAAATGTTGAATTGGTCTTCATGAGCCTTCACGAGCGGTAGATAAAAAACATGACTTTTTTAGGTAAAGTACCTTTCTTGTTTCAAATATGTGAAAGTATCTTTAATAAAAGTTGTTCAAAACATAAAATTATGACCCCATGCAAAATTTCAGAAATATCGGGCTACTTTTATGAAACCGTGTTACCGCAAAAGTACCTACTTCATCTAGTACACACGGTTTCATAAAAGTAAGCCAATATTTCTTAAATTTTGCATGCGACCATAATTTTACATTTTGAACAACTTTGCTTGACGATAGTTTCACATATTTGAAACAGAAAATGTATCATGTTTTTTATTTGCCTCTCGTGAGGGCTCATGAAGACCAATTAAACATTTTAGTATTAAGATTTTTTACTCAGAATTTTATGACTAACATTGCCACGTGTAGTTTGCTCCACAACTAATTTATACCCTGTATACTGCATCCCTGTATAATAATACACAAGATGTATCAAATTATCACGGCACTGTTTAATTAATATTCTGAAAGTTAATAACATCTTGATTATAAAAGTTGTAATATATCCCAGTAAAGGGATGTTATATCTACATAGTTTTTTAATAAATCAGCTATATACAGTAAACATCCTAATTAAATATTGTTTTTAACCCTTTATTAATTATCCTATAAATATTGCTTTTATCTTGTATAAATACATTTGTTTGTAAATCTACCGGTGATATCATTCTAATATTTGCAATATATAACACAACCAACTCAGTTCGAAATATACAGCAGATATCCGTTATTAATCGGAATCAAATACCCGCTACATCTAATTTTATAATATCCTCCTAATATTTGGGAAATCTCAGTTAAATGTAAACATTTTTAAATATCCTAGAGATGTTGTTTGCATATATCTTTGATATATTGCTCATATCCCATTTTAAAATATCATGCTAATGTCCATTATATCTCACATTATTTTAGTGACAAATGATATCACATCTACATTACAGAAATATAATATGTATATTTGGTGCTGCTAGGGTTAGTGCTGATTTCATTACATTGTCTACGGTTCTTTGGTATTTACCTTGAATCAGTATGAGAATGTCATCAGCATATCCTTGAGTGTAGTGGCCTTTGTTATTGAGTTGGATCAGTTCATCAACTGTGAGGCACCACAGGAGTGGAGAAAGAACTCCTCCCTGTGGACATTCCTGTGTCGCCTGCACTGTCTTTTCCTTGTCAAATAACTTGAATTTTACAACCCTAGTGTTGAGCATTGCCATAGTCCATCTTATCGTGGTGTTATTGATCTGATGGTTTGTCATTGCTCTTTCAATAGAGTGGTAGGAGGTGTTGTCGAAGGCACCTTCTATGTCTAAATTTTCCCCACTAGTTGGTGTAGTGCGGTTTCACATAACTTCCCTGTTTGGTAAACATGTTGACATTTGTGAATCAGGAGTAAAGTTAGGGATTTCTCTCTCCAGTATCTGTCTACTAATCTTTCCAACGTTTTAAGGAGGAATAAGATTACCTTTAGCACCCCCTAATCTACGGACTTGTCCCTTAACTATCCATGGTTCTTGGATGAGTGCTAAATTGATGTCATCTGCTAGCAGCTTTCTGCTTAGATTTGCAGTGACTGCTTTGCAGTGGTAGAAGTTAATTTGCACTACTTTCAGGCACTTCTTTCCTATCATTGGAGCAGATGAGGAAAGTGACCTTGTTGAGGCCTAGGTGCGGTACACAGTTGATTGATGTTAGTGCTTGTTTTGCCCTGTCATCTATCATTACTGCAAACGTTCTACCGCTGTCTTCTAGTGGAGTGACGTTGAGTATTCTCCAGGTATTGGTCTGGAGGTCTGCCTCTTGTTTGTTCTGTTTTCCGATCAAACAGAGAATAACCCCGGATCTCAACGGGGCCACCACGAGAACGATGCAATCGCTAGGATCGCATATCACTGATCGTTGCCAGTGATACCCTGCGGTCTTCTTTGTTGTCAGGTGGGAGGTGCATGACCTGAATAACTTGCTGCACTGCCTCGGCATGCCCTATGGACCAACTACTATAATCGAGAAAATCGAGTGCAAAAACCACATCATATGCAACTTCATTAAATTAAAAAAAATTATCAAGCGGGTAGGAACTGATAAAAATTTGAGGAATGCTATTTTCCAAAATATTCTGCAATTTAGGTCTGTTGTGACAAAAGCTATAGAATATCGTATTTCTAACAAAGTGCCTTTAATAAAAAAAATTGAACAAATGGGCCGAAACACATATTTGGAGACCATAAAGTTTGTGCTGAAAGGAACTATTTCTGTGAAGGACCTAAGGGGAACGAAGTCAATCTGGTTCTAGTCCTAATCAAAGCGGATTATTTGAGATATAATGACAGCTGTGCGTCGTGTAGCCAACCATTCAAATAGTTTAATACACAATGTGACAAATAATTCTGCAAAATTATACAACTCGCAAGTAGTCAACTTTGTTGGAGGCAAAAGGATGAATTTTGCACTACAGTCTTTGTAGAAAGCTCGCTGTGAAGTAACTGTTGTTGCTCATAATAACGTAGAAGCACTTCATGAAGCAATCCATATATACAGTGTGTTTCACTTTACATGGAAGCACCCCTGTATTTTCTTTGTTTTTATATGAATCGATTTAATTTTTTTGTACAACTCACCAAGAGGCATCTATTCATGTCTTTGAGCTCAAATGACGTTATTAGCCTGGCCTACTACGATCAAGAACATGGGTCGCATTGTCAATATTTTGCATCGCATTAGAGTTACAGCAAAAAGTGATTAAGAAAAGTTGTTTAGAATCAAAAGGGTACCCCAGATACCGATTTTCGTTTAATAATTCGAATTTTTAATTTTTATCCATAAATTTGTCAGTCCCAAATTTCAACTTTTAATTTGGTATCAAATGGTGCCATGGAGAAACAACATTTTTATTATTGTTGCAAACGTCATTAGCTTTTAATAATGGCTGAATTACGTTTAACTGTTGCTGAAAAAGTAGAAATAATTAGAATTACTGGTGAAGATGCAAGATCCAATAGAGAAGTAGCTAGAATATTTAATGGAAAGCATCCAGGGCGCGCACCTATTTATCCTGGAACTGTTTCAAAAATGAATCAAGTTTTTAATTTAACTGGAAATGTTGTTAAGCCCAGACCAAGAAGGATAGGTCGAGAGCATCCCTTGGAGAAAATGATTTTGGCGGCTTATGAGGCTAATCCTCGTACTAGTATTAAGAGATATGGCATTAATGTAACTATTGCACCATCGAAAATTGGGCCCTGCTTGCATCGTCAGAAACTGAGTGCCAGGATAAATAGGTGCACGCCCTGGATGCCTTCCATTAAATATTCTAGCTACTTCTCTATTGGATCTTGCATTTTCACAAGTAATTCTAATTATTTCTACTTTCTCAGCAACAGTTAAACGTAATTCAGCCATTATTAATAGCTAATGACGTTTGCAACAATAATAAAAATGTTTTCTCCATGGCACCATTTGATACCAAATTAAAAGTTGAAATTTGGGACTTGGACAAATTTATGGATAAAAATCTGGTGTGATACACTCACACAACTTCCTTTTACAGTGATCTTATAATTAGTCAAAAATTTCATTTTTAATTTTTAACCATTTGTTAAAAAATTTCAAAAATTACAAATTCTACAAAAACGGTACAAAATCGAGTGTTAGTTGAAGAGACAAATTTTCTCTAGAATTTTAAGGTGAATTCAAAAATGTAATAATATACCGGATGTTTTATTTAAAATAGGAGTTAATAAAAAAAATTGAAAAAAAAAACAAAAGAAACCCACTTTAGAAGTATTCAACTGGAAAATCACCTATCTCACATCAATACACATTAAAAATGTAATAAAAATGTAAAATTTAAAAAAAATCGTTAGAGCCGTTTTTGAAAAAATCGAAAAAAACTGAAAAATCACAAGAGTAAACACCTACTTCCGGTTATGAGATTTTCTTCAAAAGCTTGCTGTCTCATCTACATAGTACACAAAACTTATATATGAAGTTTCAATGCCATACCTCTTTTTGTTTTTGAGATATTCTGTTCACAGACACACACACAGACAGACAGACAGACACACAGACAGACAAACCAATGAAAAAAAATATGTTTTTTGGGATCAGGGGACTCTAAAACGTGAAGATCTGTTGAAAACTCAATTTCGAATTTTTGGGGTGAATCCAATACTTCCTTTATAGTAGTAAAAGGAAGTAAAAATTAAAAATTTGAATTATTAAACGAAAATCGGTATCTGGGGTATTCTTTTGATTCTAAACCACTTTTCGTAATAACTTTTTGCTGTAACTCTTAACGCGATGCAAAATATTGACAATGCGTCCCATGTTCTTGATCGTAGTAGGCCAGGCTAATAATGTCATTTGCGCACAAGGACATGAATAGATGCATCTTGGTGAGTTGTACAACTGGTAAAAAATTCAAATCGATTCATACAAAACCAAAGAAAATACAGGGGTGCTTCCATGTAAAGTGAAACACACTGTATAATAGGCTTGTCTGGGACGCTGTTTTGTGTGTCCGGGACGCTGTTTCAGCAGCCAAACCGTAAGAGATAGAGAAAAAAGTTATGAAAGTTATATGTTTGGAATGGTCATGTCAGGTCAGGAACCGAATTTCAGTCACGTGACACTTTCGGTTTTCAAGAAATCACGTGATTTCCGTCCGTCCGGGACGCTGGTCCGTCCGGGACGGTCTTTTTTGTTTTATTAAATGAGACATTTGTCTCACTGGTTGCTAGTATATACATAATGGGGCCAGCAAAATTTCTGGAAAACGTACTTCTAGGTTTGTTGAACATCGAAAACGAAAAGTACAACTACGACGACAAAAAACAAAACCTATTTACAGGTCATTAGCCAATACCGTTAAAAGTATATTGTACCAACAATTCTCTGGAAATGCTGCTACAAGATACGGAATTGACAATAACCTCAAGCTATTGTAGATTTTCAAGAAATCACAAAATTAATAGTAAATAAATGTGGATTATTTATAGACGAAACGTTTCCGTTTCTTGCTGCTTTACCTGATGGATTGATAAATGACAATGCTATAATTGAAATAAAGTGTTCCTATAATGCATAAGAATGTACTCCTGAAGAAGCTGCGGAAAATAATCGCGTCAAATTTTGTCAACTGGTTGATGGGAACCTGAAATTAAAAGTAAAAGATAACTATATGTATCAGATCCAAGGGAAATTGAACATCACCAAAAAGAAAGTGTTATTTCGAGGTTTGGACTCCTAAAGGAGTTTCGTTGGAGATAATTCTCATAGATGAATTAGTTATACCCAAATTAACTCAGTTTTACATGACTGCGGTGCTTCGAAAAATGTTAGATTTCCTGAATAAAAGGCAATTAACAAACAGAGACATATTTTTAAAATGACATTTGGAACTGCAATAAAAATGCTTTGTCGACTTCTGAAAGTGAAAATGGTTTTTTTAGAGCCCCTCTTGATATATTGAATGTCTTTTCAATGTATTTGGTGCTCTTTTAAATTTCTTCGGGTAGCTATTATTTTGGTGAATGCAGTAAAAAGTAATTAGCTCTTAAATCATTAAAAAAATTGGACTAATATGAAACCACCTTTATTAAAATTGTAAAACTCACTTTAGTACGCTAGTAGAATTTTCTTTACCTACTGCCCATTTATACATAAATGAGCATATTGACTGTTATCCACGTTGACAGACACTAATCCGTTAACGACTTTGAGACAATGATGGTGTTCGATGGTTTGCCTAATATAATTCTGTTTCAAGAAATCACTCAACTTCTATAAGTAATTAAAATGGAATACAATCAAAATTAGACTATTCCAAGAAAAAGTTGAGTGTTAGGATCGAATACAATGTGTAGTCTCATTATCTTGTGAAAAGAAAAATTGGCTAAGGTTTCTAATTTTCATATTTTTCGATGTGCAGTGGACTGGAATAGAGGTGCATTGTGCTGTACTGAGCCGTGTTTCTGCTGATATCTAATTTGCCTTCAAGCTTTCATTTGGTTTTGCTTGGCTTTGTTTTTTCATTTTAATATATTGGCAGACAAATATGTTGCCCGATCAATCTCGACTTCTGAGGACAAATTAGTGCAAAGGATTGTAGAGAGAGTACTCGGTTCTTCGTCATTAATCGACTGCATTGTTGAAAAATTAAAGGTCACACGATATTCAGGAGTTTATTGATAAAATGGAATCGAAGATGGTATGTCTACAACAAGAATTAGAATGTGTTAAAATTGATGACAATCTACAACAATATAGTCGTCGGAACAGCCTACGAATATTTGGAGTGTCAGAAGTTAAAAATGAAAAAAGTAACAGTGGTTATTAAGTTATCGAGAAAATTCCAGCTGAACACTGGAAAAACTACCTAACACGTACCGAAAATGTACTTGAAGATGCCTGCCAAACCGAATTTTGTGCTGAATGTTATAGATATTGAATCATTAGTACTAAATACTTCTGATGAATGATTAGTTTTTAGTATAACTATTATCAATTACAAATAAAAAAGAAGTTTTTCAATGCAAACCATTTATTTCATACGGATTCGAATACTTTGTATTAGACAATTCAAGTTTTTCTTCTGAAGAAAAATTTATAGATAATTTCTTCCTGCGACATATCAATTTGATTTCTATTTAGTATCACAGTTAAAAATAAAATATAAAACACGTCAATATATACAGGGTGATTCTTGACTTATACACATAATAATTGTGAGGAATGATAGTTCGTGATGTGTCGTGATGGGTAATTAAAAAAAAATTGTAGTAAAAGTTGTTTATTAACGGAAATAACGAATTAATTATGTATTCGTTGCTGGGACGTCCCGCCCGGACCGCCAGCTAACAGACCAAAGAAGAAGAAGAAGAAGTCAAATTGGAACTTCTTTTATTCGTAAATAAATTATGGCACCTAACTTCATCAACGCAGAACTCATGGACGTGGTATTAACGTAAATATGTTCCATAAGTTTTGAGAAAAAATTCCGTTGTAGCTTATTTTAGAAAAAATGCTTTTAATCTGGTTGGCGTTGAAGAATTAGACCATTATCCGCAGTTTAAACGTAGAATTCTATTAAATATAGCTGTAGAAATAAGTACTTGTAGTTAAATTAATATAAAATTAAAGCAATATATAATATAGCTGTTAATATTTTTTCCCAAAGCTTATGGAACATACATTAATACCATGTCCATGAGTTCTGCGTTGGTGAACTTAGGTGCCATAATTTTTTACGAATAAAAGAAGTTCCAATTTGACAACTAGTGATGGAGAGTGACATAACTAATTTTTTATTTCCATTAATAAACAACTTTTACTACACTTTTTTTTTAATTACCCATCACTATACATCACGAACTATCTTTCCTCGCAATTATGCGTATAAGTCAAGAATCACCCTGTAAAAGCTGTGATATTTGATGAATTAATAATACATGTACGTTTAGTAACTAAAATTAGAGACAGGCAGTTGTTTTTCCGCTGGGGTAATACTTCCACTATAATAGATTTTTGACATTACTAGTGTTTTTTCTTTGTAACCAACTACCTACACTGTTACAAAAATGCAAATACTAAGCCTGCTCTGAATCATAAAGGAAAAAAATTAACTGTAGTCATGCTGACACAGTTATTGTTCCCTCCAATTCTGACGAAATGCTAACAATGTTGTCAGTGTTTTGTAAAATATTTGTTCCAGCTAATTTCATCCGCTTGCATAAAGTCACCAGCGAGTTGCAAAGTAACACCACAGTACGGTATCTTTGAAATGAATGATTTTAGGGCATATGTTTATTAGGGTTATTTTTTACTGCAAAATAACGCTCTTATATTTGTTCTGTGCAGCTTTGAAACACCCTGTATAACCACGTAGACATACACAACTTATTGTAATTTAATCTTAAGTTAAGATTTAGTATTTAAAGTATTTTAGTGTCTTTTGAACAGTTTTGCTTTGAACACTTTTGTAACGTGTTGATAGAGGAAGAACTAAAATTGTCTTTATAATAATAATAATAAATATTTTATTGTGCGGGTATACATAAATAAAAATTGTACATATAAATGTTAGACTGCCAGACTGTGTTCTAAAATTGTGCTTTATTAGATAGTTTATTGTTTATAAAGTGGTTCTTTATTTCACTAGTGTATAATGATAAAGTAAATTGCACTGATATATCAATGTCAAAATGTGGAATTGAAAAAGTGATTCCTTCGCATTCGACGCAATTTTACTTATATCACAGGCTTCCGCCAGTATCTTCAAGAACATTAGTTTTTTATGGTATCAGTTTTAAAATTTTATAGAAAACCTGGAAAAGCTTCAATTTTTTTTAATGTGTTTGAAGTTTAGTTGTTCGGTAACGATGGGTCATCAGGGATAATCGAAAAAAGCGCAATTTGAAATTAAATAAAATTTGTCAAACGATCTTCGGAGCATCGAAGCCCGAGCTGGCTCTCCACGACCCTGCCGGTAACAATAACGAAGATTTTCATTTAGTCCCATCAAAAATAGAAACCCCCGTATTCAGTTACGTGGACTACCTTAATAGTCGCTATTATTGAAGACGATAGTTTTGTTAGACTCCATTTCCGAGAATATTTTTGAGGTAGCATTTTTAAGGGCGACATTTTTGCTATCGGCCAAAAAGTTTTGTTACGCCACTGGAATTAGTGCCGGAGCAACTCTGATGCACTGTGCTAAAAATTGCAAAAAATGAGAACGTAGCACAGGATAACATTCTTTTCGTTGGTTGCAATCTAATTTTGTGATATAAAAATATGTGTGCCGCCTCTTTGCAAACTGCCCGCCCTTGAATTTTGCCATTTCCAACCCCTCTTTGGAAACGCCGCTGTCTAAACATTATTTTCTAACTTGGCGGCAAAAGCAATTCGTCGTTACATCCCATTATTTGCGTCTCTTTCTTATGCATTCATTAGGGGTAGGTGACGTTAGCGTGTAAAGCGTAAACCTAGATCGGTTTTACGCCGCGAGCGCCACGCGTCTCCTGTGGCAGAAACAAGCATCAATAGTCCATGTTTGTTGAGTTCGTAGAAGCGGTTCAGCGGTTGTATTTTGCACAGCAGTTTTCATAACGCTTTAAATGCAAAATTAGAATTCCGATTCAACCTAATTCGAGGCATCAACGCGCTAAGGCAGCCCAGAACGAAGTTTCGGAAGAAACCTCAACGAAGGCAGAGTTTCCTGGCGGTACAGCAGCCGTTTCGATTGGTGATCCAAGGTCGAGTTGTGCTTCTAGTTGTTATTCCTTGCAACTCTCAGGTAAATATTTTAGCTTATGGGGGCGCGGTAGAAACGGATTTGGGTACGTTTTTAGCCGGTAACCGGCTATTTCGACAATAACGGTCATTGCTTGCATTGAGCATCGCTAGCGGGGCGACGCACGTTGCTGTTGATTATGATGGTTGCCTGCGTCGCTTCGTGAGCTGGTTCGTTGTTTGGGGGTGCTGAACGCCGATCACGGGAAAATGTGCATGCAGTAAAGGTCAGAAAAGTCCAGTAGTTCATTCTTATCTGCACGCAGTTGTATTTTCGGTTTTCTGCCCGGTTTTTTCCGTTTTTATTACAACGCGGAAACATAACCTCAAAATCGGCAACTACTACAGAGGCGTTTGTATTAGCGGTCGCATCGCAAAGCAAATGGTCTGTTCTTTTGTATTCGTAGTTTTAGTTTGATTAACAGGGTGTCCGATGTAACGGTGCGAAGCTTCGGAGTATAAACTTCCAGAGTCCAAAAACAAGCAAGGTATTGTAGTAACCCCTTGTAGCAGCAATTGGGAGACGCACGTTCAAAACCGGCACGAATGCCGGTTTTGAACGCGTGTTTATGCCCACCTAATGATGAAACGTATAGTAGGCTCATTTTAATTTTCAATTTTGCTTTTACATAAACGTTTGTGCTTACCTGCATTTGTAAAATTTTTATTGGCATCGATACGTCTTGTCGTTAGAGTGCTGTTTATAATGTAATAAGCATGTAGGCTAGGTAGCATTTGTAGCTGATTGGGTAAGGTATCTTGGTAGAAATCAGATTCCTCGTGGATGCGCAGGATGTTTTTTTATGAATTAATATATCGTGGACTGTTATTCTTGGTTTTCTTCACATAGCGATTTTTTTATTACAGACATTAAAATACTTTCTTCAGTAACTTCGTTATTGTTAATTCAATTTGAACAATGCAAACATTATTTATTTCAATTTGAATAAGCTAATAATGAAATAATCCTAAACGAGAAACATTCAAATAATGTTTATAACGAATGTTTAAAATGAAACTTGTTGCGCTCAGTACATAAGTAACTAACTACCTGACGAACAAGAGATTTCTGTATTAATACATTAAGGAACCAATTCTCCAAATTGATTGTACAGTCCCTAGATTCAACAATGCGTTCTTTAGAGAGTTTCATAAACAGACTTTTGCGAGCTCGTTTACAAATAATACAGTTGGTAATAAATTCAAGTAGTATGTGGGATGTAAGGCAAACAGTTTTTGGCGTTAATAAAGGAACCGACATATTACTTAAAAAATATGATATTTCTGTAAATGATAAAACTGTTAGCATTAATTTTATGATTCTCTTTTTGCCTTACGGTAGGCGAGTGGCCTGTTTGAATCTGCAAAGGTGTGGTTCTATAAGCCCTCTTTGCTCGTAAGCCAGGTAGGTGGTTCACCTAGCACCACAGGTGTTAGCGTGGTAGTCAGGGAGCGTACGATTTTTAAAATCCGTGTATAATCAACCGAGTATGGTTTGGCCATCTGCTCATTGGCTCAGTTTTATAATTGAATCATTTTATATTAATAATTCGTACATTTGATTTAAACAATAAGATATAGTAGAAATGTCAAATACACAACAAACATAAAGACGCATGTACAATCATGCACACATAAATCTAGTACAAACATATTTGTTCTATTTAATTTGTAAGGGTTGTAGTTGACGCAAATGGTGAAGCAATAAAATATTTCTTTTATTTTGTACTTAATGTAAAGTCAGTTGTACAACAAACAACTTTTGATAATTGCAGAACTAGATCTAAATTGCTTGTACTAGATATATGTGAGCATAGTGATGTAAATTACCTGAGTATTTATTTTTAGGGGTAAATACCCAAAATGGGTTTTTATAGCTTCATTTACAAATATTATAAAGCTAATCTAACCAGTATAATTGATTGGTAAGTGAAGGTGCTCGATTCGAATATTATAAAAATGTAGAATAAAAAAAATAGCTGGACTGAGAACAGTTCCTACCCAAAATACCGATGGGGTCATAATACAGGTTGCTTAAAATTGTACGGAACATTGTAATTCCATGAGTTGGACAAGGTTCAAATTTGGCATTAGCGTAACCGAAATAGAAAATGCAATAATTACTTTGGTAGCTAGACAACAAGTAGCTATTGCACCTACTTGTTGCCTAGATACCAAAGTAATTATTGCATTTTCTATTTCGGTTATGGCAAATAGTATTTCAACCTTTTCCAACTCATGGAATTGCCATGTTCCGTACAATTTTAGTTAACCTGTATATAACAGCAATAAGATAACATGAATAAAAACCGAATTCAATGCTTGAAGATGAAAGAGGTGAACATAAAAAGAACTATTTGAGTAGACTTGACGTTCATTTTAATTATGGCATATGCCTACTAAAATAACCTTTTTGAACGGTTATCTCTTTCTTACTCAAGTATTATGTGCTTTTGTTCATGCTATCTCATTGCTGTTATACATAGTTATGGTCCCATCGGTATACAACGTTGTTTATATCATTTTATTATTTTCTTTGCCTTATTTAGATTGTTTCTTAATATGTATATAAGTATGTATTATTAATGTTCTCCAAGTTAATGTTAAGTTCATTTTTCAAAACAAGTTTGAAATTAATATACAAACAAATATAAATCATCCCAATCTCCGGAGTCAGAGCCATCACAATCTTTTTTGTAAATTTTGACTGGTGCAATTTATTGCTTATTGTTTATTTCCATAAACTTAGACAGCCAAAGTTTCTTCCCGATAAACCATTAATTTACCGGGGTAACTGCTTATTCAGGGTTACATTTAAATTGTTATTTTACATAAAATATTCCTGTGCATTTATACAGCGTGAGTACTAAAAGGTGGGGAAAGAGCGAGACATTTTTGATTAAATCCTAGTAATTTTTTGCTTATATGTTTCTCGCAGGTGTATCATTCCAGCTTTCTGTGTACATGTCATTGGTGGCACTGTAAATCTATGTCAAATTTGAGGTAAGCTGGTTAGGTTTTACGTCTGTATGTATCAAAACTGATGCAAAAACTAACGTGCTAATTTCGAATTTGACATAGATTTACAGTGCCACCAATGACATGTAAACGGAAAGTTGGGGTGATATACACCTGTTTTAGTACTCACGCTGTACGTAGTTTATTTATTAAGATAACATCATTATGTGAGTAAAAGTTAGCTTAGCATTATAAATATTAAAAATTTGATAAATACCCAGTTTTTAGGTATTTATTTACCCAACCCACATCACTATGTGAGCATGACTGTACATACAAAGTTTGAGAGCGGGAAATTCTCATTACCAAATGGCTTCCAATAAATCCAAAAAGAGAGATAACAAAGTCTTTCATAATGTTAGGTTAGATTATTGGCAGTAAAAAGAATAACAATTTTAAAGATCTAAAATAATGGAATTTTTATGTCGGTTCTTTTTAAAATTCAGTTTTGTTTGTCCTATACAGTGTGGTCCATTAAGTGTGCAACAAATGGGATATTTTTTTTTTATTAGTTGTACAACCGAAATTTAAATACCGCCAAAAGTTCGTGCACGTTTGATAACCATATCAGATGCCCTTACAATGGTTTCAAGTCAAACAGCATACGGGGCCGGACAAAAGATATGAAATTGGTGAAAGAATAAAGTCCCCTTATTTAAAAAAATATAGCAAAATTGTATTAATAAAAGTTGTTTAGAATCAAAAGTTATGCTCAAATACAAAGTGACAGCCTCTTATTCGAATTTTTATTCTTTTTTGGACAATTTTGTACATGAAACATTTTCATAAGAATTTGAAATTAAATTGTAGGCTTTAATTGCGAGTTTTTTCATATGTAAATTATTATTAGTAAAGCATTTGCCTTGTTAAAAAGAATATTTGCGAAATTCTAAAGTTCTGTTAAATATCGTTGCAACAAACATGACGTGAAGGGTTACCTAAAAAAATATAAATCCAAGTAAATTTTACAAATACGCTTCAAGTTGCTAAAAGTTATTTAAAAGTGATTTGGTTGTGGCTACTTTAAATACATATAAAATCAGAATAATACAAATATGTATCATACGGGGGAAATACAAAATTTTCCAAAAAAGAATCAAAATTCGAATAGGAGGCCGTGACTTTGTATTTGAGCATAACTTTTGATTCTAAACAACTTTTATCAATAAACTTTTGCCATATTTTTTGAAATAATGTAACTTGATTCTTGAACGAATTTCATATTTTTTGTCCTGCCCTGTATACTGTTTGACTTGGAGCCATTATTTATAAATGCATTTGATATGGTTATTGAACATGCACTAACTTGTAGCGGTATTTAAATTTCGGTTATACAACTAATAAAAAAATGTCCCATTAGTTGCACACTTAATGGACCACACTGTATAATTTGCATAGCAATTGTTAGTCTACTTGATTAATTATTAATAGAGCGCGGAAAATATGCAAAAAAGTTTTGAAAAATATGAATATACAAAGTGGTACAAAACCATGACATCTTCCAAGAAGTGTGGAAGTTTCCACAGCCTACTATTATTAATATTCAACTTTTATTTTTTAAACGTCATACCCCATATATTTCTGCATTTTATGGAAGCTAATGAAATTCTTTACACAGCAATGTAATAATACATCTACAGAGTGATCAAAAATAAAATTATTTGCAGGAGCCAATGAAAAATTACCACTGTCTACACTGCACTCTACAGTTACATTTAAACTACAATTAACTGTATTATTAGTTCATGCTACTTTAACACAGTCTAATAAGCTACACATACATGCAAAAATATGTAATTTAAACCAAATTTGTAGATTAAATTGATAGGTAACAATAAAATAGCAATGGGATAAGTTAAACAAGATATTGAAAGTGAATTTTAAACTTAGAAAAAATTACAATTCTATGGTAACAAAAGTTTTCAATGGCTCTTTCGATCAAGTTTATTTTTGATCCCCCTGTACTTTTTAGGAATTTACACTTACTAAATTAGGAATTAGGTGCCAGTGTAGTAGCCTAATTTGTAAAAAATTCCAGATAGCAAACAAAACACTATGACTTCAGTCTACTAGATCGGTATCTTAATTTCTGGGTGTGTAGGTGTAAATTACTGGAAAAGTAGATGTATTATTACATTGCATTTTAAAAAAAAGTAGAATATTGTTACGTAAAAATAGTAGGCTGCGAACAGTTCACTACCACTCATCTCCTTGGGAGATGTCATGATACCAAGCAACTTGATTCACAACAATAGAAAAGTTGCAGTTTGTAGAATGGAATACCAACCACCCTACATACAGGGTGTTTGTAAATCGCTAGATAGCTCATAACTTTTATTAATAATAGAAATATGTATTTAAAAAAACCTTGTTTTGTTTTAAATGCCAGTATGGAGCTTGCAAATTGTGATAATACTACATTGTGTATCTAGGACGAAAAGCGTAACATTCCCGGACAACTGCAAAACTGTGAGTCTGGGAATGTTGCTTTTTGCCCAAGATACACATACTATTTCTCTGTTGATCAATACGAGTAATAAAAAAAATTAAGAAAACGTGTATTTTTCAAAAAATATATCAGGCCTAGGACGGGAATATTATTCCTGTACAGTTTTATTGTAAATTACCTAGCAACAGCCAATGTAATGGATTGTTTGACTTTGCTCAACAAAATTTTACCAATAATGTGTCAATTCTAGTACGATTGGCGGAAAACCAATTTAAATCACGGTCTCTATTTTTGCGTAATTACGCATGAATTTGGTTTTTAAAATGGAACACCTCGTATACTTTTAGATATTTGCAACCAACACAAAAAAATTGTTCATGGGCGTTCAACAAGACGCTGAAAACGGCAAGAACAAATTTTTGCACTGGTGCAGTTAGTGCAAAGAGATTTATGTCGACATGTGCAGATCTGCGACAACGCAATAACTTGTGTAAATAGCTGTAACTCGACTTATTACTTTGTGCTATGCTGATAAAAATTGTGTAGATGGGCACAACTTCTTATATGCCCATGAACATAGTCTTACATTATGAAATCTGAGAATGGTAAGGTGATACGTCTGTATGTATCTTTTTTCATGATAAATATATTCTGTTAATTAAACTTAACAAAAATACTCACAATAAAACTTCCGTAGAAATTAAGCGTTTCACTTATATCTCTTTACACAATGTAACTGGCGCTCATTCTAAGAAAATTCCTATACTTAACCCAATTATTACCATATGTCCCTTTTCCCATGCATCAGCCATTTGACACCCTATACAGGGTGAGTCAATATTCACTCTCCAGCTCTCGTATAAGTGTGCTACAATCAAAAATAATACAAAAATGACGAATACTAAAATTCCAAAAGCAAAGCCGTTTTCAGCTAAAATTGAAATATATATTTTTTAAGTTTCGTTGAATGAATTCAAATACAAAAGATACTTCTTTTCAACAACGTGCAACAATGTTTTTTCAACACAATGGAGCACCTGCACATGCTACATTACAAGTGCGAGAAATTTTGAATTGCCGTTTTCCTGATAAATGAATTGGTGGCATGGACCAATAGCGTGGCCACCCCGGTCTCCCGACTTAACTCCAAAAGATTTTTGGCTGTGGGGATACATAAAAGAAAAGGTTTATTTTACTGTGCCTGCCGGAGTGGATGACTATTGCCCAAATAGCAGAAATAAATGATGATAATTTCAATTCTGTTGCCAGGAACTTTAGTGATAGGTTAGATACGCGTTTTAACAAAAATGATAACATTTTTGAGGGTTTCTTAAGGAATTAGATGTTTTGCTGATGTTTATCTCGACCCAGATAGTTTAATTTTTTTAATATTTTCTCTTGTATTTGAATTTATTGATATTAAACAAAACTTTACAAAAAAAAATTGTTTATTTCAATTTTATTTGAAAACGGCTTTGCTTTCGGAATTTTAGTATTCTTCATTTTTGTATTATTTTTAATTGTAGAACAGATATTCGAGGGCTGGGGAGTGAATATTGACTCACCCTGTATATTCATGAATGTTACACTTTTTCTCTAAGAGATTAAATAAACTATTTTCGTAGTGTATACAATCCAACAATCTATTTCAGTAAGCAACGCACGGTAAGATGGAAAAATATCAAGCAGGAAATCTCTCGGAAAACGAGGATGATCCAGAGGTGTACGAAAGCTCCGGCGACGAGTGGAACGAAGAAGTTGAAGAGGTAGGTTTTTCCCCCTGTTATTAATACTTTGAAGGCATGGAACGTGCCGTTTCAGAAAAAGAGAGGCAACCGACGCACCTCTCAGCGCCTAAGCAAAAAGCCACGCGTCTCGCACGTGGAGCTAAGCAGCGACAGCGAAGCTGGAGACGGTACAAAAAAACCAAAATCAAAAAATGGAATTAAGCGCCCCAAATTGGATCTCGATTCGGAAGACGCAGAGGCGGATGCGGATGCAGATCCAGATGCAGATGCAGATGCAGATGACGCGGATGCGGATGCAGCAGTTGATGAGGATGAGGACGAAGAGGAGGAGGAGGAGGAGGATAGTGATGGAAATGGCTCTCCTAAAGCAATGTCCGTCAATAGAAATAACGCAAAGCGAGCTCCAGCTCCCGGTAGCAAAATCTCTGCGTCGGATTTTGTGGTAGCAACTTTAGCTTACTGAAATGGTGGATTTTCCTGATTTTTTTAATTTACAGAATGGCGGATTTTTGATTTTGAAGAAGGACGCTGAACTTGGAGAGTCCGGCAAGCCATGCTTGTGGAGAATAGATGGAAAGGCGCTGCTGCAGAAGTATGAGCCAGTTGAGGAAGAGGGTCAAGTGAGACATAAGAATACGTCCATCGTAAGTACTTCTTGCAGGTAGGAGTTCGTTGCGTCTATGAAATCCATTTTTATTTCAGTATACAGGATGGTCCTCTCTTGATAAGGATATGTATCACCCTGTGACAGTTAAGGTCTTGCAACACCAGGGCCAAAATATGACTGTCGAGTTGAACTGGGAAAAATTAAAGGAACTCAGCAATGAGAGTGAATAAACCTTTTTAAAAATACTTGTTTCGAAGACGGCTAGTTTACATACTGGCTTTAATATTTTTGCTGTTTAGACATTGTGTTATACAGGGTGGTTCAGTTCATTTATGGATTTGATCTTTCTTTACTTCAAATGCTGTATTATTATTAGGCAGACATTTAGGAATATGATTTACTTGTATTTTATGCCGATACAATAATCCAGTGATTGCATGTAAAAAGTTAGCCGTTCAAGATTACTTCTGGTAGTTTAAAAGTTCAAAATCAAGATTAAATATTTGATAAGACGCCACTCTGTATTATTAATTAAGAATACAATTCTGTTTATAATAATAAACTTGAGAATTCATAAACAAGTTATTTGTTAGCCAGTAAGCATTCTTCATATATATGATTTAGTGCACTCGCTCGAATTTTCTATGATCTTCTGTTCAATGAAAGTGATTTTAGGAAAAACGATTCAACTCTACAGACCTCAGAAGTTGTTCAAATATTATATGTGCAGCGCTTTTCATTGTAAGTTATCTTTTTGCTTTCAATTTCATTTCCATGTTCGGTGTGTCTGTTACTGTCAGAATTGTTAGTTTTTTTTTTTCATAATTTGCATTCATACCACCCTAAACAGTAACGTGCAATATTTTATACCAGAGAGGACAAAACACTGTTTGTACATCCACTTGAAATAATGGACACATCCTGCCTAAATAAATCCAAATTTTTTTTCTTGCAACTTGCTGTAGATTCTGTAGATGTTTGGAGAAATGTCTTAAGATATGTAGTTCATGTGTTTTGTAATTAATATTAACGTGTATTAAAAAATCCATCGAGATAATTTTTGTTAATAATTTGTGTAATTATTTTTGAACCGCTTCTCCTCAGTATAATGCATCATTAAAGTTACATTTATAATAACGTTGTCTTTGATGATTGAAAAATCACCTTCAGCATGCTTTTTTGTGTATGGGCGACTTTTAAACTGTGCTGTACAATTTGAACAGGTAAGTAATAAGTTTGCGAAAGTATTTTTAAAACAATGACTTGTTTCTGGGAACTGCCAGCACCATACTGATGGTTCCAAAGCGTCCGCTGCGTACATCTTTCTTGGAACAAAAACTGCCAGCTGCTGGAATCAGATGTAAAAAAAAGGTTTGAAGCTCAAATTATTTTTATTATCTTCTAAATTTACAAATAAAAAGTAATATATAAAGCATGCCTCGTAAAGCTATTCTGAAAGTTTGGAAAATTCATTATAATATTCAATTCAAATAATTTTGTGTGTTGATGGTAACTCAGTCTTAAAATTAGTCATTGTAAATGTACCACTTTTTAAAATTTGTTATTGATGACTCGATTAGCTGTGATATAGTTGGACTACCTCAAGTATTGTTTTTTAACCTAATTTACTAAACAATATATGCCTATTTATGTTCTTTGTTGCCAATAATGAAGCACTCACGTCTTTGCGTTGAGCAAGGAAGAAAGCTGTCTTGAATCAAGTTTTCTTCTGAATTGATTGAAAAACGAATTCCAATTATTTACTAAATTGTTTTATCAACCAGTTGTTTGTTACTGTTCAGTTTTATTTTAAGTCTTGAAGTAAATCCTCAACTTTTCAAAATACTCTGTACAACATTTGTTGTAATACCACAATACAGTTGTGAATTATTTTTAATATTCAGTCATACCCCGAGTTATGTGTTTTTGTCTTAGTCTCTTAGGCCCCACAAATATTTTAAATTGCTCTGTAGCTCCCCCGCCCAAAGCTTGTTTTGTAGGTATGGCTCTAACGCCACGATTTTACAGTTTAAGCAACTGATTTTCACTACACCACCGATATAAATAATAGCTACAGAGTGTTTCTTATAATCTCTGAAATCTTTTTGTGGCATGATTTAATTCATGTTCTTTTTTGGGTATTTCACCACTCGAGAAAATTTAAAATATTAAATATCAACGATAATCTGCCCTCGTTATCAACGAATAACAAAACTCAAAATGAACAAAAAAACTTTTAAGAACTAAACGCCACTGACAAACTAGTTCTCGTCAAAGGACTCAACTATGCAGTGGTGCCAAAACGAATTAATAAACTTGTCACTTCTGAGTCCGTTAAGTGTTTATTTTGTGATGGAAGTGCCGTTTGCAGTTGCAACTTCTTCATTTACATCCTGTATATAAGTTGTTCAATTTAGAGACTCACCATTGGTATTTAAAAACTGTACAAGGTCGGTTAAATTGGGGCAAAGTTGCTGATAAAAAAATAAAATGGATCCAGCCAACTTAGTTTTAGATTTTTATTTGGTTCGAGTCTTTTTAGCCTCATTTCTTTGACAATGAATTAAGGTCCGAGCACACATTCCCGGACCGTGCCAGGGCCGGAACACGGCCGTCACCCGGTTATGTCTCGGCCCGTTCATCTAGAAACCACACATGTCCGTGTGCCAGCCGTGTCCCGGACAGTGGGACTCGGAAGTTTTGTCAGTCTGCTTCAAAATCTTTGACGTGATCGGTTAAAGATATACGGGAATATTGTCTCAATTTTCTTCCAAACTCTGTCCTTGTACTCTGCATTTCGGAACTTTTCATTAGCTTGGTTATATTTTTATAGAGTACCGTAAACTTTCGAACCTCCTCTATCAGTCGTTCTATGTATATATTCACCCTATATAAACAATGAATTATAAAGTTTTCAAATGCTGCGATCAAAATACACCCACTAAGTATTTTCCAAACGCTAACACTTGTGTGAAAGCAGATCTAATGTACCACCGAGACCGGACCGTCACCGTCAAAAAGTAAGCAAAACTATTATCACCCGGCCGGGCCCGGTCCGGTGACGGCCCCCGGACATGACACGGTGATGTGTGAACAGATGCATTTAATTTCACTGTGGAATTCATTCACCGGGTGACGGCCGTCCTCCGGCCCTGGCACGGTCCGGGAATGTGTGTCCAGACCTTTAACCAGATCAGAAGCGAAACCAAACAGGTCCAATTGTTTTTTCTGCGAAATTTTAAGTTCTTTTCAATCATTATGATAGTCCAAGCATTTGTAATCGACATATTTATCAAGTGAAAGATTATTCGCAAAGTTCATTTTTTAGATTAAATAAAAATGCGAGAAGCCACGTACTGCAGTCGGCTAGGCGCTAGGTTTGCATTAAGCAAGTCCTCCGTTCAAGTCCTGCGGGGGCCTGAAATTTTTCCGTAGCCTTGGCGATTGGAATTGGGCTCGGTGAGACCATTCACAGTGGGGCACCAAATTAACTGTGCTCTACTCAGATCCACAGACCTAAGAGATAGAGTAACATGATGGTTGCTGCGCATGCACAAAAGGCATGCAAGTTTAGCATTGTACCGCCAGATGGAAGCACATTAAGGCTGGCGTTTGGCTTATGTTGAAATAATAGGGACAGATTGATACATAGGAATCACTTACTATCGATTCACACGCGTCGTATGAAGTTAAACAACGCTTCATTTCAAAGACGAATGTTGGCTAATCAGGGTAAGCAATTTTATAAATGGTAACAGATTCGCTTGCGCTGTAAAATTGTGTTTAAAATATCGACGCTTTTGTAGGCATTTTTCATTTGTATTTCTGTCATCCAACAGTAAAATTTACTTGTGAAAATTAGAAAACAGAAACTGTAAAATGGCTTACAGGAAGAACGATTTTTGATCTTTCATTTAAGACCCCATTGAACTATTTCTGACGTTTAGTTTTTGATAATAAGTGATTCCTAAAAAATTTGAAGCGGTTGTCATTTAGGGCGAATATTTCATTGGAATCGTCGGAAATTCGTGCCGGTTTTGTAAACACCTGATAAAATTTCCACAAAAATAGCGCACATATAGTTCAGCCATTGTAAGACAGATGTCGCTTCATAATCAAGGTTGTGACATTGCACGAATGCCGGGAAATTTCTACTTGCAGTATACAGGCTAATCCGAAATTTACAATACGGTAAATAACGAATTCAAATGATAGTGGATGGTTATTATTAGAGCGTAGATTTCTAGCTATTTTACTATACGTAATAATTAATAGCTGAACAGAAATTCTTAGAATGAAATACGAATTGTAGATACAAAATATGAAAAGGTACTCATAACCCCCAAGGGATTTTTGAAATTATTTCTCCCTCAAACTCGTGGTAACCATGCAACTATAGGCAACGTCTTAGCAACCATACAATGAGGCAATTCTTGATGTTACTTACACATTCTAATTTTAAATGTCATTATGACATTTTTAAATTTCATACTATTTTTACTAATATAAATTAGTAATTTGGAGATGAAATCAGCTATGTTAGTATTGTATTAGCTTAGCTACTTGAAATTTCTACATGAAAAATAAGGTTCAATCAGAACTCTGTATTGTCGAAAACACATTAAAATTTTATTTAAAAGTTAATTATAACGTTTTGCTGGTTATACCAGCTTCATCAGATAAAATAAATTTAAAATACAAGCCTTTTGCAATAGTTAATCTGCAAGTTTAAACAAGCAAGCAATTAGAGAATAAGTGAAAGAATAAAACCTCACATTTAATACATACCAAGAAAAAACATATCGTATCTTAATGATTAGGATTCATTACATCTTCTTGTTTAAAATTGAAATATAATTTTTCTTTTTCCTTCAAAACTCCAACTTTTGTCAATAAGTATTGAAAAACAAGATAGGGTTGTGATTATTTTCTGTTTTTTTCGTATGTTTTCTTAAAAATTATATTTCTAAAAGACATATTAAAAGTTAATAGAGAACAGTTTTTGTTAAAAGAATAGTAATCACCTTTGTAGTTTTTGTCGTTTTCTTTTAAAGTGTATTCTTTATTATTCTTCTTTATATTTCTTGATTAGTCATTAGTAGCATTTTTTTTTAGAATAAAAATAATCTCATTAAACATCCATAATTAATGTTGTATTTTCAATCATTTTTGTTTTTCCTGTAACAGTTTGGGTTTATGTTTGTTTCGTATTTTGTTTATTGAAATTTGGCTGGAAATTAATTAATGTTAATGTTATTAAGAAAGTGTTAGTTTATTGATTAAATCTTTACCTTTAATTTTTAAGAGTATTTGGATTAAGGTAAAATGACTAATGACTAATCAAGAAAAATAAAAAAGAATACATTTTAAAAGAAAACGACAAAAACTACAACGGTGATTTCTATTCTTTTAACAAAAACTGTTTTCTATTAACTATTAATATCTGTCTTTTAGCAAAATAATTTTTAAGAAAACATAAGAAAAAACCAGAAAATAATCACAACTCTATCCTGTTTTTCAATACTTATTGGTAAAAGTTGGAGTTTTGAAGGAAAAAGAAAAATTATATTTCAATTTTAAACAAGAATATGTAATGAATCCTAATTATTAAGATACGATATGTTTTTTCTTGGTATGTATTTAATGTGAGGTTTTATTCTTTCACTTATTGCTTGCTTGTTTAAACTTTCAGAATAACTACTGCAAAAGGCTTGTATTTTAAATTTATTTTCTCTGATGAAGCTTGTATAACCAGCGAAACGTTATAATAACCTTTTAAATAAAATTTTAATGTGTTTTCGACAATACAGAGTTCTGATTGAAACTTATTTTTCATGTAGAAATTTCAAGTAGCTGAGCTAATACAATGCCAACATAGCTGATTTCATCTCCAAATTACTAGTTTATATACAAAAACCGCTGTAACCCCAAAATTTAATTTTTACTAATATTGCTAGTAAATAAAATATTGTATGCACTATGGGAGATATTCATGTTCTTTACCTTCGGTTGACTTACAGACCTCAGACTAGAAGCCCTCGGTCTGTAACACATGTCAACCCAAGGGAAAAACATATTCATATCTCCGTTAGTGCATAAGTATCTATTATTTTTAGGTTGAAAAAGAATGTTGTTCGGCAACCGTTTTTGAAGTGATTACTACCAAAACTGTCATTGAAGTAGACGTTTCTCTTACTGACACAAAAAGTGTATTTTGCAATGCAACACTTTTAGTTCCTAGAATTAATAGTATATTGTTTTATTAGAATTAAAAGTGGCACTTTGTTTGACGAGCAATTATGTTTGCATTTGCAAGACAAAGCGCACCGTAGCCGAGCAAATGCAAAAATTGCAAGTCAAAGAGGGTCACTTTTAATCCAAAGAATACATACTATTTTTTCTGCAACCTAGAAAAGTACAAAATATTAAAAATTTTAGATGATTGATTACTTTTGACGTTTCTCATTTAAAAATCATTATGACAACTACATTCACAGACGACCAAATGGAAGTTGCGTTTAGTTCCATGGAAGTAAAAGTACTTCCTAGGAACTAAAAGTGTTACATAGCAACATACACTTTTTGTGTCAGTAAGAGAAACGTCAACTTCAATGACAGATTTTGGTATTAATAGTTATTTACTATACAAGTGGAATACCAGCATCATTACTATACGTGTGTGTAAGTTACAAACGAGTGCGTAGCACGAGTTATGTAAGCACACAAGTATATTAATGATGCATTATCATACATGTATTGTACAAAATTTTATCTACGACTGCCTAAAATTGAGAAAAGTGCAGTAAGAGAAATGTCAGATCTGTCATTTTCAAAAATATTTTAGTAGGCAAATGTCATTATGTCATTCATTTGACACTATCAGTTATGTAATGAAGTCATTACACAACTCAGTTGCATAATGAAACCATTACATAACTGAGTGGTGTAATGAGCTTCATTACATAACTGAAATAGTGTCAAATGAGTGACGTAATGCGTTACTTATCCCACTGGAGTAGATAAAAGTAATTACTTTTGGTTGCGGAAAATACTATTTTATTTAACGAGCATATAATGTAGGCTATATTACGCGAAGATGAAATCATCCAAGTGTAATACAGCCATTATATGCAAGTCAAGTGCAATAATTTATCTACAACTATATAGTTTTTGATAATAACTAGGTACCTAATTAATCAACTTGATAATATATTCAAATTTATCAATCGATATTTACCTTCAAAACCTTTCTGCCATTTAACAGCACACCAGAATCACTTTGCAACACCTTACAAGAAAACAGATAGTTACCAAATTTTACTGCGATATATTGGTAAATGTTATACGTTTACAACTCAATTTATACTTCCTATAATGCTGTATTTGCCTAAACAGATATCAAAATATTGACAAAGAAAAAAGTATATTTTATTACACTACTTTATTTTCAATACAAGATTAATAGCAGATACACTGTGATTGAGGTCACCGCCCTGGGCCGAAGTGGTTTAGAATTTCGTCTTGATGTCTTGCTTTCGGTCGTACTCGTCCTCTCTATTGAACGAAGATAGTAATTAATAATAAGTACAAAAAATTGCTAAAAATTTTAACAAAAGTTATTACTTCTAAAGAAAAAAATGCTCATTGTATTTATGGTACTTTCTGATGATATTCTTTGTATTCGCCGAGTAGCACAATTCAAAGGCTGCTAAATATTGCAGCATAATTCTAATTTGCAGTAATACTCGTTTCGTGTTGTTCTGATCCCGGTCATGGAAAAAATTGTATATAAGCAGGAGAGAACGCCATTTTTTCTTCTATGTATTTGTAGTCCTCGCGTTTTGCACTTCCGCCTCAAACGTATGCCTTTCTCTTCCTTGTTAGAAAGTACTATTGATTCATGTTACCATCGATATTCTTCAGTTATTTTATCACCCCGCCCCCCTCAATTTTTTCGTCGGGGATTGGCACAATGTTGGCAACCCTATGCAGAAAAACCATTTTTGCCCATGATGAATGTAGATTTCGTGAAGTTATTAGAATTTTGAATTAAACAACAAAAATATAAACAAGAAAGCTTAATAAACTTTTTTTATACAAGGTACAGTTACTGAAGAAATTGAAATTAAAATGAAAAAACTTTATTTTTAACCCTAGAACGCATAGGTGGCGTCATATGAGACACCACCTATTTTACTATCTAGTTTTTAGTGATTTGCTGTGATGTTATCATATTCATATTTTCAGTACCTCTCCAGAAGATTATTGTTAATATATCCCTTTCATTTTTAATTTCCAAAAATTGTTACAACCTTTATAATTAGTTCTTTATTTACTTGGTGTCGTATATGACGCCATCTATGCAATCACGTAACAAGTTTTCTCAGTAGGTGTTGGTCGGAAACAACTTGCCATCTGCCAGTTTATGTAGATATATTTCATAGTAACGTAATGCGAAGTGGAATTTGTTAATAGTAATTATCAGTACTGTGTTTATAGGATGGCCAGTTAGTTATTATACTTGAGCCGCCGAACAGATAGAGTCGTCCATGCAACCAAAATAACATATTACAAAGGTCACTCGATAATATTTTAACTATAATTACTAAAAGGAACAGAGATGGCGGCCCTTATGATTTGAACTAATTTCAATTGACATTAAATAACTTTTTGAGGTTATGATGCCAATATCGAGAGATCCAAAAAAATTGATCCCTTGCGGGCTATGGAAATTCAAATGTATGAATAATATGTTGGTGGCACTGTAAGTCTATGTCAAATTCGAGGTTAGCAGATTAGGTTTTGCGTCAGTCTGTGTCAAAACTAACGCAAAACCTAACCTGATAACCTGCAGTGTAATTTATGTGCTGAACAGAGACTACCGAGTGATTTTTTAAAAACTCAATTTCAGCAGGCCCTGAATACCCTGATACAGTTGGCAGTACTGAAATGTATTGTTTGTGACATTGTAAGTCTATGTCAAATTCGAAGCTAGCAGGTTAGGTTTTGCGTCAGCTTTGACACAGACTGACGCAAAACCTAATCTGCTAACATCGAATTTGACATAGACTTACAGTGTCACCAACAGTACACTTCAGTACTGCCAACTGAATCAGGCTATCGAGGGCCTGCTGCAATTGAGTTTAAAAAAAATCACACTGTAGTTATTTGGCAAAACTGTTTAACGTAGATATTAGTACCTGATCAGCTCCTTAGATTTAAAAATTAATTTAGAATGTAAGTTTTTATTCATACTCATAAATAAATATTTTAACAACTTAAACTTCCGTTTTGCGCTTTAATATGCATCTATGCAGTCAAAATTGTCTTCCAGATATTAAAAAGGGTGTATAGTAAAGTTAAAGTGGCTCACGAAACAAAAAAAGGTGTGGTGTCGTATACGACACCACATATGCGTTAATGTAACTTTCTTAGATGTATGCGTTCTAGGGTTAACCTGACTTGTTCAGCTGCTGTACGTATTAATCTTCCTTACTTTTGGTTGTTTAGTTACAAAATACTATTTTTTTAAGAAATAAAATATTTTATATTACATTTAATAAAAATTACTATTTGTTTCTAACTTTGATACGGTTCTGTCGCTAGACTCGCACCTCTATTTTATAGATGTTTTGTAAGAATTGTCTAAATAGCATAAAAATGTATTAAAACTAGATTGACTTGTTTATAAAAAAATGTACACATGTATTTACCAAACATAAACTGAATTGTTAATAAAAAAGTAGAAATTTACAAAAAATAAACCGAATTGTTAATAAAAAAGTGCACACATATTTACCAAAGATTTTTTATTAACAGTTTAGTTTATTTTTTGTAAATACATTTACTTATTTTTTTATAAACAATTTAATATATTTTTTTAAATACATATGCACTTTTGTATTAACAATTTAGTTTATTTTTTTATAAGTACGTGTTGACTTTATAAACAATTTAATTTCTTTTTCGTAGTTCTTTTTATATTCAATTAACTTAAAAATACAGTATATTTCATTTCTTCTCTACACACCCCTGCATCTTTCTTACCCATTTTCTGACAAATTTAATTTTATTTCAATTATACTCGGGGTTATTATTGCAATTTTTAAATAATTTTACTGCACGCCAGTAGTCTACTGCCATCAAAAATAAATGGAGGAAATTGAAAAGTTGTAGTAGGCTTAGTTTTATTAAAGAAATTATTTAAGAAGTTACTCAAAATCAGAAAAATAGTAGAATTTCAATTGCAATGGAAACAGTTTTATTGGTAACAATTGATTTGTAATATAATGTAAATGAATTAAAATTGATTTGCCTTGTTAATTTGCATTTATCTAGTTTTCGCAATTTCTTTTTCAAAATGAGCTGCTTCTAAACGGTAGTATCTAGGTATAATCGACCCACAGCGTTGCAGTCTCCCTCCTATATTAGAGGCTCTAGGAGTGGTAGTTCGAAATGGGAGCCGTAAACAGCAGGATTACCCAAAACTGTTTTATAATAAGAAACCGTTTTGAAAGGCCAGTGTCTATGAGTGTAAATACATATAACAATTTCAAAAATAATTTGTTTGATAGTATCTAGTATCCTGAATTATAGAGGGTCCGGCAGAATGACCGACCCTATTTAAATTATTAATAATTGTTTCAAATTTTAAAATATTTTTATTTTTTTCAAAAATGTAAAATAAAAACTTGCCAATTTTAGTTACAATATAATTTATTTATTAAAAATATTAGGTTTTGAAAATAACATCACTCAAACTCAAACTTCATTTTCACACTAATACACTAAGAAAGTTCAAGTCGTGCACCAGTTACTAGGTACCACGAGATTTAGAAGTTCGGGTTACGTTTTGTGAACAATTCCTTCAACTACTGAATAATAATAACCAAATTAATTTGGAGCAAGTGCTAATATTTTTAATAAATAAACTATATTGTAACTAAAATTGGAAAGTTTTTACTTTACATTTTTGAAAAAAAATTCAAAATATTGTAAACTTTGAAACAGTTATTAACAATTTAAATAGGGTCGGTCACTCTGCCGGACCCTGTACTACTTACTCTTCGTATTCTTGCACAGACCCCCATGTAAAGTCATACTCATTTTCTTCAATGATTTCTGTAGTAATATCGGATGTTTCTTGTTTACTTGAAACTGGAGATTCGCTGCGGTTACAATCTTCGACAATTTTCTCTAAAATACCCCTACAAAATTGGCCTGTTTCTGTGAAAAAAAAAACAGAAGGTTGCACCATTTCATTATTGAATGAAAACATACGTGTCAGCAAAGGTATTTTCTCAATGATGCTGTTAAAAAGAATTTCCACGTCTTGTCTTATACAGGGTGTTTCAGAATAACTGTTCCTAATTCTCAGAATTGAGAGAGGGCATGTTATGCAACACTTTTTAATAATAAACTAGTGTTCGGAAATACTTCCGTTTCGAGATAATACGACATTAAGGAATTGAGTACTTGAAATAATCTCAATGTGGAAAGTAACGCATGCATGCAAAATAGCTGCAGATAGTGAACCTTATCCATGGCAACATGGCCGGAGTTACTTGAAGATGTGCCACTTAATATTCGTAGAGACTTGGTCTTTCAATATGATGGTGCACCAGCGCATTTCGGTTTAAATGTTCGAGATTATTTAAATGCACAACTTCGAAACCGATGGATTGGGAGACAAGGTCCTATTCTTTGGCCTGCACGTTCGCCAGATATGACTCCAATTGATTTTTGTATTTGGGGTCATATTAAATCACTCGTCTATGTGACACCTGTGGACACAGCAGATGAGTTAGTGGCTCAAATTATTCTGGCTTTTGATGACATTCGTGATCGTCCGCAGATATTTCGAAGAATTACCTTGTGTGTCGACAATGGCGGCCATAATTTTGAACAATTCTTATAATTTTTGTGTAATACCATTTTTTAAATATTAATAAAAATTGCAACCGCTGGAAATCAATAAAATCGTTACTTTTCACATTGAGATTATTTCAAGTACTCAATTCGTTAATGTCGTATTATCTCGAAACGGAAGTATTTCCGAACACTAGTTTATCATGAAAAAGTGTTGAATAACATGCCCTCTCTCAATTCTGAGAATTAGGAACAGTTATTCTGAAACACCCTGTATATCGTATCTGCCTACCCCTCCTTGAAGCAGTTGCCTTATTATTTCTTCTCTTTCGACGTGCGAAATTATGTTTAACCATTGTTATATTTGTATAACTAACGTCAAATTCTTCGTATTTATTGATATCGCACATGCACAAAGTTGCCAGGTCAAAGAAATACAATACACGAGATTGGAGTTACAAATATTACCAGATAGCTTTTTATGTCTTGTCATTTTTATAATCTATTTGCACCTGTTGTCTGGGCACGACGTTACAAAACACAAACACCTGACATCTGTTCAGCAGAGAACACCACCTTAGTTAGTCGTATACTTACCTAAAGTAGAAATGTTTATAACTAGTTTGACTATGAATTTCCAGGTGGTAGCATGCTGCAACACAATAAAGCGAGAGGGAAGATTGGAGCATATTCTTTGTTCCAATCCCCAACCTTAAGCATAGGCCTTTACACGGCAAGGTACAATGAGGTTATCAATAATAATAATACATACATAAAAATACAATTAAGTTGAATGAGAAAATTTGTCTTTATCTCCACATCCTGTGTTTTGATTGTATAGTTTTATTACTTCAGGTATTGTAACTTGGATAAATTGTTTTTTTTTTATTTGCCCCCAATACTTCACCTAAAACATAAGAAATGAAGATTGATTTTCAAAGCAATAATTTCTCCTTTTCCCAACAAGATTGGATGCCATATGTACAACGTTGTTGTCTTTCTATTCTGTTATTACGATATCTTCACTCTTATGAATCGACTTGAAACCTTTTTCAGTGGAAATGGACAGGACTTGGTTCTATTGTTTCAAAACGTTCCTCTGAACCAAATTTTATTTTATCAGTTAGTGACTTGATTATCAGCATATAGCTTGAAGTTTATTTCTACAGGAATGCGGCCGACCAATGTTAAGAATTATTGCCTCCAGTAATTCCAAACTCGGCCGCTGTAGTTTGTGGACTCAAAGGGATAGTTTTATCCTGGTAAACTATCAAATAGTAAACAATGCTACTGGTTGCACATAGAAGGTAGCATTGAATTCCCCATGGGGATGGTTTGTTTTTGATATATTGCTTTATGTTGATTTGTCCTTTAAACGGTATCATATGTTCATCTATGCAGGTATTTCCTTCCACTTCCAACATTTGTCAGTAAATAACTCAACGATTGGCCTGACCTTTCTAATTCGGTCATTATTATCTGGTTTATTGTTTACTAAGATTTATAAATCTGTTTCAGCTAATGGTTTCACAAATAGTTGGAATAAGCATATGAATTGCAGATAGGTTTTTTTTCCCCTCTTCTTGGTTGATATTGCTATTTTTTGTACAGTTTTTCACAGAATGTATATTTGTTTCGTCTACTACAGCGTCACAATACAATTGTGGTATATACATTAGTTCCAATTATAGTAAACTTGCTATCATATCGGAACTGGAATTTATGCATAACGTAGCGGAGCACACAACTTTTTTATTTTCTATCTCTTTCTTTAACTTAGTTCGTCCTCGATCTGAGAATTATAGTTCACTAAGTTAAAAAAGAGTGGGTGGTGCTTGAGACAGTTTAGATACCATTTCAGACCAAGCTGTTGATTTTTAAACAAATATAATGTTCCCGCACCATTGCAGTTTTAGTGACTATATGAGTTTGCTATTTTTTTATAGGAAAACCTCATTTTGCGATGTCCAACAACAGTTTGCAATTTTCTGCTCTCCTTCCGTTGATATGATTGGAGGTGGTTCTGTTTTCCGTATAATCTCTGAAATGTTTCCTTTTAATCTGTCTTGGATTATTGCTCAGGTACTCCAAATTGGCAACGTGCTTTCTTAACATTTATATTGTTTTCTCTTATTTCAGAAAGCGCTCTTTTTATAGCGTCATCTCTTATTTTTTGAAAGGTTGCGTTCTCGCTTTTTCCTGTTTTTTCTCCTCGGCCATCTGAAATGGCATAAAAAATGGTGCACACCTGTTCAAGGTACTAGACGAAAGAAATGCATCTTTTTGGTCACCTGTATTGTATTGAGTTTAAATGAAAGGATGAAGACTGGAATCATCTGCCCGTTTTTGGCCACTTAATTCGATGTATTTATATTTCAGTCACATTTACAGTCTAGGTGGCCGAAAACTGACTCTTTAGTGTCTGTATATGCTTAGAACCAGTGTAACGAAGTTAATATTCGAGATGGTAATGACAGAGAGACTACATTATCTGCAAATGTTTAGCCAGTTTTCGGCCATCTCGGCCGAGAAAGGGACATCTGTATTTTTTGCATCCGCCTTCCTGGCCAGCTAACCAACACAACATTTTTCCATATTAAATCGAAGCTAAATGGTATATTTATCTCATTGGTATAAAAAGTTCGTGGTCAGAATAAAAAACAAACTACGTACTATTTTTACACTGATTCAAGTTGGTGGCCATTTAAAAAAATCAAACTTTAGTTCCATTTTCTACCACTACTGCATGTGAGTTGGCGTGAATGTAAGAAACAGCTGAACAAGAAAGGTGTACAATATTTATTCAATTAAAATAGGGAAGATGACACAATTTTGTGGATTCTAACACATAAGTGGTTGGCTAACCAGCACATTCACCGTACATTATACAAAGAAATGTAAACAACTAAGTTTATTCCGTTATATTAAATATTTCAAAACATCCACAATTCACAAATAACGGAGCATTCTAAAAGATACAATGTTCATCACTGCTCAGTGGACATTACCTTATGTAAAAAAAAATCAACACTACCATCAATTTTAATTTGTAATATTTGAGTATAATTCTTGAAAGAACAAACGCACAAGTAATTTTTCACAAATATTTTAATTTAATTTAGTGTTCAGTATTTTTAAAGGACAAATCTTAACGAAACGAGCTCGATTGCCAGAACGAGGCAGTGAGCCGAGTTTTGTTAAGTGCCATAAGTTGAATGTATTGTCGGTAAACTCATTTACCTTATGGTGTAGAGGCTGGTGTTGTATACGTTTGTGTGTGGCGGCACAATGCTCAACTTGTCCCGGATTTGGGTTACAAGGTTGGAGCTTGTAACTTTGTTACTCGATCTCTTAGGTCTGTGGCTCTGAGAAGAGCACAATTAATTTGGTGCCTAACTGTGAATAGTCTCACCAAGTTCGATTCCAATTGCCAAGACTGCAGAAAAATTCCGGTCACCACGAGATTCGAACCGAGGACTAGCTTAATGCAAGCATAGCGCTTTCCTAACTGTATTATCCGGCTTCTTTAACGTGTATTGTTCAATATTTTATCTTCATCGATAAATTCTGGTTCAATGTATTCTTTGTTGTGTAAAAAAGAGTGTGGTAATAAGACTTTTATCGATATTCAAATTAATTTGGTAAATAGTCTATAACAACGCCGATGAAGATAATACAATTAAATCATATATGTTAATTTACTTATAATACAATACTATTTGAATAGGAAGATAAATTGTAGCTCTGAATAATAAGACACTGCTCACTATCTGAGAAGCATCTTTTTTACATAGCTCTGTTATTTATGATAATAGGTGTACCAAATCATATCAATAAAAAGAGGAAAATAAGATTTTCAATGGTCTCATAGCCATTGTTGATGCACATTTAAAAAAAGTGCCCTAATGTTAAAATAGTTTTGTTTTAAGTAGTAATATAATAATCTGAATTTAACTGACCTTGTATGTCTTACCGTTTTTGTAATCTGAATGGTGAGCCTTGAAATTACTACCGTCTGCAGACAGGAATTGGGCAAAGCAACAATCAGCACCGAGTAGTGCCAAATAGTAGTTAGCAGGAGATGGCAGGAATTTTCAACTTTGAAATGCAAGACATTGCTTATATTTTAAATAAAAAATTTCCAAACCTAAATCGACACTTACAATTGGATTAGAATTTTTACAGATATTATTTATTCTTATCAATACAATCGCCTGGTTTTGAAACGATAAATTCAGCTCTAAGCATTGATTTTATTAAAATCTAACATTTTTATAGTCTGTAACACCTTTACTAACAGAACAAAAATTGCCATCTGTATGGTAAACATATTTGTAAGTTTCCAGTCCACTTTTTACTTGTTTTGAACCTGAAGTTTTCACAAAACATGTCTTGATCGTGGCTTCACATTTTTCTTTCCAGATTACGGATTCTTCAAATGTAAATTCCATAAATTTTTCTGTTAAAACTTGATTGTGAAACGATGTATAATGTTCAGCAACCTAAGTCTTAGTTGGGCCATAAAAATCACATAATATTCTTATCCTTACAACTGTTTTCATGCTTCTTCAAATTGAAACTTCTAGTAAACTTTTCTACATTTTTCACAAATGTCTTTTTAGACTTATGAAGCTATTTCTTGTATGACAAATATGAAGATTTATTGGAAAAATAATCATTAAAAACTTCACATTCATACCTCTTTAGCCACTTCTCAATCTTCTCCAGAACATTTAACAAAAACGTGTTTGATGTTACTGTTTAAATTTGAAGAAATTAATTAATGATGTATTGACCTGAAGTATTGGTATTAGGTTATTTTCTTGAAGATTCACAAAAAACCTGAATATCACCATTAGTGATATGGGTTGGGTAAATACACAATGGGTAGGGTATTTATAAATGGATATTTACCCCTACCTCGGGTAAATACCTAAATATTGGGTACTTACCAATTTCGTAGATTCCAATGCAACTGTGTCTAGAAGCATGTGCAACATAGAAATGTTTGTTAATTTTTGTTATAAATAAAATTAAATTGCACTGCAAGTGTAAGCAAATCATGAATTATAATATCGCCAAAACTGAGTAATCCATGTCAATAAGTAAATTGAGCATTTTCTGCATGCCAAAAGAAATCTGACAGGTGCATACTGCACAGCACAGGTCATATTGACCCTTAACTAAATTTACTATTTGCATTTTTCTAGTTTATGCATTGACCAATAAGTGAAAAACACTGGTTTGATTTGTGGACATTTTCTAGTTTCGGCAGGTATGTATGTGGACTAGTAATTAATTTCAGTAATAATGTTCTAATAACAAAATTTACAGTTTTGTTTATTTTTAAGATTATTAACGATTTTTTACATTACGGGAATTATTTTCATTATTTAAAATATTATTTGTTGCCATTGAAAAAGATTATTTTTGTAGATTTTATAATCAGTATTTCCAATATCTTGACTTTTTAATAATAGCAAAACTTCATAAATAAGAATCTTCTACAATGTATTGCTCAAATTATTTATTTTTAAAAATGATACATTAATCTACTAACACTACATTAGTGTTTACAAATACCCAAAATAAATACAACATTAATACATAAAAAAGTGACGAGTCAGTCAACTATGCTGAGCTCTAGACTAATCTTATCAGTTATTTGTCCACAACGAAACAGTGATGATAAAATGCTAATGACCTATTGACTCACAAAGAACGTAATATCTAATTTTATCCGACTTAACACTCTAAGATCCAATATTTGCTGGTGGGGAATATGTGCCACTCAGGGGTGGGTCGATGATCATCTTTTTCATTACAAAGAACAGAGCAACGCCGCATAGAAGTTCGCCCAAGCTGATGAGAAGGATGATTGCCCATGCTGGTATCGCAGCAGCCTCTGATAATAATAAATACATTTTATTTAATGAGACATTTACATAGTAACTTTTGCAAATATGCTACTCACTGTAATAGGTCCTGGTAATAGTTTTTCGACCTCTTAAAATTTTTCTCCTGCCATCGGCTTCTTGTGTGAGGCAGGCAATCACAACTGCAATTTTTTTAAGGATTAGTGTGGTGAAAATGGTGTAATCGTTGCACTTACCCAAAAATATCGCACAGTAGTATAACAGCTTGGAATGCTTCATTTTAGCAGATACTTGCACCTGATCTGTAGCAAACAAGCACAGTGGATACACTTTACGCTGTTATCAGCGTGTTTGTTATCTTATCATGTTTGTTTTGTGACTGATAGTGATTCACACGGGCTACAAATGATTAGAGCTGTTTGTGGAAATGCTGCTTTCATACTTTTTATTACTAAATTGTGCAAATAGTGTGTTGGTATTTTAGCTAGGACTTGCATAATTCATAAAATTAAAATTTTAGTTAGCTAGTTTTAATAGAACATTTTTTCCAAAATACAGCTGTTTTAATTTTTTTAACATTGGAAATTACAAAGTAACACATTTTGTAATTTCGATCGAACAAAAACAAGAGTTTAAACTGTGAATTAGCAATTATTCCTGAGGTTTATGTTATGTTTAAATTAGCCACGAGACTTGAAATTTTAAACCTTCCGTTTTTTAAGTGCTAAGTTTTTGTAAATATACTTAAAAGTTAAATGTTGGCAACCAATTAGTTAAACGAAGATGGAGTCTCAAAAGCCATGATTGTTACATTTCACACAGAGATCAGGAAGCAGTTACTTTTTGGGGTGACCTGGTATACTCCCGCTTTCTCTTGTTACACAATTAAATACGACGAATTTCCATGTCAGGGTAAAGCTGGTGTTTGTTGATAATATTGAGTATTAGCTTATAGATAACATTTTATAAATATTTGTTACATTTTTAGTGTTTCTTCAAGCACACTCATATCTTATAGACACTGTTATATGTAATTGGTGTTAGCATCAACTATTTAAGTAAATACTGTATTAGATTTAATTAATCTTTATTTTTTGTGGTATAATATTCACTAGTCTACACAATCTACATATATTAAAATTTCGCAGATCTCGGCTACCTAGCAAATACCACACTACTAAGCAGCTGAGTAAACACCATTACTCAAAAAACACTGCAGCCTGAAGCAGTATTGCATTCAAAAAGTAATTACACGACGCTAATAGCAACGTAATAATCATAACCAAAGGTCAAAATGAGAGATAATAATAGCACCGTGGAGCTACCATAAATAATAACTTGTTTCATACTTGAGACGTACACAGGTGCATAATGCCAAGTGAAAGTACTTCAGCAAAAATGGGCCCCCTAATCGGGGCCATCGACGAGGGCACCTCCAGTGCCAGGTTCATTCTGTTCAAAGCAGGCACGGCTGAAGTTGTGGTGTCCCATCAGCAGGAACTTGCGCAGAAGTATCCGCAAGAGGGCTGGGTGGAACAGGACCCGCTGGAAATTTTAAACGTAGTGACTCTGTGCATCGAGCATGCCATAGAAAAACTAGAGGCTTTAGGTGGTAGTGCTAGTGATATCGTCGCAATCGGTATTACAAACCAACGGGAATCGACTATTGTATGGGATAAAATTACCGGACTTCCGTTGCACAACTCCATTGTGTGGCTGGACATGCGCACGACTTCAACAGTGGACCAACTACTGGAAACTGTCCCCAACAACACCAAGAACAAGAACTACTTGAAGCCGTTATGTGGGCTTCCATTGTCTCCCTATTTCAGCGCTGTAAAGTTAAAGTGGTTGCAGGAAAACGTCCCCAAAGTGAAGAAGGCTACAGTGGAAGGACGGTGCTTGTTTGGCACAGTCGACTCGTGGCTCATTTGGAATTTGACGGGAGGTAAAGACAGCGGAGTGCACATCACTGATGTGACAAATGCTTCCCGAACTATGCTGATGAACCTCGAGACGCTGAAGTGGGATCCGGTTTTACTGAAGTTTTTTGACCTGCCGCTGTCCGTTTTACCTGCCATAAAGTCAAGTTCCGAGGTTTATGGCAATATTGCGAGTGGACCGCTGCAAGGAATTCCTCTGTCAGGATGCTTAGGTGACCAGCAGTCCGCTCTCGTTGGGCAACAGTGTCTAGGACGAGGGGAGGTAAGTCATATTTCTGTTTTTGTGTATTACTTGTGGAATCTAATTTTTACGTACAAGGAATAAATTTAATGAATTGCTAAATTTAAAAAAACAACTTGCGTAGCTTAGGACATCTCTTGATAGATGCATTTGCAAACTCTTACTTATTAGGAGACTTTTTGCTTCCCTACAGAAATCAACGTGAACGTTTAAATATATAACAGGCTTTTCAAGAGGTGCTATTTGTTCTGGAAATTAGATCGATATTGAAACTAACTGGATGCATCCTGCTATACTAATTTTTCTCATATAAAAAAATCAATTCCACCAGCACTAAATTTACCTAAAATTATTCCCGAACTTTGTCAGTGTTAATGGAAGCAAATTTTTAACAGACACAGGTATTTCAGTTATGTAATAAGCGATGATAAAAAAATCAGTTTATCGAGTCTGTTTATGTTTTTATTTACTAGCAATATGATATTGTTCATTTTTGTCATGGATACAAAATATGAAAAGGTACTCATAACTCCCAGGGGAATTTTAAAATTATTTCTCCCACAATCTCCTGATAACCATGCAACTACAAAAAACATCTTAGCAACCATACATTCAGGCAATCCTTAATGTCACCACTGGAGATATTCATTTTTTTTACTTTCGGTTAACTTACAGACCTCAAGCCAGAGGCTCTCGGTTGGTAACCACATGGACATGTCAACCTCAGGGAAAAATATATTCATATCTCTCTTAATGCATAAATATCTATTTTCGACTTCCATTTCCTAACTTCCTATTATTTGACACCTTTCATACGTCAAAAGCATATTGTTATTGCATACTATGCAATAACAATTTTATTGCATACTTCTGCCACTTTATTGCACGCTTCTGTCAAAACTGTTTATTAAATTTGGAGAGTTTTCAATTTAAAACATTGAAAACTTACCTAACATGATTTTTTCAAGAGTTTCCAATTTGAAATGATGTTGACGTTTTCTAATCTCTTTTCGCACAAATATGTGATTGTTCTGATGATTTTTTGTTTCACTCAATTCAGTTAAGATGAAAAGAGATAACATTTCCTGCTGGGGTAAAAATGTCACTAATTATAAATTTATTGGATCTCTTGGTACTTCCCAATTTGTCATTATGACTTTTCACGGCTGTCAATACAAAATTTGTTTTTCAAATATTTATTGAGTTGTTGGATAAAGTTTTATATGGCGCACGTGTGTTATTACAAATAATTTACTCTCGTGGACTGTTTGCAATATAACACACTTGTATCATAAATAACCATTATTTCATTTTGAAACCATAATCTTGTCTATGGGCCCTCGATAGCAGGCATAAAATGGCTTTTATGGCCCTAGGGCCTGTAAAGTTGCGAAGCAGTATAACAAGCGCCAACAATGTAGTATAGCAACACCAACATTCTGCATAGAAACCATAGCACACCAAAAATTTACAGTACCAGCACAACGATGCTATAGTAAATCTAACAAACTCATCAATTTTGTTTGAATTCAAATTATTATACATAAGTACTTCCCGCAGATATGTCATGGTTTGTGGGACTGGTATACTTGGGAACAAAGAACACTCATAAAATGAAACTAGAGTCTCGCTTCCATCAAGTTCCAAATCTTTCATTTTATTTATACACTTTGACTTTTCAACAGAAGAATTAACAAGAATGAAAATAGATCTTATTGGTATAAGTGAAACAAAAAAATAGGAAGCGGGCATATCAGAATAAATGAAGGGTATAGCTTATACTACTCGGGTGGACCATATGGAAATAGAGCAAAAGAGGGAGTGGGGGTATTAATGAACAATGAAATGGAAAGAAGAATAATTAAATATGAACCAATATCCCGCAGAATTATAGTAATACACATACAACTAAAAATGGTGATAGTAATTATACAAATATACGGCCCAACAGAAGGAACAGAGGCGGAAAAAGTAGAAGCATTTTACAGCGACTTACAGAAGGAAATAGATAGGGCAAGAGAAAACCAAGAAAGAATTATGATAATTGGGGACTGGAACGCAAGAGTGGGCAGAGATGTAAACAGAGGCCAAGGAAGCATAGGAAGCCATGGAGAAGAAACCCTAAATAAAAATGGAAGAACCATGTTAGAGTTTTGCCAAACAAATGATCTACTAATAGGTAACACATTTTGGTGCCAGGATATGGAGGAAAAATACACGTTTGTAGCCGAGGAAAGGGACGCGAGAAGCTTAATCGACTACATAGTCTACACAAGAAATCTTGAAGAAATGGTTGAAAACATAAAAACAGAAAAAGAACCAGAGCTTTCAACACAACACAGGATGGTCACAGCAAGACTAAAAGATAGAATCTTCAGAATAAGGGAAAACAAGAAATACTATAAAATAAAAATAAATAAATTCAAAAGGGTTGATATACAAGAAGAATATAAAAGAGAAACTAATAGAAGATTAAGAAGATACGAGGAGACGAAAACAGACTGGTCGGTGGAAGAAAGATGGATCATATTCAGGGACAGTATAATTGAAATAGCAGAAAAGATTTGTGGAGTTAAATGCAAGAATGGGAAGAACAAAAGAACCAGATGGTGGAATGAAGAAGTAAGGGAGGAAGTAAAAAAGAAGAAACAGGCATGGAAAAAATATCTAGCAACCAAAAACGAACAAGATAAGAATGAATACATTAGATTGAGGAGAAGAGTAAAGATAACGGTCAGAAAGGCAAAAAGCGAAACATGGGAAGAGTACGGAAAGGAACTGCAGGAAAGCTATTTAACAAACAACAGGAATTTTTGGGCAAGAATAAGAGCAATGAAAGGCAAGAAAGGAAAAGAAATAATGGGAATAAAAGATAAAGAGAATAATCTACAGGTAGACATCAACAACATTGTTAAGGTATGGAAGGAATATTATGAGGATAAGTTTGACAAAATAACAGAAGAACAGGAAATAAATAATGAGCAGGAGGAGGAAGAGGCACAAGTAGAAAATATAAGTCTAGAAGAAATAGAACAGGCAATAAAAAATATAAAAACAGGGAAGGCAGGAGGGGAAGACAAAATTGAACCGGAAATGATTAAATACTTAGGAGAGGATGGAATAAACTGGCTATGGAGGTTATGTAGAAGAGCATGGGAAACGAGAGAAATACCAAAGGACTGGGAAACAAATCTGATAGTACCTATACACAAAAAAGGGGAACGAGCACAATGTGGAAACTACAGAGCCATATGCCTATCACCGATATGCTTTAAAATCTACACAAAAATAATAGAGAAAAAAACGAGACAATTTGTAGAGAAGGAAATAGTCGAAGAGCAGGCAGCATACATGCCAGGGAGACAGACAAACGAAAACATATTCATTATAAGGAATTTGATGGAAAAGGTACTAGAAAACGGGGAAGAACTCGTCTTGACATTTATAGATCTCAGGGCAGCATTTGACTCGATTGATAGAGAAGTAGTATGGAAATGCCTGAATGAAACTCGTACCCCGAAAACACTCATACAAGTAATACGTAGCACGTTCAAAAATGTTAAAGGAAAGGTGCAGATAGGAGGAGAAAGGTCAGATGAATTCGCATGGAGGAAAGGAATTAAGCAGGGGGATAGTCTCAGCCCTCTTTTGTTCATAATAGTAATGAGTAAATTAATTAAAAACACAAGGGAAAGAACAAAACAACTACAAACACTAATAGGGTATCGAAATCTAGAGCCGGTAAAAGTAGATACACTAATGTACGCAGACGATATAGTGTTAATAGCAGACACAAGAAATAAGATGCAGAAACTAGTGAACATATGGACAGAAGAAATAGAACGAATGAAAATGGAAATAAATACAGAGAAAAGTAAGATAATGGTGATAAATAAGAAGCATGAAGACAAAACAACAGTAAAGTGCAAGGGCACAACATTGGAGGAAGTGACAACCTATGAATATTTAGGGAGTCTAATAACAAATGATGGCAACATAGACGCAGAATTAACAAACAGAGGGAGGAAGTCAACTAAAATCTACTATGCATTAAGACCACTGTTATCGAAGAAGGAACTGAAACAAGAAACAAAATTAAGAATCCATAATGTAATAACTATCCCAACACTATTATACGCATGTGAAAATTGGACGATACAGAAGAAACACGCAGGGAAGATAGAAGCTATGGAAATGAAGCACTTACGAAGAATAGCTGGGAAAACAAAGTGGGATAGACTAACTAATAGAACAATAAGGGAAATGGTAGACCTGGAGTCAATAACGAGTAAGGTACAAAGAAAACAACTTAACTGGTTCGGTCACATGACAAGAATGAGCCCAGACAGACTGACTAGGAAAGTATGGGAAACAAAACACTATAAGAAAAGGAGAAGAGGACGACCTAGGAAGAAATGGATACAACAAATAGCAGAAATAGGAAAAGATAGAGGGAAAACAGTGAAGGAGATGAAGGAACTAGCTGAAAACAGAAAAGAGTGGAAAAAATGGACGACTGGATAAGCAACCCAAATCCGACGCCCGCAAGGGTACAAGGAAGGGGAGAAAGAAAGAAAGAAAGACTTTTCAACCAAAAAATTATTTTGAGGTTTTGGCATGATTCTAAATTCATTTGTTAACCATTTAGAGAAGAGGTAAGTCGGAGAGTTAATACCAGAAACAATAGGTCTCGCCGTTTTATGTGGTTATGTATCTTAGGTAAACAATATATTTTTGGCATTTCTGAAGTAAAAAGAGTCAGCTTATATCTAAGGGCTGGAGTAAGTGTGGGAGAGAATTTCAACACATCCAAAATGACAGTCTTGTTACTTTTGTTAGCCTTTAGAAAAAACATCCCTGTTACGCAATCCCTTTATATGTTCATGATCTTTTCTAATTGATTCGATGGTTTTATCACGATACGTTAATAGCAGCACACGATTCCGCTGTGAGAGCCAGTAATATTGTGTACGTTGACCACTTTGAATTACCGTTCCTAGAGGTAGTAATACAGGTGGGATTAAAAAATTTTATAACAATATTTTTGTACAAAGGTATGAATTTAGGTTAGCTGCAGTTTAAGATTTGTGTGTGCCTAGTACAAACATTCCTGTGTAATGTAAAAAATGTGTGTAGACTGTAACAAGAGGGTTAATTTGTCTCTCCTTCCAATATTACTGGCTCTAGAGGCGGAACCATGTGCTGCTACTAACGCGACGTGTTTTACCTGTTCCATTACTCAGGTTGTCCGAAATTTTAATATTACAAGCAACGAGTCGACCATAATTCTCCTTCACAAAAAAAGAGATAAAACCAAAATAGAAAATTGTAGGCCAATTAGCCTAATATCCAATCTTTATAAACTATTTGCGAGTATAATTCAAAAAAGAATTTATCTACAACTGGACTCGGATTAACCCACAGAATGAACTGTCTTTCGGAAAGGGTACTCCACAAACGACCACCTACAAACGATCAACCAGGTCATAGAAAAATATAACGATTGACACAATTGAACATGAACCAATATGCAGTGCTCTTAAGGAACCCAGCAAAATCACCATGTAAATTTACTTGGAGTTGGCAATTATTTTTTTAAACACATAGATGGGCTTAGTTTTCCGGATTTTTTGAGTAACTAGGTATCTTTTATGGATTTTAAATGTAGAAGACATAAAATTTGTTGAAATTACTGGAACCACTATTGAACCATAAGGACGAATAAGATTTTTGAAAAAGTTGTCTTCCTCATGGTACATATTGAAATTAAAATGGTCATGTTGGTAGAAATATAAAATCATATTGTACAAACTGCTTGATAAACAAATAATACTGTTATATATATGACCATACAAATGAATCATAAAAGAATCTTTTGAATCCAAAACTAGCTGACCCGGCAAATGTTGTTTTGGATTATGACATGATGGGGAAAACCCTTCAAACCATTAAGCACAGAATCATAAAAGTATGACTGCAAATAGAAAGTCGTGCAGTGTATAGAAAAACACACTTTCGATAGTTTCCAATTTTCCGGCTTTCCCTTTGGATTTTTCCGAATTTTCTTTTTTGCTAAACCACCTCGGGAGTAAGACGAACAAACCAAAAAAAAATCATCCAAATCGGTCAAGTCATTATCGAGTTTTTGCGTTACTAACACACTAACACACGGCGATTGATTTTTATATACAAGGTGGCCCATTTTAATAGACGCATCCAATTATCTTCGTTGGTAAGCCGAATAAAAAAAACTGTGCCGACTAAAGCTGTTCAGAACGATGGGGGTCATTTGACTGTACTAATAAATTTGACCTTGGCGTCAACTTCCAAAGTCATTTGAAGGTCAAAATCATTTTTTTTAATGTGAACCCCTATTTTTGACGCCGGATTCGGAAAGAGCGGAAAATGTTATAACTTGTAGGGGTGACCTTGAAAAGGTCAAATCAAGGTTAAATGTTCAAAATTCGTCCAGAAGCTGTTTTTTCGAATTTGGATGATTTAAGGGCAAAAAAATATTTGAGTAGACTTAGGGGACAATAACCTTGACCATCTTGTCCTTTAGGTCAACTGTGAAGGTCATTCGAAGGTCAAAGTCATCCTTGCCAGAATTTTTTTTTATTACATTGTTAATTATTTACAAGTTTTAATTGTTTGCAATAAATGTAATATAAATAAGATTTCTTTCAATACATCTTGCATAATTTAGTATATTAGTATTAATTATTTAAAATGTACATTTATTTTACACTTGATTTATGTAATAATTGTATTTTGTTAAAAATGAAGCCTCAAATTTCCTTTTATGCCCGAATTTTAATTTTGAATTAAAATACAATTATTGCAAATAGTGAGATTTTTTTATTTAAAAAAATCACGTTGATCTTCGAATGACCTTATAAACTATCATTTTGGACATAAAATTTTTCGCTCTTTCCAAATCCGGCGTCAAAAATAGGGGTTCCCATTAAAAAAATTATTTTGACCTTCAAAGGAAAGTTGACGCCAAGGTCAAATTTATTAGTACAGTCAAATGACCCTCCTCGTCCTGAATAACTTTTGTCTGCACAACTTTTTTTATTCGGCTTACCAACGGAGATATTCGAATGAGTTGATTAAACCCTGTATATAGACTATATTTGGACATGACTCTTTTATCAGTTACTATTGATGGAGATATATTATTTTCAAAATTTCATTCAACTAATATTTAACAAAATTTGCCCAGCTGGATAAAGAATATACTTTTGCACTGTTCTACTTCAACTTAATTGTTATTTACTGATCTCACTTGTCTTGCCATAGGAAATATTCATCGGTATAACATACAATCCACCTATAACAACTACAATTTATTTATTTGGCGTATGAAATTTTAAAGTACACAAAAAAATTAAAACTGCAATGATCATTGTAACCATGTAAATAACAACTTTTGAGATCCCAGTTATTCAATCTTACCTTAAATATTTATAAGAACACAAGAAGTGCCTTAATAGACATTTTATAATTATGACAATTAAAAAAAAACTTAAAATTAAGGAAAAGGCTGATTACTAGTTTCTAAGCCTACAGGTGGCCGGAAAGGTTAATCTATCCCTGATTATTGCAAACAACAATATTAATCTTTTAAGAGTTAAGAAATCCGACGCCCTAAAGGGCAAAAAGATATAAGAAGAAGAAGAGTTTGGATTTATCATTTTTATAGTTCACAATCCGCATCTCTCAAAATTTTCTGCCAGGAAACATTAGCCTCAATGCATATTGTTCTCACTTGAACAGTAAATTTACAACTTCAATGACCTTCAGCCACATCTCTAGGTTCATAAATTTGATTTTTTGGCTTACAATGAATCATTTTAAAAAGCTTTTGCAATAAATTAGTCATAAGTTTGAGTGCCTAAATTCAGTTTAATTATTTACTTATAATAGTTATTTATGTAAGGGCTTAATCAATAGATTATAGCATGAGGGAATGTTTAAAGCGTGACGCGAAGCGAGAGTTTTAAATTTCCCGAGAGTTGTAATTGTGATTAGGCACGTGGTACACGTGGTTCTCAAAATGGTCAAAATTTAAGGATTCACTACTTTGACTACAAACTACGGCATCATCGTTGTGCTGACACTGTAAATATTTCACGTACTATGGTTTCTATGCAAGGTCACAAAACTGCAACAGAATTAAAAGCGACGTTGCCAAGTTGCTTATTTATCAATAGTTTACAAGTAAAATTAATGGATGGGAAGAATATCAAGGACAATGAAAAAACAGTCTAGGATCTCTAGAAGACTATTTTAAAAGGAAGAGAGATATCCGCAACGAAGAAATAAATCTACAAAACGAACAAGAAGCCTTTCAACAGAGTAAAAAAATCCCGAGATCCCCTACAGTAAAAGGAAATACAGGGAAGGTAAAGGAAGAAGATAGTAACATGGAAAAACTATGTAAACTGATAGAAGAAATAAGAAACGATATGAAAGGAATAAAAACCGAAATACAAAGTGCGAGGAATGAAATACAAATAAATAATGATCGATAAAGATCGACAAACAAGCTATTAGGAAAATAGTGGTAGCAGAACGTCCTCGTTTTCCAAAAAACTAGAAATAATGAAAAACAAGGCAAAACTTGGCAGTGACAAAATTTATATAGAAGATGACCTAACCAAAGATGATCAGCTTATCCAAATAGCTATTAAAAAAATGGCAAGAGAAGAAAAAGGAAAAGGTATGAAGACACAAATAGGCTACAAAAGTTAAAGATCAACAGCATACAATACCAATGGTCAAATGAAGATGGAGGGAGCCTAATAATTAAAGAAGATAATGCAAAAAACTATCAACAAAACATATTGAACGAACTAAGATGACAGACATGGCAATGGAAAAAGATACGAATAGAAAGACAGGAAGAAGCACAATACGCAACTCAAAAATAAATACTAAATGGAAATTAGGAACATGGAATGTGAGAGGAATCAACTATGAGGGAGCACTAAAGCAATTAATAGAACAATTAAGGAGGTTGAGATACTAGCAGTACAAGAAACAAACATAAAAAATGAGAGCATAACGGAAATGGAAGATTATATATTCCTCAATGGAGGAGGAACACAAAATAGACTAGGGACAGGTTTTTTAATCAAAAAAGAAAGAGTAACAAGTTTATTGGACTTTAAGAAAATTAGTGAACAGTTAAGTTACCTGAGAATAAGAAAAGTTTTATACAGAGTTAGAAGAATTATATAATAAAATACCCAAATACGATGTTAAAATTATAGCTGGAGACTGCAATGCGAAAGTAGGGCAAGAAAAAAGAAATAGACCGGCAGTGGGGAAGTATAGTAAACATAAGGAAACAAACGAAAATGGTCAGATTAATTAACTTTGCTTTAGAGAAACAACTACAAGTAAAAGCAACATTCCTAAAACATTGTGATATACATAAAGGAATCTGGAAAAGCCCTGATGCTAAGACAATGAACCAAATAGATCATATGTTAATTGAATTGAAACATAAAGCCTGTATAGAAAATGTAAAAAGCGCTAGAGGGGCAGAAATAGACTCCGATCATTATTTGGTGTGGGTGAAATTGAATTTAGAGATTTGCTGGGAGAATAAAAAACAAAAGAAACAACAAAACATGTGGGATATAAGACCGTTACAAGAAGACCAAAGTATAAAAGAAAAGTACAAACACGAAGTGCAAAAATACAGAAAATAGAAAGGAAGAGAGAAGATGTAGAAGAAGAATGGAAGGTGTTAAAAGGAATGATGGAACAAGCGACAAAGAAAGTACTACCAAAAAAGAATAAAAAGAAAAAGAATAACTGGTTCGATGATGAACGCAAAGAAATTTCCCAAGAGTTGAGCACAACCAAACCAAAAATGGTGAATGAAAAATCAAAACAAAGTTATTTAAAGAAAAAATAAAGACAGCAAAGAAACTATATAGAAAAAAAAACGAAGAAAAGAAGAAAATTGCCCAAGAAATAGAACTAACAGGATGTAAGAATGTTTTATAAAAAAGTAGGCAGCGCAAAGAAAAAAATTATCAACCCAAAATCGAATTATGCCGAGCCAAAAACGGAGAATTAATTGGGGGAAAAGAAGACATACTAGAAAGATGGAAAGAACATTACCAGGAAACTATGGAAGAGTCAGAAGAACAAGATATTGATAAAGAAGGAGAGGAAATAAGAAAAAGGAAAAAAGAGAATAGTAAAGTACCAACAAGAGAAGAATTCAATAAAGTAATACAAAAATTGAGAAATAATAAGACACCTGTAATGATAGAATACAGAGCGAATTAATAAGAGAGGGAGGAGATACACTAATAGATAGATTGTATAAACTAATTTGCAAAGTATGGGAAAATTAAAAAAATGCCAAGAGAATGGAGGGATGCAGTAATCAACCCAATCTATAAAAAAGGCGCGACAAACTAGATTGTAACAACTACCGCCCAATATCTTTACTAAATGTAGCATATAAGATCATGACCACTATAGTGAACAACAAACTAAAAGAAGTAGCAGAAAATAAAATGGGAGAGTATCAGTGCGGATTCTGAAGAGATCGATCGGTAATGGATCAACTATTCATGATAAGGCAACTTCAAGAAAAAACGAAAAGAAAAGGAATAACACTACATATGCTATTCATAGATTATAAACAGGTTTATAATAGCTTAAAGAGAAACAAAGTGTTTACAACAATGAAAAAATTAGAGATCCCAGAAGAATTAATAAAGCTGGTCAAGATGACGTTAGAAGAAACTTGGAATGAAGTATGCATAGGAGCAACAAGCTCGCGTAAATTTTAGGCTACATAGGGATTAGACAAGGAGACCCGCTCTCGACAAAATTATTTAATATAGTCTTGGAAGGAGTGATAAGAAATAGTGGAATAAACAGAAATTACAACGTACCAACTGATGGCATATGCAGATGACCTAATAATAATCTCCAGAACAAAAGAAGAGCTAAAAGATATATACCTAAAGATAGAGAAAGAAGCAAGAGTATATGGATTAGAGGTGAACGAACAAAAAACGAAGTATTTAACAACAGCATCTAAGACCACCATGACAAACTTTAAAGCAAAAAGCCAAACTGGGAAACAGTATAATTTTAAACAAACAGGCAGCTAAATTTATCTAGGCACAGAAATCAATAGTAAAAGTAATTTGGGTAGTGAAATAGAAAGGAGAATAATGTTAGGCATATGTGGACTTTAAATTTAAGATACACAAATAAACTACTAAAATGGGCAAGGAGGATACTAAGAGCAATTTTTGGAGGAATACAGGAAGAACAAGTTTGGAGGAGAAGAACAAACAGGGAACTGTACGAGTTGTATCAAGAGTCACCAATAATAGGTGTAATCAAACAGGCAAGATTGAGATGCCTAGGACATTTAGGAAGAATGCCAGATCAAAGAACCCCCAAACAAGTCTTTAAGGATACCCCAGCAGGCAGAAATAGAAGAGGGCGACCACAGACGGAATGGCCCAGGTCGAAAATTGGGAAGCACTTACAAAACAAAGAGCAGAGTGGAAGAAAATTACGAATAAAGCCAAGGGCCTTAAAGGTCTCTCGAGCTAATATATATATATATATATATGGTTTCTATGTAGAATGTTGGTGTTGCTATACTACATTGTTGGCACTTGTTATACTGCTTGACAACTTTATAGGCCCTAGGGCCATAAAAGCCATTTTACGCCTGCCATCGAGGGCCAATAAACAAGATTATGGTTCCTTAATGAAATAATGGTTATTTATGATACAAGTGTGTTATATTACAAACAGTCCACGAGAGAAAAGTTGATCCCTCGAGGCCACCAGGCCGAGAGGGGTCTTTCCTCAAGTAAATTATTTGTAATAACACTTTGATCACTCATCCACTTCTAGTTTGCACTTGTTATTAAGATTCTTAAGACTAAAATTGATCAATTTTCTGCAGTAAAGGCGCCACTAAAAACAGACTGCATATGTAAACTTGAACTTGTGCAGTCAGCCCACCAGGTAAATCTGTAAGTCATTGTAATTTTAAACATTAAAAATTATAAAGGAAGAGTGCCTCAGAGCAACTTAGTTCTTATCCATGTAATTACTGCTTTTTCACCATAAAGATTTTTGACCCTAAGCGATTCATCATGTTCTTCCATCAAGAGTCTTACCACAATTCTACAGGTGTTATGACTATAGGGCATTCAGTAAACACAAAAACATTTAATAGTATATTATGTATCAAGTTTTATAAACGTCATTTTAGTCACGAGGTTTATTAATCACGAGCGAAGCGCAGCGGAGCGAGTATTTAATAAAATGAGTGACTAATAAGTTTATAAACGAGTTGTATACTATACTTTTTCTACGATCACAAATTTAGAGAATATAACATCATATTATTTCATTAAAATTTTGACATTTATTATATTAGGTTAAATTCTGATTGAAAACGTCAAAGTGACGGTTGAAAACTAACTTGATTTTAGTTTTGGCTGTGGCTAATAAAGCAAATACTGTCTGAACCTAACTTCACCCCGTGACTAAAACATTGTTGCCAACTTCAGCTCATGACTAAGAGGCTCTTTAGTCATAGGTTATGAAGGCATGATTAAAAGGTCACTTAGCGACGTGTATGTTAGTATGTTAAATGGCATTTTAGTTACAGGAGTAGAAAAAGTTTTTTAAAGTTGACATGTGCATATAATTTGTGTACTAGGGATTCTCTATTTTGTTTGGCAAAGGTTTCCACGCCTGTATATAGGCAGATTTGACAATTAATATTTCTGATTGTCAGTGTCAAAGTAGATATTTTTCTAGAAAATGTAATAAAAATGCCTATTAGTAAACGCTACGTCAATTGTATCCAACACAGAATTTGTATAATATCTTAAAAGTTGTTATTTACAACATTTATGACAGATGGGAAGTAAATGACACACCCTTAACCCATTTGTTTTAGTAAGTTTTTGTAAGTACATTCCTAAACAAAGATAAATTCTGGAAGTACACTCATTAAATTTTGGAAATCAAAGGCCACTTTGTGTTTTTATGTTTACTGAACAGACTATATGTTCACTTGACATGTCTTCTTGTAAATATACCTCTTAGAACAGAAAATAGACAGGAAGGCGCATTTCATTTAATTTGGCTGTAACATCTAGGCGACGGAAACGGCCATTTTGAAAACCCATGTATGACTAATGAGCTGTGATACCGGTTTGACAGTTGTGGGTTTTAGTTAGTTTGAGACTAATTTTGGCTGTTCTCAGACCCCAAATACCAGGACTTTGGGCATTATATGCCATCAGTAAGTATTAATATTACTTTTCACTTCAAATAGAGAGATAATTTCTCTGAACATGTCACTTGTCATACGTACTTGTACACAACAATAGTCATGGGCATAGAAGGGAACGTATAATGGGGTCATTATTTGTAATCACACAATCTGAGGAAGCAATTTAAATTACAGACAGTGACTAAAGTCACACAAACTCACATGTAGCCATAAATCACATAGTGTAAAGTGCACTTAATAAAACTGTTGAAATTGTTTGCTGCACATGCACCCTCTCGATATGATACGCCACTGCCAAAAGGAAACAACCATCCGCCATTTTTAAAACCCATCGCGGTCGCACGGATTTCTTACAAATGCGGCTTCCTGTTTATTTTCTGTTCTAAGATATACCTGCATCCACATCAATATTTGCCTTACTTTATAAATGAACCTTAATAAACAAATGATGAAAATCCGAGGTGAGCTCTTGAGAGCCACATGTTGGCTTTCGAGCTGTGATTTCAGAAGCTTTGATCTTATCTGAATTGCAACATATCACAAACTAAACTATGACCAGATCTAACACAGCATTAATAGCGATTCATCTTTATTTCAGGCAAAGGCTACTTATGGCACGGGCTGTTTCCTGTTATACAACACTGGCAAAGCAAAAGTTGACAGTGCGCATGGATTGTTAACAACAGTCGCATACCAGCTGGGACCGAATGAGCCCCCTGTCTATGCACTAGAGGGTTCGGTGGCCATAGCAGGAGCTGCTCTAACCTGGCTGCGAGATAACTTATCTATCTTGCCGAAGTTTTCTGATGCCGAAGGCCTCGCCGAGGAAGCCGAACTAGTTGACGGTGGTGATGTTTACTTCGTGCCTGCCTTCAGCGGACTTTATGCACCGTATTGGCAGCAGGATGCTAGAGGGTAAATAAATGCTCTTGTCGAAATTTGTATCTAATTAAATTTGAGTCTAATTGCATTCATCTTTTAGGGTGATTTGTGGAATAACTGAAGACACACAATCTAGTCATATTGTGCGTGCCACTTTGGAAGCAGTGTGTTTTCAAACACGCGATATTCTCGAAGCTATGAATAAAGATTATGGATCGTCGTTGGTAGAGTTACGTGTACGTATTCATATTTTCAACTTACAAACTTGTACAGCTACTTTTAAACTTGTCAGTATTGAAGATGGGTTTGATACTTATTATGAACTTGGATTGGTCTGACGTACTTCGATCCACTTAATATTACGTGATTTGAATTTGCTCAGTGTGCTCACATATAAAAAGTATTTTTTACGTACTTTCTAAAAAATGTTTGAATCATGTTTGGTTGCAATAAGTATTCAGAGCTAACATTGAAAATTAAATTACATAAAATAAAGTCGTGATGTGGGCAGTAAAATGCGCTTCTTTTAGCAAATATCCGAGACGTTTTTATTTTATTTTTATTTTCTTTATTTACGGAAATGCATTTTTATACAAAGTAAAGATACAGTAAGTAATACTTTTAATAATAAGTAATGATACTTTTAGTAATAAGTAAAAAGAGTTACAAGAAAATTTTAAATTTAACCAAATATTTAATAGTAAAATAATAACAAAAAAGTGGACGTGACTACCTCCCTGGACTTTCCCATACTGGAAACTGTTCATATCGTCTTTATTCAACAGTCTTTCCAACATATCAAAATTTCAACTCGATGACTCACGTCTTCACCGTGATAAGCGTTTACACTTTCACGTAAATTGCGGGTAAATATAAAAGAATGTGTAGTTCAAAACGTGACCACCGAGCTTCTGTAGATGGCGCCAAGTGGACAAGCCGCCACTGTGCTAGTTTATGTATTATTTTCGTCAAAACGGCTGTAGCACCGAGGTGAAATTTTCTAAGTATCTGGAAATTATATTTTCTAGGGCATACAAAATCGATTTTTTTATTTTCGCGGAAAAAGATTCTTTGACGCAAAAATATAACAACCGTTAGAATAAAAAAAATTATTTTTCAAAAATAGAGACGGGAGGGGCCGGTGCGCTTACATATATCCACGAGTGTAATATTTTTTTGCATATTCATATGCTCCATTATGCACTGAGCAAATCAGTGAAAACCCCAGCTACCTATCTTGTTTTGTTTATTAATTAAAGGGGTTTAAATTTTCAAACTTCAAAGCTTCGTAGAGGGCGCCACAGATAACTCATGAGATTCTTTAAAAAACAGATCGATAGCCCTTTTCGGGGTCTATCAGTGTATGAAGTTTAAACAAATTCCTGTGGGCAGTTTTTGAGAAATGATTTTTAGAAATTTTTCAAAATTTTGAAAATTTGTAATTTAGGCCCCTTAGTATTTTTCAAAACACTTTTTATATCACCTCATGTTAGCCTTCATATACTATTCAGAAAAAAAAATCAATTGAATCGATTCATCCGTTTTTGAGTAATAGGGCGTTAAACTCAAAATTTTCAAAAAATCATAGCGCCCTTCATTTTCAACCTAGTGAGTTCGGCAAAAAACTAGCAGATTTGTCTTATGACCCTCTATCGTTATCCGCGATAAAATTTTTAAAATTTTAATCACGAAAACAGTGATACCAAAAAAACATGCGTAACTTCCGCTTCCGGTTTCGGATTTTTTTGAAAAGCTTATTTAGTCGATGAATTTTCGATACACCCCCGCATTCCAAAGCGCATCAAAATCGGAGCAATACTTTCGGCTGTAGGAGCGTCACCCACCCACACACCCACGCACCCACACACCCACACACAGACAGACATTTTTTAAAAACCACTTTTTTGGGTTTCTAGAGGCCCAAAACGGATATTTCTGTGAAAATATCGATTTCCAAAATTTTCATGATTCCAAGACTTCCCTATACCTATGGGTATGGGAAAGTAAAAAATAAAAATAATAAATTCACGTTTTATATATGTATATATATATTGATGCCTGTTAAGTTGTGGCCACCGCTATGTTGAAAAGGCGACCTGACCTTCTGTATAAGGAATGGGGTTTTTTCCTTAAAAATAGTATATATAAGTAGAGGGGTACCACCACATCTCGGTTTTCAAAAGAGGGGAAACAATTTATATGTTTGAGTTTTGTGGTATATCTATACGGTTTTATAAATGCATGCAACGCTTCGGCTTCCAACTCATATATACAAAGAGACTATGGTAAGCGCCTTGGCACCTCCGGCAGTGTAGCCAGATTTCCGGAGGTATAATCGTTTAGTACATGTAATAATATAACAAGTGGTCTGGAATTTTCGGCAATTTAAGAAAGCGTCACTTAGTAAAAATACGCATCAATCAGAGCTGGGTATGGTTCGAATCACTAAGTATTCGAATCCAGGATTTGAAACCTTTTTGCGGATTCGTAAGAGCTATTGGAATGTTTTAGCACAAAAGAATCCCTGATCGGGTTTCGTATTCGAATACTCACTTACTGCATTCATATCGTAAAATGTATAAAATATCCAGTAATCTCAATGGGAGACTTGAAAGCAAGAAACATTATTGAAAAATTACTGAAAGACTCTCAACTTGGTTGTCTAATTACGTGTTTTGGTTGGTCAATTTAACGCTGAATAAAATAATCACATAAAATGAATAACTAAAGTGAAATTTAGAGTAATCTGAAAGATATAAAAAGAAATTAAGATCTTGTGATCTTTTGCAAGCAGAGTTTTTAAAGAAAATTCTTATTTGTTAGTAAATGTTTTCGGAGGCTGTTGCTCCTTCATCAGTACATCGTTGTATTTGTTTCATGTTACTATAAAATCGCCATATATTGCAAAAATTCTTTCCCAAAAAAAAAATCAGAACTTACAGAAGACTTAAAAATCACACTCTTTACGAAAAGAAAAATTTTATTCCATTACACAACAAACAAATTTTAAACATAATATACCACCCGTTATCTCAGTTGATTTAGAAAATATAAGCAGTAAAAAGAAAATTACCTACAAAAATACCTATAAATTTATTCGTTTTGTTTCATTAAGTACTGAATTTTTAATTTTATAACTATTACTGTTCGACTTATATTAGTTCTTTTATAACTGTTTTTATTTCAGCTGCCGATGGATAAGTTTTCTTCTTAATATGCCCACTAAACTTTTTTTTAACGGTGAGATCTCTTTTGTAGACCAAACTGGAAAAGTCATCAATTATTTTAGAAAATTTCAGAACTCTATTACACAAACCTCTTCTCTTTAATTTCGATATTTTATTAGATGCATCATCATCCGATCTGAAAAGCCATTTCTTTTAATAGCTTTTCTTGGGACTTTTTAAAGGTATTCCATCATCTGAATCACTGGAATATGAAACTCAACAATATTAACATTTGCTTTACGCTTACGCTCTAAATAATTTTTAGCAGGCCATATCATAACTACCAATAATAATTTTTGATAAGTTAGGTTGTTCACGAAAGAATGACTAACTAATAAATGCGTGGAAATATCTAAAATTTGAAAAACTACCTTTCATATCAAGTTGTGTAGAAGTAGTTGGTGTTTTCTTTGATGCTGTTGACACGAGATGTCTGTCTGCAATGACCAAATGCCCGTCCTCAAATATTTCTTGATTGTCTTTAAATAAATCAAGTATTTTAAGTATTTCTGGGTGAGTAGGCCACTCCTCATAGCTCGTTTAATTTTAAGATAAAAAATCTGGTGTGATACACGCACCCCTACCTTTTACAGCGATCTTATAATTAGCCAAAAATTTGATTTTAAATTTTTAAGCATTTGTCAAAAATTTTCAAAAATTACAAATTCTGCAAAAACGGTACAAAATACAGCGTTAGTTGAAGAGACGATTTTTTTCTAAAATTTTAAGCTGAATTCAAAAATGTAATAATATACCGGGTGTTCTATTTAAAATAGGAGTTAATAAAAAAAATAGAAAAAAACCAAAGAAACCTATTTTAAAAGTATTCAACTGGAAAATCACCTATCTCACATCAATACACATTAAAAATGTGAAGTTTGAAAAAAATTGTTAGAGCTGTTTTTGAAACAATCGAAAAAAACTGAAAAATCACAAGAGTAAACACCTACTTCCGGTTATGCGATTTTCTTCAAGAGCTTGCTGTCTCATCTACATAGTACACAAAACTTATATATGAAGTTTCAATGCCATACCTCTTTCCGTTTTTGAGATATTCTGTTCACAGACACAGACAGACCAATGAAAAAAAAAAATGTTTTTTTGGTTCAGGGGACTTTAAAACGTGAAGATCTGTTGAAAACTCAATTTCGAATTTTTGGGGTGAATCCAATACTTCCTTTATTGTAAAAAGAAGTAAGAAAAAAATTTTATGAGAAAATAAGAGCCATTAGATAGTAACGACAGATCAATAAAAAAACCAATTAGGGTAGGCTGTGAAATTGAATTATTTTGAACTGTTACTTTAGCCACATCCACAGAATGACATTTGATAACGTTTGTAATTTGACATTTTTATTGTAAACAAAGTTTATAACCTTAAATTGAAACTGCAGCAAAAAAATGAACAAAAATGTAATTTACGATAGTGAAATTTACATAAAACTATAGGATATGTTGAAAATGTTGTCCATTTACGTCTAAACATAAACGAATTCTTCTTTGCAATCCAGCAAAAACATGATGTAACATTTGAGGTGAGTTGTTGATTTCTTCACACTTTTCTGTTATGCTACGTACAAACGAGACACTAAAATGTCGACACTTGTGTCTAGGGCGCTCTACTGCTTGTTCACACGTCAGTGTAAATTTGTGTGTAGAGTAATGTCTAGAGCTGGTCTAGAGCAGTTCAGTAGATTGAAGTTGCTACACTTCTCTAGCATGTGTTCACACTCAACATGTGAGAATTATATAGACACCACTGTACACTGTATAATAATGAAAATTACACTTTCACACTACATAAGTACATAATTAAATATAATAATGACGAGAATAAGGTGTCGGTTTGCGGCCGCAGTGATCATTATTAATTGCGTTGTAAAAAAGCGCAAGAACAGGAAAAAGCGAAGGTGTTGGGTGAAAGAGTGGATTACAAAGAGAAACAAATTTGGTGCATTTTCCCAACTACTATGCGAATTAAGGTTGCAAGATTCAGCATATTACAAACATTTTCTTCGAATGGCTGATACGGATTTAAATTTACTATTACAAAACGTTATGCCAAAAATAGAAAAACAAAATACAGTAATGCGTTCTGCAATATCAGCTGCTGAGAGAATAGCCGTCACTTTGAAATTTTTAGCAGAAAATCAGTTTCATGCATGATACAAAATGTTATTAAATACTTTTTTTTATCTTTATACAATCAGGTGAAAGCTATCATACATTAATGTATTTGTTCCGAATACCCGTTTCAACAATTTCGACAATAATTCCAGAGTGTTGTCAAGCCATCTATGACGTTTTGAAAGAAGATTATTTAAAGGTAGGTTCTTCTATACTTTGAATTGGAATAGTAAAATGTTAAAATTAAATTGAAACTATAACGTGCAAAACAGTAAATAAACACATTTATTCAGCAAAGAACTACAAAAACTTCAAAATTCTATTACACAGAAAATATACAAATTAACATTTAATTTAATAATCCTTCAAATTATGATCAAAATTCTCATCTTGATGTTGATATGTCCAGAAGATCTTGCTGGGAGCTTGAAGAAGTTCTTAAATTATGCAATTTTCTGGTAACCTCGGAGCAAGGAGCACCAAAGTATTCTGCAATTTTTGCTGTAGCAGCATTTTCTTTTGTTCTATCTCTGTAAACAGTAGATGAGGTGTCCCACAACTTGGGACGCGCTTCTAATAATTCAATTAGTTTCTTTGTATTTTCTTTAGTCCACAAAGCGGACTGGATATTATTATTATTATTACTCATTTTAATAATAATAAATGATAATGAAAATATAATAAATGATAATATCTGTTTTGTTAAATTATTGGTTATTATTGAATACTACACAAGCGTACAGCACTCTAGCAACTAGTTTCAACTCGTTGGTAGATCGACACCTTGTCTCGACACTTAGGAAATATCGTGTTCAGACCGTAGTGTATGTTATGTCTAGATCGATCTAGCGACCTCAAGTGTATGATCTAGCGACACTGCTCTAGGTGGTGTACATACGAAGACACTCAATCTATAGATCTAGTCTAGACACAAGTGTCGACATTTTAGTGTCTCGTGTATACGTAGCATTATGCGATTTCTCAGGTCTTCCAGAATATGAATCGGCGTTGAATAAATTGAATTTTTAATGTAAGGCCATGCAAAAAAATCTCATATGTTCAAATCGCAAGACCTAGTTGGATATGGGATTTCAGCGTTCCTGCTTATTATTCTGTTATCGAAAAATTCTACAAGATATCGGAGTGTTTCCCTGGTGGTATGTGCTGTAGCACCATCTTGTTGGAAATACCCATTTTGTAATTCTTCGTCATCTAGCTGATTGATGAATTGGTCGAGTATCTCATCCCGATATCGTGCAGCAGTGAGTGTGCCTTCAAAAAAAATGGGACCCACCAATCTTCTTCGACAAATTCCAACCCAAACACCAACTTTTTGAGGATGCAATGGTTGTTCAACAAAAAAATGAGGGTTTTCACTTGACCACCACCTCATATTCTGTGAATTGGCATATCCAGAAAGATAAAACCAGGTCTCGTCAGAAAAAAATACAGTGTTCAGAGCTGCTTCATTGTTGAGATTATTTTGAAACCAATTGCAGAATTCTATTCGTCTTGGAGGGTCTATTGGTAAAAGTTCATGAAAACATTGCAGTTTATATGCATGACAGTTTAAATCTTGTTTTATGATTGTTCGAGTTGTGCCATAAGATAAATTTATTTGTTGAGCCAATACTCGGATGGAAGTTTTTGGCTGTTCATCCATAATCTGCCGGGCGGCTTCAATTGTTGCTTCTGTTCGTCTAAGCGGCGGTCCACTTCCACTTTTACGAGCGACACTACCACTTTCTCTAAATAACTGCACAGATTTAGTTACAACGTCGCGAAAATAATTGTAATTGAACACTAAATCAGGGTATTCTTCACGAAAATCAGTCATGCAGTCATGAAGTGAATATTGCCACTCTCCATTTATTCTTACGCCAGTTCGAAATAAACATTCAATAGCTTTCACTTTTTGTTGTGTAGTGAATACCATTTTTTCAAACTTTAAATTTTTTCACCAAATAAAAAACTTTAAAAAAATTTTTACAAGAGCGTTCAGTTTTAAATTTTCATGTCAGAAATGTCATTCTCTGGATGTGACTAAAGTATCGATTCAAAATAATTCAATTTCACAGCCTACCCTAATTGGTTTTTTTATTGATCTCTCTGTATAATTACTATGTAAATTGTATAATTAAATAGCAGGTTATTTAATTTTTACAATGATTTGTGTGCAATTTAAAAAAAATTGTCTATATTAAATGCTATATCTATTTGACGAACTTTTCATCATGCATTTCTTGCTATTATGATTACCGTAGGTAATAATGGGGTTATTATAAAGTTAGGGATATACTTTAAATTCATAATAACTACCGGGTGACTATAAATGATTGTGATTTTTTTTCTTAGGTTGGCATTGTTTATGTTGGTGACACTGTAAGTCTATGTCAATTTCGAGGTTAGCAGGTTAGGTTTTGCGTCAGTTTTGACACAGACTGACGCAAAACCTAACCTGCTAACATTGAATTTGACATCGACTTAACAGTGCCACCATCATAAACAGTGCCAACCTAAGAAAAAAAATCACAATCATTTATAGTCACCCGGTATAACAAATCAAGTCAACAACAAAAAGTAAACAAAATCCAATTGCTTAAATAATAGGATTGTATTGCATCTGTGGGAAAACAAAAGTGTTGTCATGACAACTATTGACACACATATCAAAACGAAATCATCTTAATTTTAAGTAAACATTTTTTGAATGTATGGCCACCAAGATCACCTGATCTTCACCCAACGGATTACTGGCTGTGGAGTTATTTAAAAAAAATTGGTGTTTAGAACACGGTCAACAATACTGCAAGAATTAAAAGACGAGGTTAGGGGACACAAGGGTGCACTTCAACTAGAAATGTCACATAATTATGTAAAATTTGGATGAAAGGTTGGTGATCTTACACCAACAAAATGGATGTCATATTCGACATTTGCGGTAACCAGATTTAGCCATACAAAATTCCATTATTTAAGAAATTAAATTTCGTTTACTTCTTGTTATTAGCTTAGTTTTTTAAAAATATACAATAAGCTAAAATATATCCCTTAGTTTATGATAACCTTGTTCATATTGACGTTTGGATTTCTTCCGCTTAGAAGGATATCACCTCTATTCTAATGAGGATTACCGAGAGTCCTTTTAAATATGGGAATTCAACCGTCAATATTACCTAAACTAATCATAATACAGGGTGTTATGGAAATGAGTGCAAATATTTTAACCAGTGGTAGAGCTCACCAAAATGAACAACTTTTCTATTTATCGTTTTTCATTTAATCGCATATTTTTTCAATCATTTATCTCCCCTAAATTTGACGAGCCGCTTAGTAAGCAAATCTAAGTTAAAGGTGAACGACACAAGTATATTAAAATTGCCAAGTTCTTGCACAAAAAACATGAGGTCAATAACTTGCCTACCTCAATTGATAAAGTACATTGGTGACCAGACGTAAACTAAAGGTTGTATCAGTACCTATGCAGTTTTTGTTGGTTTGCATATCAAAGAAATGTTGTTTGTGTTTTGTGCCATTTAATTAAAATATTATTCCATAGGCGGGTATGCACTTTTAAAGTAAAATTGTTTTGAATTTTAACTCAGTTTTGAGGGCGTTTTTGAAAAAATGATAAATGGAGAAGTTGTTCAGTTTAGCGAGTTCTATTACGGGTTAAAATATTTGCACTCATTTCCATAACACCCTGTATAACAAATTTATAACAAAAGTTAAACGGTAGAAGGGGTCATGGTGTAAAGAATATAAGGTGAAACGTTACCGGAGATCTATTAATTGTTTGTTACAGCTGTATTATTTAATAAAATTAAAAAGTTGAAAAAATATGACTATTGTAGGTCATGTTTTTTCGTTAGAAGATTTTGCAGCTATAATTGTTGTTAATATCAATCTTTACTAATGGTTGTAAGTGAAATCATTAGTTGTGTCAATGCAATGTTAGTTATTTTTCATTAAAAATCATTTTAAAAGTAACGTTTCGCAAATTAAAATAGCTTCTTCAGACTTGATACAATTTGTTTATAACAATTTAAAAAATTTTTGGGACACACACATTTAAAAGGCACAAAAGTTTTGTATCTTTACAAATGTCTTGCTGTAATGATCCAGGTTTTTGAAACAAAGTGTTGCTTCCTTTCTGTGTTGGCTTTTGACCATGTTGTGGAAGGTGTTGTTTGGTGTTGTCATCCTTGATGTTGTTTGATAAATGTTGGTGCTCTTTTGTGTGTTTAGATGGGTGATAAATTAATGCAATAGGAGGAATTTTAAATTAAAATCCCTTTGTGGGTGGGATTTTTTGTTTTAATCACTCTTCTAAAATGATTAGTGCGTTTCTATTAATTGTTTGTTACAGCTGTATTATTTAATAAAATTAAAAAGTTGAAAAAATGACTATTGCAGGTCCCAAAAATTTTTTAAATTGTTATAAACAAATTGTATCAAGTCTGAAGAAGCTATATTAAATTGCAAAACGTTACTTTTAAAATGATTTTTAATGAAAAATAACTAACATTGCATTGACACAACTAATGATTTCACTTACAACCATTAGTAAAGATTGATATTAACAACAAAATTAGCTGCAAAATCTTCTAACGAAAAAACATGACCTACAATAGTCATATTTTTTCAACTTTTTAATTTTGTTACCGGAGATGGCAGTCGTTCAGAAAGTAGAGGGGAGATGTCAACCAATCCCCAATGCGCCCAGTCAGGAAATCCACCATGCTCGCAATCTTGGTGTAACTATGGCTGCAATCGTATAATGTTGCTGGCGCTGTCAGTCGATGTCAAATTCGAGGTTAGCAGGTTAGGTTTTTCGTCAGTCTGACACCAACTGACGCAAAACCTAACCTCGAAATTTGACATCAACAGCGTCTTCAACAATACACTTTAGTACTACCAATCGTGCCATTTGTGGGCCCATGTCCTATTGGTTGAATTTGAGGTCCGCCCACATTCTGCGGAACGTTACACGTTGTATTTAGTGATGGGCTTATTCGAATCAAAAATAACCTTTTATCCGGTTATTGAAATAACCTGTGTAACTCGGTTTTCGTTCCAAGTAATCGAATCAAAAATAACCTCAACCTGATACGTACTTCGTGCCGCGTCTCAGCGACCCGAAATTCTGTAAATAATCATAACTCATAACCTTTTCTACTATGTACCTGATTGACCCAAGTGAGGCTCGCCGCAGATTGTTGATGTTATTAAGACATTTGATACTCCTAGTCGACGAGTTAAATTTATGGGACATAAAGTTGTGCTACGTATAAAGGGCCAACGTTGCCGCAAACAAAAACTAAATAGCGTGTTCAATCCCCTTAAAGATAACGTTCTGCTGAGTCAGAGATTTGCCGAAGCTGTTGTGTTTGCTTCGAAACGCGGTTGATTATGCGTAATAAGGGATAAACAGAAAGCGAAATAAGATTTTCCAATATTGTAAAAGATTTATATTTAATTTTTAATAACGGAGCAGTCGTGACAAGAAGTGGATTTCGATGTTGAAAATTTTAAGTGTGACTACTAGAGAATTTTAGGAACTAAAAATAGATTCAATAGATACTTTGTATTTGCATATTTATAATTTCTTTATGATTATTGATTAGTATTGATATAGCTATTCTCAATGGTTTAAACTCCTTAGAAATCAAATAAAAATCATTTATACAATTATTATAATTAACGATTAACTGAGTTCCTCTGCTATCTGCAAGTTACGATGCCGATGCCGATGCAGATGACGGTGAACCGCCAACCGGCAAACCGGCTGACTTAATCGAAACGAATCGAGAGCCAAAATTGATTCGAATGAGTAATCAAATAATCAATCGGTTATTAATATGATTCGAATGCAAATAATTCGGTTATGAAAATTGTCCGGTTATGCCCATCACTAGTTGTATTCTATGCACCATGTAAGGGGTTACAGATTATGTATGTATAACAAAAGTTTTCCAACTCGATCTCATTTAATCGTAAACCAAATAAAAAAATTAAATTAAAAATTAGTGAGCTAATCACTCGACATAAATAGTAATTACACCATCTGATAGCTCCCAGTTGCTGTTAGTTTTTCTATTTAAATGTTTTTTAAAATTAAAATTAAGCGAGATATTGAGGGTGGTTTACTTTTCCAGAAGTTCTTTGCATATTGCAAAGGGTATACCGATACTGTCAGTTTCTTCTGCGTATACTAAATAAGAGAGAGAGACAAAGACTTTCCTATACGTGCAATTGGTACTGTTCTTTTTACTTCCTTTTACAACAAATGAAGTATTGGATTCACCCCAAAAATTCGAAATTGAGTTTTCAACAGATCTTCACGTTTTTGAGTCCCCTGAACCCAAAAAACATATTTTTGTTCATTGGTCTGTCTGTGTGCCAGTCTGTCTGTCTGTGAACAGAATATCTCAAAAACGAAAAGATGTATGGCGTTGAAACTTCATATACAGGGTGATTTATAATATTGCAAAAAAAAATAAAGACAGATTCTTTGGTTAAAAATAAACAAAAAATGTCCTATAAACTTGTGTCCGGAAACGTTTCGTTACCGAGATACAGGGCGTTAATTTTTTTATTAATTTACTTTTGGAAATTATTAATATTTCAAATTTCAATTGATAATTGGCAGGTTGAATGCTAGTAATATGGGCTGTTTTTTATGTCATTACATTTCGCTTATTTAATCCAGGGGCGTGTCTGGGTGGGTTCATTTTATTTAATATTAATAAGAAAAAATAGTCCGATATTTGTATTTCGATAGAGCAGTAAAAAATACAACCTCACTACGATTTAGAGATAGAATAGTAGATTATGCAATGTGCAATTTCTGACTCTTGGGCTTCGCCCTCGAGTCAGAAATATAGCAAAATAACACATTTCTCTCCCTCATTGCATAATCTACTATTTTATCTCTAAATCGTAGTAAGGTTGTATTTTTTACTCCTCTATCGAAATACAGATATCGGACTATTTTTTCTTATTAATATTAAATAAAATGCACCCACCCAGACACGCCCCTGGATTAAATAAGCAAAATGTAATGACATAAAAAACAGCCCATATTACTAGCATTCAACCTGCCAATTATCAATTAAATTTCAAATATTAATAATTATCAAAAGAAAATTAATAAAAAAATTAACGACCTGTATCTCGGTAACGAAACGTTTCCAGACACAAGTTTATAGGACATTTTTTATTTATTTTTAGCCAAAGAATCTGTCTTTAAATTTTTTTGCAATATTAAAGAATCACCCTGTATAAGTTTTGTGTACTATCTAGATGCGACAGCAAGCTTTTGAAGAAAATTGCGTCAACGGTAGTATGATGTTTACTCTTGTGATTTTTCAGTTTTTTTCGATTTTTTCAAAAACGGTTTTTACGATTTTTTTACAGCTTTACATTTTTATTACATTTTTAATGTGTATTGTTGTGAGATAGGTGATTTTCCGGTTGAATGCCTCTAAAATGGGTTTCTCTTGTTTCTTTAAATTTGTTTTTATTAACTCTTATTTTAAATAGAACACCCGGTACATTATTACATTTTTGAATTCGGTTTAAAATTATAGAGAAAATTTGTCTCTTCAACTAACGCTCTATTTTATACAGTTTCTGTTAAAAAATTTTGACAAATGCTTAAAAATTAAAAATCAAATTTTTGACTAAATTATAAGATCACTGTAAAAGGAAGTTGTGTTCGTGAATCACACCAGATTTTTTCATTAGCAAAAGCAATTTTGATACTTTTTCCGTCTGATATATGATGACAGGTAATCTCCAATATTACAAATGGGGAATGAATAAATTTAAAATTAGGAAATCTGCACTTGTAAAATTCATCGTGTATCTTTTCAGTATGTCCCATGAATTTCGAAAATCGTTTAGCTTCATCTTTACTTAAGCTGAGTATTTGCGTGTACTCACCTCCGTACAAATTTCTGAAATATGACAGCTAGTGACCTCTGGATGAAGTTTGCGAGAAAAACAATGAAATACGTTGTCACCTCCGTAAACAGAAGCCACAGCGTGGTATATGAGGTGACAACGTTTACTGTATATATACTTTGGAGGTCAGAAAGTATCCTTCACCAGTATATACAGTGTGACCAGTAAAGTCCGCATCATATGGGATTTTTTTTTATTAATAGCTTTTTTCGAAATTTGACTTTGGTATCAATTTGTGCTTCGATCGAGATGAAAATTAACCAAAAAAATAGTAGTCATGTCATTCGCATTATCTGTCAAATTTTATTTTTTTTTCAAAAAAAATTCAAAAGTGGGGTTATTTCTCAAAATATCGAAAAAAGTTATTAGAAAAAGTTTTTCTAGATGAAATTTTTAGCCCATACGCAAAATTTCAGCTGCATAAGATAATTTAGATTTTTTGTCCATTTTTTTTAAATTGCACCACTGTTGCAAAATAAGACGCAACGCAACCTACATAACACTTCTTAGTTTTGACAATGCTTTATTCCACACACATTTTCATTAAAGTAGCGCCATATTAAATGTGCGTTTTTCTACAAATTCCAAATAGGGCTATTAAAATTTGGTCACATGTGATGCAAAGTTTATTTGTTTTTGACCCTGTATAATGTAACTTCATAAAATAACGTGTATTACTTTTAGACACAAACTGCGTTTTCAAAAACAGTTACATTATACAGGGTCAAAAACAAATAAACTTTGCATCACATGTGACCAAATTTTAATAGCCCTATTTGGATTTTGTAGAAAAAGACACATTTAATATGACGCTACTTTAAAGAAAATGTGTCTGGAATAAAGCATTGTCAAAACTAAGAAGTTTTATGTAGGTTGCGTTGAGTCTTACTTTGCAACAGCGGTGCAATTTAAAAAAAATGGACAAAAAATCTAAATTATCTTATACAGCTGAAATTTTGCAAATGGGCTAAAAATTGCATTTAGAAAAACTTTTTCTAATAACTTTTTTCGATATTTTGAGAAATAACCCCACTTTTGAATTTCTTTGAAAAAAAAATAAAATTTGACAGATAATGCGAATGACGTGACTACTATTTTTTTGGTTAATTTTCATCTCGATCGAAGCACAAATTGATGACTAAGTCAAATTTCGAAAAAAGCTATCAATAAAAAAAAATCCCATATGATGCGGACTTTACTGGTCACACTGTATATATATACAGGTTGATTTTTTTATCATGTAACAACTTGTAGGCAACCCGTTATGCAGAAGCATGCATAGTGCATGCTTCTGCGTAATGGCATGATAAAAAAATCAGCCTGTATATATAAACCGTTCAATAGTTATTTGCCAAGTAGGTAGACATGGAATTTTGTTTTTATGTTTAATAAAACTAAAACTCCCTAGAAACTCTTTCTGACACTTTGTCAGAAGCAGCTGTTATGTACAGGAGGCTCACGAAAGTGTCTAATTTGACATTTTGAAGTTAAACATGCAATGTTGCCAGTCCTTTCATACTTTGTTTGCCACTAGGCATAATATGTATGGACATCGCCGTCATGGATATCTATCTGTCAAACAAATTGTAGTACTAAAGTAAATATGCCAAAAGTCATTAAAGGTGACACAAAACTACAAATTACAAAGGCTTACAGGCATTATAAAGCTGACAGTACCGACCTCAGTGAAACTGAAATCTTTGCTCGGCTTAGTGACTTTTGGGATGCAAGTATTTATGCATAAAACTTAATTGTTGCTTTAATTTTCGGCTTTGTACTGTTTTAGATATCTGAAAGAACTATTAGAAATATTATGGGGCGGAACAATTTTGAAATTAAACCTTTTGGCCCACGACCTAAAAATGATACATACTATTTGCAACATACGCACTGAAGAAGTAGTTAACAATGCGAGACAAATTGTGCAAGAACAACCACACGTATCTGTTCGCCATTTAGGACAGCAATTAAATGTTTCATATTCAACATCTCATAGGATATTAAGAAGCAATTTGCATTATTTTTCTTACCGGTTGCAAGTGTATCAGGAACTGCTGCCAAACGATCCTCCGGTTAGATTGGAATTTTGTAACTGGTTTATCAATAATTTAGGAAATAACGATAATGCGTTTGAGAAAACTTTCGTTATTTATGAGGCATACTTCTATTTATCTGGCTATATTAATTCACAAAGTATGAGGATGTGGAGCGCTGAGAATCCCAATTTTTATGTTGAAGAACCGCTTCACCCACAAAAAATCGGGGTTTGGGCTGCAATTAGTAAAAGAAGAGTTATAGGTCCTATATTTTTTTAAGGTAATTGAGTGCAGTAAAACGATTAAATTTTATTTTAATAGTTCAAATTTTAGGCTTTCTAAATGCACAACCATATCATACTGAAATTTTGTCGCCGTTTTTTGAAGAGTTACGTGACAATGAATTACAAACGGGTTACGTACTTTCAATAAGATGGGGCATAAATTTACTTAAAGAGTTTTACAAAAACAGAGTTATTAGTCAAAACATGTCTACAGTGTGGCCCTCGAGGTCTTGTAACTTAACTCCCTGTGATTTTCTTCTGTGGCCATATTTAAAAAAAATCCATTCTTCAACTTCCACTGGACAATATTCAGCAGCTTTAACAAAGAAGTACCTAATGGAAAAAATAAAGAAATCAATAATAATGGCATAATATTAAGATTTGAGAATAGAACGAGTTAAGGAGTTTACTTTCTTAGGAACATTAATCTCTGAAAACTTAAATTACACACAAGGAATTAAATCAAGGTTAATAAAAGCATCGAGATGTCCGGGCGCGTTAAATAGTATAATGTCCTTAAGACAAATGTCGCGAAATGCAAAACTACGACTTATAAGACTGTAATTCGACCCACAGCTACGTACGCATGTGAAACATGGACGATGAATGTGGCAGACTAAGATACGATAAGTAGGTGGGAGAGAAAAATGCGGAGAAAAATATTTGGAGGGACTCGGACGGATGATGGTTGGAGAAGACTTACAAACGAAGAGGTACAAAAGAAATATGGAGAGCCAAATATAGTAGACTTCATTAAAGCTCGAAGGTTAAGATGGTTTGGGCATATATGGAGAATGCCAGATGGAAGAGCTACTAAGATAGTATTGGAAGGCAGAGCGCAAGAAACTAGAAGAAGAAGCGACCAACGAATAGGTGGAAGGAGGCAGTAATGGAAGACATATCAAGGAAAGGAATAGAAGACTGGAGAAATAAAATCATCAATAAGGGACAATGGAGACACAGTGTTATGCAATGGGCCTAAAGTGGCTTGTAAAAGCTTTATTTATACTGAAAAAATACATAAATTGTAATATTTAAATATTTTTGTATACAATTTATAATTACAATAAAAAAACGACTTTCATTATACCATTATGCCTACTCAACAAAGTATGAAACGTATTCAGAATCAGCAATTTGTCTTTCATGAAATTTATCTTAACCAATACTAAAATGGCACAAAATCCAAAACCAAATCTGGCAACCACGTTTTGTACATTAACATAAAATTATCATTTTATATAAAATGAGCATAATCTAACTTTTGTTAATGACTGACAGCATATTTACAGGGTGAAATTCATCACCCTAACATGGCCTCCTATCTGGCAAATAACTATTGAACGGTTTATAGATATAATTATAACATAAATAACCGCAACATAATAAACGATCATGCAATCAATATTGTAATAGAAATTTAAAAGAACCAAATATAATATATAGGTAAGTAAAAAATAATAGGTAAGTTCCTATTATATTATGGTATCTGCTTAACAACATCACACCCATTGGCTACTAAAAATACTGAAGTTACTAGTGCTTCAGGCTCGTCTACAAAGCAATCAATCTTTTGCCTATGCAGCACTTGAGATAGTTTACGCTGTTTATTAACACTCCTAGATATTGCAGCTGATATAGCGTGTTGTAACCTTGTCGCATCTCTGTGTTGATTTTGAATTGTTCAGATCTTCCTCTGGTTGTTTTAATTGCTGCTGTTGTTCCAGTTAGTGTCATTTTTGTGAGAGTATCAACCTTCATGTTATATTCAGCCTCTTCATATTTTCCATTAGCATTTCTCTATTAACTTTGTCTAACGCCTGTTTAAAATCAATGAAGAGCATATAGAGTTGTACATTATGTTCATAAAATATTTCTAATATTGTTTTCATTGCATCAGCTCTTGATCTACCTCGCCTGAATCCACATTGATAATCCCCTGTTTGTTGTTCAATGCATTTGTTCAACTGTTTATGAATCATTGTTGTCAATATTTTGTAAGTGACATTTAATAGCGATACCTCTGTAGTTGTTGCAATTTTCTGGATCTCATTTCTTATATATCGGCATGATTAACTCAGTCCTGCATTCACCTGGCATTCTTTCTGCTACCCATATTTGTTTTATGATTTTAAATATTCTTTGTTTAGCTGATCTCCACCTGCTTTTATCATTTCATGGTGAATTCTGTCACTTCCAGGTGCTTTGTCCCTTTTCATATTTTGTATTGCATTCTTATATTCTTTATAATTTGGTTTGTAAGTTATTGTTTCTTCCTGTATCCAGTTGTTATCATTTTCCTCATCGGTGGGGCTATGTGTTTCATTTAATAGTTGAAAAAAGTTTCATATTTTCTCAATTCTTCCGTTCTTGTCCTTCAATCCTCTTATTTTCATTGTGTTTTTTATATTCCAGTATATCTTTCCTATTTCATTATTTCTATAATATTTTCAATTTCTTCCATCATTTGATCTAACCATTGTTCTTATGCTTATAATTTATTCTCCTTGATTCTCTTTTCTTTGTACATTTTGTTATCTTCATCTTTCCCTGTTCCCAACCACTGATATCTTACTTCTTTTTTCTACTTTACCATTTCTTCACATGCCTCATTAAACCATTCATTTTTTTCTTTTTTTTTTTGTATAACCAATTATTCTTTCAGTCGCTGTTATTATTGTTTCCTTTATATTTAAACAATTCCTTGTCAATATCATCGCATCTTATTCTTCCAGCTCCCTGCTTATTATACTTGCATACTTGATATTGTTTGCTTCTAGATTTATTTCTACTGCTCATTTTTTTTAGTTATAATTTTTTTTATTTCCTTATCATTTTTTTTCATTGTTTCAATTACTAAATAGTGGTCACTGACTTATGTTATGATTCATTTTCTTTTAAAAAATATCCAAATTGTTTATAGAAGCCAATTACGTATTTTCTTATTATTGAAATATAAACTAAAATTTACAGTTAGTGATGAAACCTTATCCATACTTTTGTTCCTGTAGTTGGTTAAAATTGAATATTTAGAAATTGATTTCAGATGAATCCATATCCTAGAAATATTGACTAATCAATATTGTCGAAGACGATTTCTGACAATTTCTAGAAACTCTATGCAGAAAGGTTAGGCAACACACTTTTATTTGGGTGCATCACGAGCAATAAGCTTGTAATTTGATGGATCAACCTGGCACGGACGGAGATTACAAGATCTATTACTTTTAATCACTTCTGCTTTTGCTTGAAAGCGGTATTTAGTAATTTCACTAAGATATCTTGCAGTTGAAGGTTTTCATATATAAATGAACCCTTTTTAATATTTTTGCACAAACGGGAATAAAACAATATTTTACTTTCTCAAAATAAGGAGTAAAGTAAGCGTTTATTCCCATGGAATTTAAAATTGCTATGGAAACTAAAGAACAATACAAATATAACAAACGTCAATACGTTTATAATAAAGGGAGAAGAAAAGTTACTCAATATGAATACAACATTTTTATTGTTGATTTTTCAAATAGAAGTTACTACGAAAAAAGTACTTAAATATATCCGTTATCTAGAGTTTCTGTTACGTCTTCACGTGTTAGCACAGCGCATGCAACTTTAATTTTGAAAATAGCAACTTATTACTTTTTTACATTTTCAGACTCACCAAATGTTTTTATTTATTTTTATTTTAGAGAGTTTATACTGCGTCCAACAGTTAAAACTAATTAAGGACACAGTTACATACATTTAAATAAATATATCATTCACAACGAAAATAATAGAATATAAAAAAAACCATAGTACCACAAAACGAATCCACACAATCAACTAAATAATTTAAAAGTAATTATTCTAAAACAACAAAAATATTTATCACATAGCAACCAAAATGGGTTTTCTAAAATTAAACCACAGAAAAAAAAATTATGCTTCAGTTCACAGTTCACTACATATTTTACATACAATAAAAATGTATGCACTCAAACATTTGGTGCGCAATGGGCTCACCCATATCTTCTACTATCGCTAATCTGGTATTAGAAGATATAGAAACAAAAATTCTTAAACAAAACTCTTGATTATTCTCTTTATTTAAGATATGTGGATGACATCATAATGGCAACTAACCCTTTAAACAAATAATTTCTTCATCTTTTTAATAACGTACACCCTCGACTCAAATTCACACTTGAAAACGAAATAATAAAGCTTCAATAAATTTTTTAGATCTAACATTATTCCGACAAACTAATGGAAATATTCTAACAAATTGGTTCCGTAAAAACATTAAAACTAACGGATACTTAAATTTCAAATCAAATACAACTAAAGTGTTATAAACAGTTTGGTTGACAGAGCTATAAAATTATCATCTAAACAATTCCACAAAAAAATTAGAAACCATTACACATATATTAACTATTAATGAATACCCTATTAATTTTATCATAAAACAAATTAAAAGCCGTACCAATTGTATTAAAAACAAAAAATAAATAACCAATCAATAGTAGTACTTCAACCAAATTGTTTTGGCAATAATTAGATTTCAATATAACTGACACTCCAACTCAAAATAAATACATATTCATAAAATATATTCCCAAATTCCCTCAAAAAATTAAAAATGAACTGAAAAAATATAATATTAACACTGCTTTAAATAACTATTACACTTTAGGAAAAATGTTTTTTACCAATTTAAAAGACAAAACAGAAGTTAATATGGAATCTAATCTTGTTTCTCAAATTAATTACAACAATTGTAATTCCACATACATTGAACAAACTAAACAATTAGTGAAAAACAGAAGGCTGTGACTATTTCAAGAAAAGCAAATGGTTTTATAAATTTTAATTCATACGCTTTTTGTACATAAAATGCAACATAATCATTTAATTCAACTATCTAATCTGTATCACTTAACATATCCCAATCGCTGTCGGAATCGTCATTCTCTATATTTATAACAAGTAGCTCAACATTTTCCATGAACTCCTTTTACTTCCTTTTACGATAAAGGAAGTATTGGCTTCACCCCAAAAATTCGAAATTGAGTTTTCAACAGATCTTCACGTTTTAGAACCCAAAAAACATATTTTTTTTCATTTGTCTGTGTGTCTGTCTGTGAACAGAATATCTCAAAAATGAAAAGAGCTATGGCGTTGATCATATATAAGTTTGGTGTACTATGTAGATGCGACAGCAAGCCTTTGAAGAAAATTCCATAACCGGAAGTAGGTGTTTGCTCTTGTGATTTTTCAGTTTTTTTCGATTTTTTCAAAAACGCTAATGATTTTTTTCAAACTTTACATTTTTATTAAATTTTTAATGTGTATTGTTGTGACATAGGTGATATTCCAGTTGAATACTTCTAAAATGGATTTCTTTTGTATTTTTTTCTATTTTTTTTTTTATTAACTTCTATTTTAAATACAACACCCGGTATATTATTACATTTTTGAATTCAGCTTAGAATTCTAGAAAAAATTTGTCTCTTCAACTAACTCTCTATTTTGTACCGTTTTTGTAGAATTTGCAATTTTTGAAAATGTTTGACAAATGCTTAAAAATTAAAAATCAAATTTTTGGGTAATTATAAGATCACTGTAAAAGGAAGTTGTATTTGTGTATCACACCAGATTTTTTGTACTACTCTTCAATAATTTCATGGGCATGTACTTCCAAGTTTCAGGGGTAATTTATTCTAACGCTTTAATCCACATTTGATACCGTTCATCTGTAAATATTTCAATCTTCTCCAATGTGTTTGTTTTGTTTTTCCTTTCGAAGTATTATTAAGCAGTGCCAACCCCATTACTTGGCTTTGCCAATTAAGCGGTTGACCCTTCATCTCAACCAACAACACCAACAAAAAAATCCGATGACACAGCGCCTGTAAAAAATGATTGATAAAACGCAACCGTAAATCTAAAAAATACTGTGATTTTACTTACGTTTTAAAGTACAGTTTTTTTCTAAAAATATACAAAGATATTAAAAATATTGAAACCAAAACACCGCTCAAAGCAGATGTCAATTAATTAATTGACAGAACAGCACAGGAAATAAGGTGCAAACAACTGACATTGAGTGGGGGCACTTTTAATCCTCTATCTTTATCAAGAACACTGGATTTCATCCAAAACATACAAAGAGTGTAGATCCTTGTTTAGCATGCTACTCCCCATAAAATGTCGTTCATAAGTTGAAAATGGGTTGATGACGTCAGACCGTCCTTATACGAATTTGATAATACCTACATTATACGAACACAAGATGTTCAGTAAGTAATGCGAAAAGGAATAACAAAACAACTTTAAAAGAAATAAATGAACATTCATTCACAAAATTATAAAATATGAAACATAGATATAATAATAATAATGGTGAGGCACTAACACCCCACGAAGGAGCTTGGCCTGCAAGATAACAAATAAAATAAAGATACTTTAAGAGGTCAAGTTCAATTTTTGCCTTGATTGAGCTTTCTCCATCTGCATCCATAAGGACTGTTTGCTGTGACTGTGAACTTCATTAATTTTCTTTAAAATAACAAAAATCCTCAGCTTGTTCTTGTCCAACTCATGATACCAGTTTTTTTGCAATGCGTACAATTAATTTATGAATTTTTTGATCATTTATTTCTGTAAAAATATATAGAAATCTCAATTTTATTTGTATGGTGACAGCTGAAGTAATTGCTTCCTCTGATAACTCATTTTCTAAGTCAATTAGAGCTTCAAATCTTGTTTGAATACTTCTGTTACCTTTTTCAAAACAACTTGAACTTTTTTTATTTCAATATTACCTCTTAGTTTGTCTAATTTGACTTTAACACCTTGGCTGCCTACAACGCAAGGTATGCGTTGACTGAGTAGTCATCCTGAGTGCCGCCAACGCCAGGTGTGCGGTCTGCGCATGTTTATTTATTTATTTATTTATTTATTATTTCATTAACGGGAAGACCCTTTTTAACAAAATATACAACTTAAATTAAATAATAACCTAATACAAGTAGAAAAATTAAATTAAGTAAGTTAAGATAACCTAAATTAACCCAATAACATCACAATTGAAAATTTTCAAATTTAATTCTAAGAACAGATGATTTAAACTTGCTGAATGAAGTGTCAAACAAATCAATATATGCATAGTAGATATTTACTTCGCGACACATCCTAGAAATAGCAGAATAATAACTATAGTTCGTTTTATGCAATGGTACAAACAAAATATTGGTATTTCTTAGTGTACGAGCAGGTACATGTAACTTAATACTACATAAAATTTGAGGACAGTCAACCAAAGAGTTTAAAATTTTGTAAATTAAACACAAATCAAAAGTAATTCTTCGAACTCTAAGAGTTTTCATATTTAAACAATTTAGAATGTGATCATAATTTATATTGTCAATATTAATTTTCAATTTGAAAGCTACAAATCGAAGAAACCTATTTTGAATACGTTCAATGCTATTAATATACACTAAATAATTAGGCATCCAAATTACCGAACAGTATTCGAGGTGTGGGCGAACTAACGATATATATAGGATCTTAAAAGTAACAATATTTTGGAAATCAGCAGAAAATCTCTTAATAAAAGCTAACATACGGTTAGCCTTAGATATAATTTCATTAATGTGCGTTACAAAAGTGAGTGACTTATCTAGCTTAACACCAAGATCACGTACTTCAAAAACTATCGGAAGCTCATGGTTATTCAATGTATAAGAACCCGTGATTGGTTTGTTGTGGCGACAGAACTTCATACAGAAACATTTAGTAAAATTTAACTCAATGTTGTAATATAAATGCATATTTTTTAATCGGTTTTGCAGTTGAAGCTTTGCAATCCTAGAGGTGTGTTCTATGAGTATTAGTCTGTGTTTGTGCGTTTGCGGTTTTGAAATATTGCAATATGGCGGACGGTGAGCAGGCGGGGCCTTCGGGCTTGAATCTGCGGCGTTCTACACTATTCGGCTCTAGGAATGGGGCAAGTGAAATCTGATAGGCAGCCAACGTGTTAAGTGTGTAGATACTTGGTAACAAATAACCAACATAAGTGTTTTGCAGTACTCTTCCAAATATTGAATTTCTGCATCTCTAATGCTATCTTTCAAGTTCAATGCTTCAAATGTTTTACATTTCACTTTTGCTGAAAGAATTTGCCTGGCATATAAAAGGAAAAAGTTCTGGCTAATGTACGGTACGGACGCGAAACTGCGTGGTGATTATAAGTTTCTCTTGTTATAGGGTTTATCTCATTTCACATAATGAAGAAAGTAGCAGGAACGTAGTGTAGAAAAGTGAAAAGGGACTACAACTAGATACTAGAACAATAATTAAAAGTTTTACTGGAACCTAAACATTTTCACTTCGGCAAAGTGGCGAGCGCCGCAAGGTCATCCGTGTTTAACGTATATATATCAACGACTTGACCAGAAGTGATAGAAAGATGCAAAAACAATTAAAGTTGAAGGCAAGAGAAGCAAAAAAACAGGGAAAGAAAACCAAAATTGGAAATAATAAGGTAATAGTAGAAAATGAGGAATGAAACTGGAATAAGTAAACAAATCAGCTTGTAAAGTCAAAAAACTAGTAAATTACATTCACATTGAAGTAAAAGTAGAAGACCAGACAATGAAAATGGAAAAGAAAATAAGAAATAAAAAAAGAATCAAAATTGAAAGGGAAAATATGAAGAATAGGAACATGGAACGCCAGAAGCCTGTCTGGAAAGGAGGATGAATTAAAATAATTAGAAAAGGTGGATATAGATATTCTGGGTATTACAGAAACGAAAAACAAAGAAAAAGGAGAACTAAAGTTGTCAAAGAAGAGAACAGGGCTTGTTACATAAAGAAAGAAAACGTGAAATATATACGAAAGTGGATTGCAGTAACGGAGAGAATTTTGAAGATAGAATTAGAAATTGATAAAAATATAGTACTAACAATTATAGTAACATATGGACCTAGTGACGATGAAAGGGTAAGAATAAAGAATGAATTTTGGGAACAGCTGACAGAAGTAACAGAAGAAATTAGAGGCAGGTTGTTGAATAGGTGATTTAAATTGACGAGTAGGAATAAAAGACAATGAAACAGGAGAAACAATAGGTAGACAGGGAGAAATTACTAGAAACAATAATGGACGGAGATAGATTGAATTCTGTATGTTAAATAACATAGTAATAACAAATACTTTATACGAACACAAGGATGCACATAAATATATAAGAGAAATTGTAAGCAGAGGAGAAAGATCAATATTGATTATATAATAGTCAACAGAGAATATAGAAAAGAAGTAAAGGACACAAGAATAAGACGAGGACCTGAAATATATTCGGACCGTTATTTAATGTTGTCAAAAATAAAAATAATTAATATAAAATAACAAGAAAATGACTGAACAAGTATAAACGAAAACAGGGCAAAGAAAGGAAGTAATTAAAACGTACAAACTAAGAGAAGAGACAGCAAAACTATACAAAGAGAAAATAGAAACAGAGTTTAAGAAGATCCAAGAAACTATGAATAACAATGAGATGTGTGGAGTTATTAAAATCAACAAAACCAAAAAACAAACTAGATGGTGGAACGATGAAATAAAAATCTGGTGTGATACACTCACACAACTTCCTACAGTGATCTTATAATTAGCCAAAACATTTGATTTTTAATTTTTAAGCATTTGTCAAAAAATTTCAAAAATTACAAATTCTATAAAAACGGTACAAAATAGTGTTAGTTGAAGAGACAAATTTTCTCTAGAATTTTAAGCTGAATTCAAAAATGTAATAATATACCGGGTGTTCTATTTAAAATAGGAGTTAATAAAAAAAATAGAAAAAAAACAAAAGAAACTCATTTTAGAAGTATTCAACTGGAAAATCACCTATCTCACATCAATACACATTAAAAATTTAATAAAAATGTAAAGTTTGAAAAAAATCGTTAGCGTTTTAGAAAAATCGAAAAAACTGAAAAATCACAAGAGTAAACACCTACTTCCGGTTATGCGATTTTCTTGAAAAGCGTGCTGTCTCATCTACATAGTACACAAAACTTATATATGAAGTTTCAACACCATACCTCTTTTCATTTTGACCAATGAACAAAAACAAGTTTTTTGGGTTCAGGGAACTCTAAAACTTGAAGATCTGTTGAAAACTCAATTTCGAATTTTTGGGGTGAATCCAATAGTTCCTTTATCGTAAAAGGAAGTAAAAATGGAGGTAAAACTGAAAAAACAAACATGAAAAAAGTATCTTAAAAACAAAACTACCGAGAACTGCAATAAGTATCAAGAACAGCGAACGAAAGTCAAAGAAGTGGTGAAAGTATTGAAGCAAAAATCCTGGGAAGAATTCGGATACAAAATGAAACAAGATAGCAAAGGAAACCAAAAGTTATTTTTCAAAGTTTCAAACACATTACGAAAATAAAAACAATTATGAAATCTAAAGAAGGAAACAATAAAAAACAAGAAAAACATAATGGCACGGTGGAAAGAATACTTTGAAGATATGCTAAATACAACACAAATTAACACAGGAAATGGAATAGAAGAAATAATGAATTCATAGAGAATACAGATAACAGGATACATGAAGAGATAAAGACAGAAGAGGTGTAACTGAAGCTATAAAAATGTTAAAACGAGGTAAGGCGGCTGGGCATGATGGAATAACAACGGAGATGGTAAATAACTTTGACAATGGAATAGAAGTATTAGTAAAACTACTTAACAAGATTTGGAACAAAGAAAAGATACCTGATGACTGGGAAGTAGGAGTGATCTTAGCTCTGCACAAAAAAGATGACAACGAAGACTGTAATAACTAATAACTATAGGGGTATAACTTTGCTGAGTACGATAGTTAAGATATATGAGAGAATCCTTGAGAAAAGATTAAAAACTGTAACAGAAGTACAGTTGGAAGAAGCATCGAGCAGTTTCAAAAAGGGAAGAGTATATATATATTTATTCTTCTTAACATAGAATTTCGGCTTAGACCGCGTAATATTTGTAGATGAACACCCAGCACTTTCACTCTGATGATGCAAGCTGCAAGGTCTTACGAAACGTTAGTGAATATGGATGCACAAACAACAAAACGGCCAAATCTGCCCAAGTATCCTCGTTCTCAAGATACTCAAACTACAAGAGCCACCAAAGAGCATGGCCATCGTGCGGCTTTTTACTCGACTTCACAAGGTACAAGGCACATTAAGCCAGAGAATGCTGGGTGTTCATCTACAAATACTACACGGTCTAAGCCGAAATTCTATGTTAAGAAGAATAATTGGAGTAACCTCAAAAGCCTCAAACAGTATATATATATATATTTACTATGAAGCAACTGGTACAAAAGAATGATAAAACAACACCATACCGGGTGTTCACTTTCAAACTGGAACATAGGGATTTAGCATTGTATTTAATAGTTTCATGAATTTCTGCCTGCCAATTCAATCTGCAAAGTATGTTTTGGTATCGATGGAAAGAGAAATTATTGCGCATCTAATGGTATCAAAAATGTAATTATTTTTATCTACTCCAGTGGAATAAGTAACGCATTACGTCACTCATTTGACACTATTTCAGTTAGGTAATGAAGCTCATTACACCAGTCAGTTATGTAATGGTTTTATTACGCAACTGAGTTGTGTAATGACTTCATTACGTAAATGAAATAGTGTCAAATGAATGGCATAATGACATTTGCCTACTAAAATATTTTTGAAAATGACAGATGTGACATTTCTCTTAATGCACTTTTCTCAATTTTAGGCAGTCGTAGATAAAATTTTGTACAATACATGTGTGATAATGCATCATTAATTTACTTGTGTGCTTACATAACTCGTCCTAAGCACTCTTTTGTAACTTACACACACGCATATTAATGATGCTGTTATCCTACTTGTATAGTAAATAACTATTGTTAATTTTCATTGAATAATATTAATTAAAAGTTTTCAGGTTTTTATATATGAGTTGCCTTGACTTGAAAACAGTTGATAGCTTTACTCAAATTAATTTATTATTTGATGACATTCAGGGCTGGTTGCAGAAAGCAATGTTAAGTCTGGTGTTAGCTAACGCGACGTCAAAGTGAACAACAACGAATCAAATCTCAAATGTTTATGGTAACTAATACATTAGTAAACAAAATTTGATGCGATTTTGTTCACTTTGACGTCGCGTTAGCTAACACCAGACTTAACATTGCTTTCTGCAACCGGCCCTTAGAGTTAGTTCAGTAGTTTTTACTTGATAAAATCAATGATGATTACTGCAACGAAGAGAAAGTTTTTATGAAAATAACTTTATTAGCATTATTGCTATACATAAGCAATTTCACAATTAATAAACAATAATCCTTATGGTTAAAAGATACCTATTACAGTAAGGTTAGTTTGCGGAGAGTGAGAGATTTGTTTCAATGCAGGACCTACCTCATTAATCAAAAGTTCTAAGTAAGTGTTCGAATTTAAATTTCCAACAATTTCAATCGGTCTGATAATTTTATTATAAATCATATTCCAAATATGAATTTTTTGAAGGTATTGGGTTCTTGTACACCGATTAATTATTCGTTTTTTTTTTTAGCCCAATATCTAGCATTTTGCACATTGGGTTCGTTGTTTAAAGTAAAAGTACAATCATCTCGGAAATATATTGATGACAAAAAACGACGATCTTGATTGGTACATTTCTTCACAAAATACATTTCTACTTTCTTTGTCTGGTTCAAATATTTCCTGATGACACTGCTGTTTGGATGGATGATATCTGTGCTTATTTAATGTCTTAGATACCGCCGACTTTGACACATTTAATGCACGACCAATTTGTCTTGTGCAGCATGTTCGGTCGATATTGAGGTAACAGTTTACAAAGCCCCGAAGCGCTAAAAAATCACTTTTTTCAAAACATGTTGATGTAAATTTATGTTTTTGGACCTCAGAAATCTATTTCTGGTGTCGGAAGACACGAAAAACTTACCGTTTTTCCACAAATCACTCCTTAACCTCACTTTTCTACTAATAACAATATGGAAATGCGTCATCTGCAAGTACTACCAACCTATATGTAACTAAATACACTGCTTTTACCTACAGACTACCTATAAAGTAGATAGATACCTACCTTGTTTATTTAAAAATCATTTAAATAGAAACCCGCTTCGTACATATAATGGTAATCTTGTATTGTACGACGCCACCGATGAAGTTCTGTTCCTAGAGTCAGTAATCTTGGAGGGAAGGACCGCTAACATGTCAAATACCTTACACTGTTGCCAGACCTTTGTTTGTTTACTTCTAGAGCAATTTGGGGCCTATTCGATTTGGTTTGCATGTTTATCGTGGTCCTAACATCAATGTCGAATAGAGGTGTTCTAGCTCCAACTGTTTTGTGAATGAAGGTAACATTTTGACACGAAACCATATTCGTGATTCTTGCAGGTGTTGCAGTTAGGGTCAAACTAAAATGTATTGAACGGTTGGCGAAGCTGGGATTAATACATAATTTCCTTCGGTGTGAAGGCTGTTAGGTAGATATGTCGTTTGTTTAACGATTGTTCACGATTAAAAGCAAACTAAAAATAATTTGGCGCCAAACGCTGTTGAAGCCAAACAATAATGCTCTGGCAACGTTTTAAGGTACTTTTAATCTAAACGATCAGCTGCTCGCGCCTCCCTCCAAAATTACTGACTCTAGGAACAGTAGTTCATCGGTGGCGTCCTACAACACAAGATTACCCATATAATTATTTATCAAAAAAGGCAGTGGCTAGTATACGTTCGACGTGCACAATCTAACCTAACCTAACCTAACCTAACCTTTTTTTTTTTTAAGAGGAGAAATCTTCGAAAGACACTGGCACACCCGTATGTGCCAGCGTGCCGGATTTTTACCGGCTAAAACTCCCCTTCTTCGCCACGCTTTTTTTTTCCACCTGGAATCATCGTTTGACATACAATCAGGTGGGAAATTGGCAGTCTGTTTATCCGAGAGCGGAAACTCTGTACTACAGTCCTTGACTATTTCTTTCTTCTTGTTCCTTTTTAGTTATTATTTTGCGTATGAAGTTGTGCAGCTTATTCCAGTTACCCTTACTCCTCAGCATCAGTGAAATAATGTTGTCAGTCGTCAGTTGTTCCCCTATGTCTATTTCTATCTGGGAACGTTCTCTGTGCCATTTTGGGCATTCTAAAACCGTATGCTCCGCTGTATCAGTCTCGCCGCAATATAAGCAATTTGCGTCATTTGTCTTCCGGATTCTATATGTGTATGTTCGGAAGCATCCGTGCCCTGTCATGAACTGTGTCAAGAAGTAGTCTAATTTTCTGAACTTGCATTTAATCCACGGATCTATTTGTGGGATTAACCTTTTGGTCCACTGCGCCAAGTCAGTATGTTCGTCCCATATGGCCTGCCATGTGTTTATAGTATGCTCTCTTTCATTTCCATTTACTATTTCTCTTTCCCCGCGTAAACTATAAACCCTGACCCTTTCCTCGATTAATAGGTCAATGGGAATTATGCCCGTGAGGATGTACAGGGCCTCTGTTGAGGTGGTTCTGTAGGCGCTGGCAACTCTCAGAAGCGTACGTCATTGCAGTCTATGCAGCATATTTCTGTATTTTTGGTATCGCAGCACTTTGTGCCACACTGGTGCCCCATATGTAACAATAAGATTGTACAACGCCGTTCATTATTGTTCTCTTCTGACTGCTTAGGTCGCTTATGTTAGGCATTATCTTATTTAAAGCGGCTACCTGTCTTTCCGCCTTCCTTACAGTTTGTCTCACATGTTCAGTGAAAGTCAGTCTGTCATCCAGCCAGATTTCCAAGTATTTCGCACATTTTACTGGTCTTATTATATTTCCTCCCATCTCGAAGTAAATTCCTTCTCTTTTCCTGGGGCCGCGGGTTATCACCGCCTCTGTTTTTTCAGGTGCCAGTTGCAGTTCCTGGTTTTACATCCACTCCTCTATTATCTTCAGGGATTGATTAGCTTTTTCCAATAAGTCCTCTTTATCTTTGTTCTTTACGATCAGAACCAGATCATCCGCGTACGCCACGGTGTGGCATCCGTCCGGAAGCTGCAGTCTTAAAACCGTGTCGTATAAAATATTCCACAGGACTGGTCCGAGGACCGAGCCCTGTGGCACTCCTTGCGTCATATACATTTTTGTTTTACCGGTGCGTATTTCTCTGGCTGTGAAGTAACTTTCCACGATATTGACGATATATTCACTAATTCCAATCTCTCGCATCCTTGTAATAATTAAGCTCCAGCTCGCGGTGTTAAACGCATTCTTGACGTCTATTAAGATCACTACTCCCCACTTAGATCTTCCTTCCGATACGCATTCGACAACCCACTTGGCTGCGTCTACTGTTGATTTCCCCCTGGTGAAGCCGAATTGCAGGTTGGATAGGCCACCCTCTTCCTCTAGCTCGACCTCCAGCCTTTTTTTAATTAAATGTTCATATAGTTTCCCTATCACATCTAAAAGACAAATGGGTCTGTATGCCTGTGGTCTGCTATTGTCTTCGGAGATTTTCGGGATTAATACTACTTTTGCTCTTTTCCATATGTTAGGAAAAGTTTGCGTCTCTAGTAGTCGGTTCATTACTTGTAGTATCTCGTCCGGAATCACATTTAGGGCTTCTTTGATGGATTCACTAGTTATCTGGTCGGGCCCCGGTGCTCTTCCCGTTTTTAGTTTGTTTCCAGCTGTTCGTAGCTCCTCCATGGTAAAGGGATTCGTCACCATCACCCTTTCGCCCCTATTCCATCTATCTTCTTTCCCTGGAAATAGTTGTCTAATAATCTTTATTTTTTCCATCTCGTCAACGTAGTATTGAACTGTTGGCCTTTTGAACTGCCTCATTACCAATTGGTATCCTTGACCCCAGATGTCGCTTTCTAATTCGTTACAAAGTGTCGTCCAGTGAGATTTTTTTGATTTCTTTATTGTTCTTTTGTAGGCTTTTTTTTCCGCCTTATACTGTTCTTCCAGTTCATTTATTTCCTCCAAAGTCTCAATATTATGACTTCTGCTTCTCAGCCTAACCAATTTCCTTCGGCTTTGATTGCAAAACTTGCGTTGGTCTTCTATATCTTGGTTCCACCAGTATGGTTGATGTTTTATGTACTCCCCTGCGCGGTTTATAGTGGAAACATCTTGTGCTGCTTTAATAAAGTCTCCGAGCTTTCTATAGTTCAGTTCCTTCCCTCCTGCCATTAGTGTGAGCGAGTGTGCAAACAGTTCTTTGTCAATACTGATGCATCGTTTAATCCTGTTTATTACAGAAGTTTGGCCCGTTTCCACTGTAAAAGTGATAAATTTATGCAGGCTCAACGATTCTTCTTCTTGTACTGTCCAATCCCGTATTGCTTTGGCAATTTTCTGGGTAGCGAGGGTAACATCTATGTGAGATTTACTAGCTCCTCTCACAAAAGTTGGCCTCATTCCGTCGTTTATGGCCTCCATATTTAGTGATCCCATCCATTCCGATATGTATATACCCCTCTCGTCTGCAGTACTAGATCCCCACAGCGGAGATTTTCCATTTAGGTCACCTATAATTATGACCTCACGTGCTGCTGCCCTCACGTCTTCCATTATTTCGTCTACGTAATCTTTAAAGGTCTGCATAGGTATGTTTGGTGAGATATAACAATTGTATATTATACATTTGTCGAAGAATATTTTAATGTATCCAACTTTACTTTGATGTGCCTTTATATTAATGTTTTTATTTCTACAGTACATTGCTACGTCACTTCTTTCGTCGTGCACCAACCCTTGATTTTTGACAATAGTCTTATTTGGTTCCTGGTAGAAAATAACGTCTACATCCCATCTCTCCGCGGCCGCCATGGCAGCATCATGTGCTGCTCTTGCCGTTCCCACATTTATTTATAGGATCTTGAATGTTACTGCGTTGCGGGTCTTGATTTTTTGCCATCATTAGCCGTTTGTGCCTCTTTGATGGCTTTTCTAAACTTCGAGCAACCTGTCGTTAGCACCCTATGTCCCTTTTCCTGGCACACCGGACAAAAAGAGTCCTTGGTGCATTCACTTTTTTTATGTCCTTTCTCCCCGCAGTTACTGCAGAGCTCTGATCGGTCAGGCCCTTGGCATGCTGTTGTGATATGTCCTACTTCCCAGCATTTATAACAGGTTCTTACTGCAACCCTAGTTCGAATGTTACAGCCTACCCAGCCTATTTTAATTCTAGTCAAGCGATTTACTATTTTTGTATAGTCCCTCTGTATCACCACCGTGGCTACATTACTACCACTTCGGGTTGGTCTAATCGATTTAACTAGGTTGGCATTAATAGGCTTCACGTTCTAAGGCCCTCTGAATATCATGTCCCTCAATATCCGCTTCCAGCCCTGTGATATGATATATCACTTCCTTTTTTAGAATCCTAGCTTCAGCCCCCTGTACTTTGCTGTTGATTGTATTCTTGAAGTCCTCTACTTTTCCTGTACCCCCATCTATTTTAATTAACAGTTGTCCATTCCTGGTTTTCTGGATTTTGTCAACCATAACTCCCATCTGTTGAACGTTTACATTTTTTTTGACCGTTTTCAATAGGTCCGCATATGTGGATCCTTCCGCCTTGATGACCAAGGTCTCTGTCTGTTTTTTTGTCTTATTGGTCTGTGTCCGCTTGTTATAGGTCTCCGGTACAAGAATTTTAATTTGTGTCTCATCACCTTGATAGATCGCTTCTAATTCTTTCCTCAATCGAGTTCTATCCACTATGTCAGTTTCCGTCACAACTGATATTTTTTTTCTATTGTGCTTACTAGTCATGCATTTTAGCTTTTCGAGCTGGTGGTACATATCCCCTGGTTTGCCTCCTTTTTTGGTTGGAAGTACAAAACAGAATCTGACCCCCTCACCAATTCCTTTCTTGGAGCTTACATTATTTGTCCTCACATATTCCACTGCACCCAGTTCGCTATTGCATAATAGATCAAGCAGATCAGGGGATGCCTTCTTTAACAATTTCGTGATCCCCGTGTCTCTATTATCATCTGGGTTTGCTAGTATAACTAGGTCCCATTCTTTTTCTATATTTAGGGGACTGCCGTTCTCTACTTTGGTGTTTTCAAAGGTCATTTCGGGCCACTCAGTGTCTAATATTTCTTTAAGATCATCGTAGTTTTCCTTACTCGCGATCTTCTGTCTTATTATATTAGATACACTCCGTTCCTCTTCCAGTCTGTAGGCCTCAATGTCCTCAACAGTTTGGGTTTCCATCTCTCTGGTTTCCACTCTCTTTCCCGCATATTTATGTTTTTTAGTGGGAATTCCGCCCCATTCACTTAGTTTTATCTTGCAGTGGCTGAACTGACGGTTAAGGTTTTTGACCCCCGTCTTGATCTCTAACTTAGTATTTACATTCGCGTTTACTACCTTTATAATATTGGTTATGGTTTCGTCCATACCTGATATTATCTGCATTAATTCGTCATACGACTTGTCCCCGCCTTCCTCACTACTCCTGCGCCTTTTTGCTGTTCGTGTGATTTCTATTAAGTCTTCAATGGTTGTAATTGACTTGCTTCTTAGTCTCTCCCCGATTCCTGCATGACCCTCAGATTCTATTACTTCATCGTCTCCCTGTTCCAAGCGACCTTCCCGTCCTCCCTGTCCCGGCCCCGGTGATGACCGGCTTATTCTATCTCTTCTGGCGAAAGGGTCTATATCTTCCGTCTTTTGGTTAAGATTCTTTTCCTCCGATGTCGCCATGGTAAAACAGGTAATATATATATATGTGTATAAATATATCTAGGGATAGCCAATCCCGGAACTCTTTCCAATTCTCAGATGCCAGCCAATACAGAGAACTTTTCACAAAATTGTTTACTTTGCACATTCGTGCAGAACGGCCTATGTTTATCCCCACAGCCGGGTCCCGCGCGGGTGTGAGGCCAAGTGTTCCTAGCCTTCCAAGTCGCTTCCCAGGGGGTACCTCCAGCCTCCGGTCCTCCAAGCTTCTGGATGGCTAGCCCCTACCATCCCAGTCCGTTATCCGGGTTTACGGCAGAGTGGGCACGCTTCCAGAGGGCTATCGAACTAGAGGTTTCTCCTGGTCACTCCTCCGATGTCTTTGAGGTTATGACGTCGAAAAGTGTGGAATTTTCTGAGAAAGAAAAATTGTGCAAATATTGCAAAAAAAAAGTTGTTACTTCGGTAAACTGTGTGTTTTGTGGCTCCAGTTTTCATAAAAGCTGTGCGTCTCAAGCCAAAGTCGTGGATCAAAATGAAAAAGTAAATTGTTGCAAACTACAAGAGAAAAGTGAGGTTAACTCAACAGAATTAGAAACGCCGACGGGTAAAATGGATGAAAATAAAATCAAAAATATCATTGAAAACACTTTATCTCAACTATTAAATCCCCTTAAACAAGGTTTGGAGAAAGAAATGCAAGAGCTGCAAAAATCAGTGCAACATATGTCGGATTCCTATGATGAGCAAAAAGTTGTTTTTGAAAAAGCCTTGGCAGAGATAAAATCACTTAGGCAGGAAAATACCATCTTAAAGCATAAAGTGCACCTGCTTGAGACTAAATTTGAGGAATTAGAGCAAAAGGGAAAGGCTAATAATATTGTGGTTGTAGGAATTCCCAAACAAAATAACCCAGATACGAAAGGAATAATTTGTAATATATTGAAAAAAATGGACATACCAGACTATGGAAATGATATCAAGGAGAGCTATAGACTAAGTAAACAAGAGGATGCGCCCATTTTAGTAAAATTCAATAGCTATGAAGTAAAAAAAGCAATTTTAAATAAAATTAAAGAATTAAAGGGAATTACGGTGCAAAAAAGTGGCTTGCAAGGAAATGACAGGAAGATTTACTTTAATGAGGATCTCACAGCATGGAAACGCCTGCTTCTTAAAAAGGCTAGGGAGGTGAAAAATGAAAACAATTACAAAGCTGTGTACTGCGTAAACGGTAAAATTTTCTTAAGAAAAAATGATCACGATCCACCCAAGAAAATAGTATCTGAAGAAGACCTGCAATAATTATAGGCTGCAAAATGTGTATGTATAATAAATTAAGCCAAAACATTCACTGATCTCAACAATATCATAGATGAATATAAGAATTCTAGTGCTACTGTAAGTGATGACTTATCGAAATTAACATATTTCGATAATCCGTTATGTGATCTTAATGTTATTCAGTTTAATATAAGAAGCATTTACAAGAATTTTGATAATCTACTAGTCTTCTTAGAGTCAACTGGTAAAAACTTTGATATAATTATTTTATCAGAAACACATACTATCTATAACACCACAGACTTTAATATACCAGGTTACTGTGCTTTCTGGAATAATAGTATTATAAATAAGTTTGACGGATGCTTAGTTTATGTAAATGAAAAAATTGTTCTAGATTATTTAATTGTTGAAGTCAATTTTGTCAAATGTCTTCAAATTTCAATGTGTAAAAATGGAGTGTTAATTGATATACTTAGCCTCTACAGATCTCCTTCAACAAGTGTGGACACTTTTATAGACAATTTGAATGCAGTTTTAACATCAAGTGTAAATGACCCACAAAAAATTTACATTTTTGGTGGAGATATTAATATAAATATCTTGGATAACACTTCTGCATCCGTCAATGATTATTTGACATTACTTCACAGTCATGGGTTCTTCAGTGCTATTGACAGTGCAACGCGAAAAGTGGGTGATAGTGCTACATGTATTGACCATTTCTTTGTGAAATGTAAAACTAACGTATACAATAATATAAATGCTGTTATTTTAACTAGGGATTTTACAGACCATTATCCTGTTTTGTTAAACATGAAGCTTGACGTGAAGCCAGTAACTAAGAATAATAATAAAGTGGTTAGTAGAGTAAACTACAATCTTTTATCGCAAGCTTTATCGGAGACAAAGTGGGATGGTGTTCTAAATAATACAGATGTTAACACATGTACTAATCTATTTATAAATCAACTTCAAGAACAGATATATAAATGCAAAAGTACATACACAATTAGTAACAGAAGGGTAAGATTAAAGCCTTGGATCACAGGTGCGTTGTTAGCATCAATTCGTAAAAGAGACCTTTTAAAAAGGTATTGCACCTTAAACCCAAATAGCTTGGATGCGTTAAACAAATATAAACAATATAGAAACATTTTAACAAAATTAATAAAAAAGAGTAAATATGGGTATTATAAAACAAAACTAGAACAAAATTTAACCGACTCAAAAAAAACATGGAATGTCATAAAGGAGGCAACAAATGATCAAGGTAGTGGTCAAGAAATAAAAAGTATAATTGTTAAAAACAACATTGAACTTACTAACAAAAATTTAATAGCTAATGAATTTAATCAGTATTTTATTGATATTGGCAGGAAGTTGGCAGAAAATATAAAATCCACTTGTGATCAAAGGCCCTTTTGTCGAACAAATGTTAATGTAAGATCGTTCTATTTTACTCCTATTACTAGTACAGAAATAATTAATCAAATAAAAACACTTAAAAATGGCACGAGTTGCGGAGAGGATGGCATCACATCAAAGATGATAAAGGATAATCATCAGCATTTGATAAAACCTTTGGAACACATTATAAATCGCATTTTCTGTACAGGCACCTATCCCACTATACTTAAAAAAGCCATTATTATTCCACTTCATAAACAAGGCAATAAAAAATTAACCAATAACTATAGACCAATTGCACTCATGAGTACAGTTAGTAAAATAATAGAAAAATGTATTAAACATAAAGTTGACATATTTCTAGAAAAATACGACTTATTGTCCATAAATCAGTATGCTTTTCGGGGGGGTGTCAGTACTGAGCATGCTTTGTGTAGAGTGACTGAACAAATTTTGAAAGGACTGGATGCAGGGTTAAAGGTCATAGGAATATTTCTGGACTTGACCAAGGCATTTGACACTGTGGCACATGGAGTCCTTCTGGAGAGGTTACATGATATCGGTATAAGAGGACTTGCAAATGAGCTATTTAAATCCTATCTATCTGAAAGAACACAACGTGTACGAATTGGGAATATAATGAGCGAGCCTCTTCAGATGGATTTTGGTGTGCCGCAGGGTACAGTACTTGGTCCTTTGTTGTTCAACATCTATATAAATGGTATCTTGTCAGCTTTGGATGATGGAAAGGTCTTTTGTTTTGCAGATGATACTGTTGTAATAGTGAACAGTCCTACCTGGAATTCTGTTATTGACAAGGCAGAAAAAGCTATGACGAAAATTAAAAGATGGCTGGATGGTAGCTTACTATCCTTAAATATTGATAAAACTTGTTTTTTGACCTTCGGATTAACTCAGAGGACCCTTCCAAATATCCAGAAATTAAAAATTCATAGTAATAGCTGTGCTCTAGACACTAACTCTTGTAGTTGTAAAGATAATATTAAACGAAAACAGTCCTTAAAATATTTAGGTGTTCTTATTGATGAAAATTTAAACTGGAAACAACACATTGACTATGTTACAAACAAAGTTAGAAAACTAATTTATAAATTTTATGAATTAAGACATATTTTGCAACGAAGAACACTTAAAATGGTCTACTGTTCGCTTATTGAGTCTTTGCTTAATTATGGATTGATTGTGTGGGGTAGTGCTCGTAAGACCTATGTGTCATCTCTTATTGTAGCCCAAAAATATATTATAAAAATTATGTTTTTTAAGAGCAAAAGGTATTCATCGGAGTTGATATTTAAAGAAAGTAAATTACTTTATCGGTTACAGGATATTAATCCCTTGTTTACATATACAAAAGTAGGCTGGTAACTAAATCATAACTGATCTGTACGGTAATAGTCCATTACCGTACATAGCAACCATAACCATACAGCAACCGATAAACTATTGAACAAATCACGGATGTTATGAATCATAACAGCCTCAGATGTTTTAAAATCCTCGCTCTGCGAGCTCGGATTTCAATACAACATCTGCGGCAGTTATGATACTGATAACATTCCTAGATATGTTAATAGCTATACTCTGGAACAATTATATATAAAATCAGTAATAAGATTCATGATCAAAACGCCTTATTATAAAAATGACATACAACATCAGCTGAATACCAGAAATGCTGCTCGACAAAATTTTACACTGCCATCTTTAACGTACTCCGCCACACAAAGACATGTGTACTACATAGGCCCAAAGCTTTATAATGGTTTGCCATCAGATCTTAGAAATAAACCATATATCAGGATAAAAAACAAGCTAAATAGTTGGATAATAGAAAATACGATTTCTTTCAATTGGTATTAATATTATTGGAGAGTTTCTATTAAATTTTTTATTTATTGTAAATAATTCCTACATAATGTTAAAAAAGTATGTCATAATTTTAAGACCTCATTATTAATTTCAAATGGTAGTAGTGTGCACACACAGATTCTTAGTGAATCCATCGTGCATACTAAAATCAATTTAGTGGGTAGTTAATACACAAATGTAAATTTGCAAACTTATATTTTTATTAATGGATTTTTTGTTTTTGTATTTGTAAAACATTTGTTTTTCTATGAAATGAAATATATTCTATTCTATTCTATTCTATTCTTCCGGCGTCTCGCCAGGTAGAAAGTCCGTGTCACGCCTGGGTTGTCAACATTATGGTGCGTTCATATGTGGTCTAGGAACCTAAATCATCGGCCTTGTTCATTGCAATCTGTCATCATCCATCCTGGTATCACCGCATGCCCACTGGACGGCGTTGGCGACCCGGGTAGTATCCGGTCGTAGCGTTGACCCGTTTCCGGTATACTCCCGCGGCGACTAGGCGTCGGCTTGCCGGTCCGAGTGTCCACCGGTCCTCGCCCGAAGGGTTGGTGTCCGGATAAACCTCGCGCCGGATTGTTGTTTAGTTGGCGGTGGTTTTTTATCGAGGTGTAGCTCCTCTAGATATGTCGTGTTCTGTACCCCGAAGGGCCCGGGGCATACCTCAAGGAGGTTGTGGCTCTTCACCACGCACGACACTCTTGGGTAAAGAGAGGCTATTGGAGACGCATCATCTACCCCTGTGTGTAAACACACCGTGCCCCAACCTTTTTTTTTTTTTTTTTTTTTTTTTATAGAAGGAGGAGGAAAATCTTCCAAAGACACCCCGAATTCTGTCGGGGTGTGTTGGATTCGACCCCGCTTAGTTGGTGGGTGCAGGGAAAAAGTGTTAAGTCAGTAGGTATGTTCGAAAGAGGCAGAGCCGCCTACCAACTAAAAACCACCTCCTTCTTGGTAATAGTAGAGGGATTCCCCGGAATCGCAGTTGCATTACTTCGAGGAATCTTTGTATACCTTTGTGTTTCAGGTTCGCTTGTACTCTGTTCTCTTGTCGTTATTCTTTCCCTTTATCTATCTTCCTTGTGCCTGTCGTATTCCTTTTTCGTTTTCTTTATCTGTAATTATTTTCCTTAATCTTTTTTCTATCTCATCCCACATCTCCTTGGATTCGAGCATCTTTTGAATTAGGTTGTGCTGCGTGATCTCCTCTCCTGAGATTAGATCTATTTCTCGTTTTATATTACCCCATCTGGGGCATGCAAAAACTGTGTGCGCAGCAGTATCTCTTTCTCCGCAGTAATCGCATTCGTCAGTTTCCTTCTTACCTATTCTATATAAATATGCTCCAAAACAGCCGTGTCCTGTCAATATTTGTGAGATGTAATAGTTAATATCTCCAAACTTTCTGTTGACCCATGGTCCTATAACTGGGATTAGTTCTTTTGTCCATGCTGCCTTTCCCTCGGTTGCCTCCCATTTATCTTGCCATTTCGAGATTGTTCTTTCCCTTATTTCTATTTTGGTGACTTGTCCGTTTTGGTACTTTTCGATTCTTTCTTCTGCCAGCATCTCAATAGGAGGGATGCCGCTTATGACTTGTAGAGCGATGGTCGACACAGTGCGGTATGCTGAGCACACACCTAGTAGCGCCCTTCGCTGGACTTTGGTAAGTATGTTTTTATACTTCTTTTTCCTCAATGCTCTGTGCCACACCGGAGCTGCGTATAGTATAATGGAGTTTATGACTCCATACAGTACTTTCCTTTTCATGAAGCTGGGACCAAAAGTTCTGGGCATAATTCTTAATAATGCATATGCTGTTTTTTCTGCTTTTTTTGCTGTGTTTATTACGTGCTTTGTCATGGTCATGTTCCGGTCAAATTCCACGCCTAGATATTTTATGCTGTTCATTATGGCTATTTTATTCCCCATTATTTCTATGTCTAATTCCTTAAGTTTTATGCGACCTGCTAGGATGACCGCTGCTGTTTTGTCTGTCGCTATCTGTAGACCCCTTTGATACATCCAGTCATGTACTCTATTAAGCGCTATGTTTACGTTGTTTTCCAGTTCTTTTTCAGTTTTCGCTGTACCAATGACGACGAGGTCATCCGCATATGCTATTGATGACACTCCTTCCGGCATCTGTATCTCCAGTAATCGGTCGTAGTGTATGTTCCACAACAGTGGTCCGATTACCGAGCCCTGTGGAACCCCTCTAGTAATTTCCATTTCTTCATTTTCTGCTATTTGCAAGACTCTATCTTGTAAGTAACTTTGTACCATTTTTAATAGATATGTAGATATCTTTCGTGCTTCTAGTTCCCTCATAATTTCTTTCCACTTAATCGTATTAAATGCGTTTCTCACATCAACTGCCACCATTACACAGTATTTTTTTGTTTTCAACGATCCCGTGTTAGCTTCGTCTACTATTTTCTGTACCTTTAGCATCGCTTGGACAGTAGAGCGCCCTTCTCTGAATCCGAATTGATTTTCGCTCAGTTCTTGTTTTTCTGTTAGTTCTTGTTTTATGCGGTTGCAGAGCATTTTTTCTAATACTTTGCCCATGCTATTGAGTAGGCATATCGGCCTATATGTTTTTTCATCTTGAGGGGTCTTCTTCGGTTTTTCTAGTAATACCAACGTGCCCTCTTCCATTCTTTAGGGAATTATCCTTTGGTTAACAGTTTATTGTATATACTTAGGCAGTATTCGGGGTGTTGTTGAATTGTTATACCTACGAGTTCTGTATTCACTTCGTCTGGTCCAGGAGCGCTTTTCTTATTAAGTTTGGAACATGCAGTCATCATTTCCTCTATCGTGAATTTTGGTATATCACCTTCTTGTATCGTTTCTTGAAGTTCCCATCTATTATCATTATCGCTGGGAAATAGCTTAATTGCTTGTCTTCTTCGTTCTTCTTTATCTAGTGTAATCTTGGGGAGTGTTTGTAATTTTCTGCTTACAATCATATACGCTCGTCCCCATATGTTATTCTCTAGTTCATTACATAGATTAACCCATAACCGTTTTTTCGCATTAGTAATTTCTTTGCTGAGTGCATTCCTTTGCGTCTTATATTCTTGTCTGTACCTGTCTTTTTCTTCTGGTGTAGAGTTTTGTTTTTTATTAATTCTTGTCATTGCTCTTCTCTTCTTGATGCATTCTTTTCTCATTTCACTGATGGTGTCGTTCCACCAATAGACTGCTTTCTTTTTGTGTTTCCTTCCTGTTTTCCTTACGAAGATTTCGTTGCATGCCTCGTGTATGACCTTAATCCACGTCTCTGGAGTAATTTCTGTTTGCCCATTTATTTTTTGTTTCAGGTAATCCTTGAATCGATCAATTTGGTTTGATTTTATTACCCACCCTTTGCATTCGTTTTGTATATTGCTCTGCTGTGTTGTTTGAGCTCGTTCGGTTATCATAAATGTAATGTATCTATGGTCGCTCAGGGATTCCTCGTCATGTACTTGCCAATTTATTATTTTACTATCTAATCCTTTTAGATAGAATGTTATATCTATATGTGATTCTGACTCACCTCTCACAAAGGTAGGTGTATTCCCTTGGTTAGCAATATTTATTGTGTAGCTATCTATCCATTCAACCACTATTTCGCCTCTTTTGTCTTCTCTATTCGCACCCCAGCGCCACGATTTTGAATTGAGGTCACCTACAATTACAATTTTATCTGAATGTATTGCATTTACACAGTCTTCTAGTTCGTCCATATAAATTTTAAAAGTTTCGATGTCTATATTGGGTGAACAATAGCATCTTATTATAGTCCATGATTCTGTAGAGATCCACGCTATTCCATTTTTTCTTCCGTTCTTTCTTATGTTTAGCGTATTGTTTATTTGTCTTATAGCCACGTCTTTTCGATTATCAACAAACCATATGTCTTCATTTATCATCTTTTTGTTTGGTTCAGTTAATATTAGTAGGTCTGACCCGAACTCGCACGCTTTGTGATATGCGAGTCCCTGAGCTGCCTTACATCTATTTGTATTGACTAGAAGGACCCTCGCCATAGTTGCTATGGGTTTCTTCTCCGTCTCTTATGCCTATCTGCTTACTTGCTTTATTTTGATTCTTATATCTCATTTCTCTCATATTTGCAACCAATCTTCTATAAATTTCGCAGGCCATTGTAGCATTTGCGTGTCCTGGTTTCCCACATTCGATGCATACCGCATCCTTTGTACATTCCAGGGATCTGTGTCCTTCAGTATTGCACCTAATGCATCTATTGTCCATAAAACCTTTCGGTTTTATGCAGTCTTTCTCAAGATGTCCATGTTCGTAGCAGTTGTTGCATCTGGTTGGAGTCATTATTTCGTGTTCCATCCTATTTTCATTTTACCTTTTTGCAACAGGTAATGCGCATGGTGTTTTTTTACTCCCACCGTAGCTACATAGTTGTCCCCATGTCGAGCTTGCTTTAGTGTGTAAACTTGTACGTTCTCAATACTGTTTTCTACATTCAGTTCTTTGGCTGTCTCATTAGCAATTTCATCCTTAGTGACGGTTATGTCTAGATCTCTAATTATCACTACCTTCTTGCGAGTCTTAATATCCTGTATTCTAGCTTGCCCTTTAATGTGCTCCGTAACTAATGATTCGAATGTCTTATTAGCTCCTTCCTTCTGTTCCTTAATTTCCAGGCTCATCGATCCGTCTTTATTCCTTCTTATATTGTTTACTTGAACTCCTATTCGATTTCTATCAAAATTATTTTTTAGGTTTTTTAGGATGCTTGCGTAAGTGTCAGGATTATTGTCTTCTGCCTTAATTTGGATAATTTTCTTTTCTTTTCTTCTATTCGTTCTACTATGATATGTCTGCCATCCGCATGATTTATGTTTATCTTGTTCGTTTGTATGTCCATATCTGTTATATTGTAGGTTTGTACCTATCTCCTTGGTCGTTAGTATCTTAAACTTGGTTTCTTCCTCATGAAAGATGCATTCGAACATTTTTCTTATTTTGTCTAAATCGTGGTTTTTCGTTGTAGCCACAACCAGATTTTTAGCCCTACCTATGTCTTCAATCGTCTTTAGCTTTTCTAATGTCAGGTATGTGTTCAAATCTTTGTCAACTTCTGAGATTTCTTCATCTTCTTTCACAGTTCCTTGTACCCCTACTATATATAATTGTTGTGTCGTTTCGTCTATTATTTTCCCGTCTAATGTTAGCACATTGTTTTTGTTATGTACGCGTATGATTTGGCCATATGTCGGATTTTGGCTGCTAATTATTCTTCTAGTTTCTTTTTTATGTTCCATTAATTGTTTTATGATTCCTTCTTCTCTGTCTTGCTTATTGTCCATCAGCAAAATTACCTCCTGTTGTTCTGTTGACTTAAAAGGATTTGCCATCTCTATCACCGTATGTTCGTATATATGTTCTGGCCATTCCCTATCCCTATATTCCATGTATGTTTCTATGTTAGGTAATTCCGGGAGTTTTATTGTGTCTTCTTCCTCTTCTGTTTGTGTTTGTGTGCCTATGTTTCTTTTTTTAAGTTCCGTTTGTATTGATACGCTTTCCTGTAGATTTTTTTTCTTCTCGCAATTCAGGCATTTTTGTCTTGTCTGCCTATCTTTATCTCCCTCATCTGTCTCCCCCTCGTCTATGAACAGCTTCTCCATATACCACTCCTTCATTTCTTCAGTCATCTTCAGCAAAGTAAGGCCGCCAACAATATCCTTCATTTCCTTTTTAGGTTTGTATGTTTCGCTTAATATTGTCTGTAATTTTCCAATTTGTTTTTTCATACCATTCATACAATGTTTGAAGTTTGTTGCTTTCTTTTGCTCTGTTTCTTTCGTTTCTTTCTGGTTATTTTCTGACTTGGACTTGTTTTGTGTCCCTGTTATTGTTAGTTCTGTGGCTATCTCTAAATCTTCTTTGCTTATCTTCTTTTTCTTTACCTCTTTTTGTGTGTCCTTATTGGTGTCTTGCGGTGGGGTTTCTTCCCTTCCTCTCTTTTCCCTAGCTGTGTCTTCCACAATTGTAACCTCATCATCTGATTGGATGGCCTGCGTATCTTCGCTGTACCTCGTCCCCGGTGGGGATCTCACCAGACTATCTCTCCTTTCAAAGATCTTTGCCTCTTCGATTTTTCTCATCTCCTCCTCCTCCATCCTCTTTCTTTCCATCTCTTCTTCCATATCCTTCGTACTTGCACTCATTTCTATTACTCTAGGGGTAGCCACTCCCTACACTTCTATATAACACGGATATTAGTCTTAAATCTTTTAAATGACGTCTACTTTAAAGGGGAGCACGTTCGTGCAGAACGGCCTATATTTGCCCCACAGCCGGGTCCGCGCGGGAGAGGGGCCGAGTGTCCATAGCCTTCACACCCCCATCCCACAGGAACACGCAGATCCTCGCCGCCCAATCTGGTGGGTGGCTAGTCCCACTGCCCCACACCCCCTCCGAAGAGGGCACGATGTGGGGCCCGATTCAAGGCGACGATTCCCCAAGCGTCGCATGGGCTAAAGGTGATTTGGCGTCTCACCTGGGAAGAGAAAAGGAATAACTGGAAATGTGTGAATAGACCCCTAGCCCTCGGTTAACCTAATAGCGTCGGGATCCGAAAAGAACAAGAGTCGGTTATCTAGAGCGATAACCTAATAGAAAAGACAAAAGATGGGAGAGAAGCACCCAAGACAAGTTGAAGTAAGGTGTCTTCTCAGCTAAGGCAGCCCAGGGTTGCCAACCCTATCCTGCTAGATGCAGGCCTCTAGGCACCGTGCCCCAACCTAACCTAACCTAACCTAACCTAACTTAACCTAACCTAGCCTAACCTAACCTAACCTAACCTAACCTACCCAGAGGATCGTGTCACCAGAGGATCGCGTCACCAGAGGATCGCCCCTTCGACAGCCGCCCCTTGACAGCCGTCCCCTTGCCAACCGCTCCCCTTGTTAGCTTAGTATCTACGCAAGGATGGTATAAACCAATAATAATACGATAAAAAGACGCAGAAGGCAACAGCGTTACTAGCTACGTCTGCTGGAAATTCTTTTTCGTAATGAAATTGTTGGCCCTGAAAAGGGCCGTTTTTATAAAGAAGAAATATCATGGATATTCCGGTGGATAGAGTGAGGCCGCTTCTTTGAAGAAGTGGTGAACCACCTCTTCTTCAAAGGTTCGTTTGAAAAGAAATTCCGCCAGATAACCGACAAAATGAGGAGCAGATCGGCCATAACGGGGGATTCCACCTCGAACATCCCTCCACGTCCGTTCAATGTTCTGGGTGTGAACTGTGCGGTCGTCAGTATTCACGTATTCCAGAGAATGATTCACACGGAGATGAGTGAAACCTTCCTGACCCAACGTGTTATATGCTTTCCAGCAATCAGACACTATAGTAGTGCCAGGCAGGATCCACTCTTTGATAACCTCTAGGAGGGTATCAGCATCTCTCTGTGGAACCGGTACCAGAAATACCCGCTTACTGCCGCGTTCGAATCCCCCAAAGACCCACTGACCCTCAATTCGCCTATCTCTGTTGAATTTTCTTTTCCCAAACTTGGCCTCGTCGATCTCGACGACTGTTCCGGGACCACCAATCTTCCGGGAGTTGTTTGCTGCCCAACGAATGCAAACTTCTCGGCAGAACGAAGACCATTCCACAATGGTTCTTGAAGACCATTGTAGTTCTCGTTTTATGAATTCTTGTCGTGGGTAACGGACCAAACACCAAAGGACGCAGAAATAGCCGATATCTTCCAGCGACAATTTGCTATTCCAAAAGAAAGTTCCAGCTCTGGCAGATTTAGTAAAGGAGCATTGTAATTTACGCCGTTTTTTTCTTGTGGGCAGAACGATCCTCGTAGCGTATCTTGCGACAGTTGTAGGACAAGAATTTATATTCAGCGATGCAACCCCATCGCACCCGGAGCAGCGTCGTTCTCTCCCGACTAACCCATGATCCACCAGAAAATCCACAAAATGTCTTCTGCTTGCAGAAATTGCCAAAAAACTACGAATAGTGAGATTGCAAGAAGCACACGCAACCATTTTATCGCAATTACAAAAATGCAATGACAATTGAAAGATCTATTTGTTTGTAACACGGCCTTCTAGATCAGCGTGCCTGCCGGCTCTCAGCCGACAGGCGCGCTAATCCAGAAGGCCGTGGTTTGTAATCAAACATTAAGTATTTACTTCGTTGTCATGGTTACGGCCGCCAAGAATTTACGACTGCGTTCTGCATTTTGACAAGCGGTTCAAAGGTGGGAAATAAAATCTTCTTTGTTTGTGGGAAAACTGTTGCCTTTTTAACCATTTCATGGCCAAAAATGAATTGCCTAGGCCCGAAATAATAAGCAAAACTCTATAAAGCTCTACAAGTAAGTGTTTTTTAATTTTTGTTAACCTCAAAGTGAGACATTTTATTTTTTTTTTGTGGTATAACCGTTAGTTTTTCGACCCTTCCGACATCGGAATTGAATTCATGAAGTCCGAAAACATAAGTTACACCCCATAAAACCTCAAAAGTAAGCGTTTTTAGCGCTTCGGGGCTTTGTAAACAATTACCAATATTAGCAATATCTTCAAATTTCGGACATATCTGCATAGTGTAGATGCAGACGGTGTTGCACTGTTATTAAATTTTACGGAAAACAAATCTCTCAGTCTACACAAACTATCTCAACTGTAATATGTTTTTACGATAAAAACTGTTTCTTCGTTTTAGTAATCGTTCATTTTATAAAGTAAAAACTACTGAACTAACTCTGAATGTCATCAAATAACAAATTAATTTGAGTATAGCTGTCAACTGTTTTCAAGTCAAGGCAACTCATATTAAAAAACTTGAAAAATTTGATTAATATTATTCAATGAAAATTCACAAAAATAATCACATTTTTGATACCATTAGATGCGCAATAATTTTCTCTTTCCAATGAGACCAAAACATTTTTTGTAGGTTGAATTGGCAAGCAGGAATCCATAAAACTGTTGAAAACAATGTTAATTCCCTATGTTCCAGTTTGAAAGTGGACACCCGGTTTATGTAGCATTTATTAACGTGGGAAAAGCATTTGACAGCATCCCAAGAATGGAAGTGTGGAACATTCTTAGACAGAGGCATCAGCAACAAGCTAGGAATAGTATATTACATACCGAGGTGGAAAGTGTTTCATTACTGTCGAGAGGTTAACTTTCTCTCGAGACAGGAATGAAACTTTTCACCGTGGTATGTACGAGCCCAGGCTCATAATAGTTCGGCCGGCACACATTTTTGAGTAGGTGCTTTAATATAATGCAAAATCTATACAAATGGTGAAACATTTCAACAAAACTATTACAACTACAATAAAATATAGACTTTTAACTTATAAAAATTGAAAACTATATTTAATTTACATAACGAATAATCTTTGTATAACAAGGAATGTGGCTCAACTGATGGGTTAAAATAGTTCGGCCTGATTTTAATATTGGGTTACATCGCCTTTATTAGCAATAACCGCCTTAATTCTGCTAGGCATTGTGTTTACAAGTCTTGTACACTCTTCTGGTGAAATATTATTCCATATGTTCTGCAAGGTAGCTCATAATTCAGGTACTGTACGTGCTGGATTTTTCCGCAGTTGTTTCTTCATGTTATGCCAAAGTGTCTCGATTGGAGACAAGTCTGGACTAGAAGACGTCCATTTTAGTAGTGGAATGTTATGGTCCTGGAACCACATACGAATAATTTTTGCCGTATGGCACGGTGCACCGTCCTGTTGGAACATAGAGTCACCGTCATTCGTTGCGCATTGTGCAATTGATGGTAAGAAGCTTTCTTCCAGAATCCTTTTGTACTTCTGCTCATTAACTGTTCCATCGATAAAATGTAATTTACCTACACCTTTTGCCGACATACAACCCCATATCATGGCTGATGCTGGGAACTTTACTTTTCTTATAAGACAATCATTATGATATGCCTCAGGGGATGTCCGCAATACTCTTCTGCGAGAATCACCTATATCAAATTTGGACTCATCACTCCAAATTATACTTTTCCATTGTCTTTGAGTCCAATTTTGGTGTTCCCTATCCCATTTCAGTCTATTACGTTTTTGTAATGTCGTCAATAATGGCTTTTCTTTTCCCTGTCAGAAAAATATTATAAGTTGCCAACAATTTTCAGCCAAAAAAAGGATAACTCTTACCTTATAGAATTTGTATCCTATGCTTCTGATAGCTCTCTTTATTGTAGACAACGAAATGTCCTTGTCTATACTTTCTCCATAAAACAGTTATTTCTTTGGTATTGGACCGTCTATTAGTTTTTACAATTCTACGTAAAGCTTTCCTATTTGCTTCCGTAATTGTAGATGGTCGGCCAGTTTTCGTTTTTTGGTCAACTCCATCAGTTGATCTATAGAAATTGATAATATCTTGAACAGTAGAACGCGGCACTGAGTGCGAAACTGAAATGCGACGTGCAGAAATGCTGTTTTTATAAGCATTAACAATTGACAAGCGCAAATCGTTACTTAAAGGCTTACCACGAGGCATTATGCTTTAAAAATAAATAATAACTAATACTGACAGCTGCCTTCTTCATTTGTTCAGTGGGTGTTTTGTTTTTACTAATGGGCCCGATTTCATGGCAATTATGATAAGCGGCCGAACTATTATGACCCATCAGTTGAGCCACATTCCTTGTTATACAAAGATTATCCGTTATATAAATTAAATATAGTTTTCAATTTTTATAAGTTAAAAGTCTATATTTTATTGTAGTTGTAATAGTTTTATTGAAATGTTTCACCATTTGTATAGATTTCGCATTATATTAAAGCACCTACTCAAAAATGTGTGCCGGCCGAACTATTATGAGCCTGGGCTCGTATACTATTTTACTCACAACCGGTTTTTGTTATTCTTCATATAATTATGTAAGTTTCAAATAATATGTATTTTTATCGCAGTTCAATAAGTCACTTTAACAAAGGAAACTGCGACGCTGTCTAGGTAAAATGACAAGTTCATTGAAAGTGACGTTTAGCTAGCCCGGAAAATGTTTCCTGGCTAGCTGGGAAAGTCAAGCAAACAATGACTCGCTTTCCTACTGTTTTGAAGGTTAGAAACGTACCTATTATTAACCAATTGTGAGTAAAAACTATTTACAGTCTGTATAAAAATACAAGAAATTATGTTAGAAAGGAGAACTTGGAATCTGAGGAGTTTATAACCAAAGAAGGATTGAGACAAGGGGGAGTACTATAAGATTAAATATGATTATTTATAAAGGTTGGAAGAAAACGCTTGTTTCATGAAACCAATATAATAAAACTGTTTATAAATATGTTTTGATCGTCACCTTAACAACATAAACAGGTGACAATCGCTACATTACTGAGCTCAACTCAATTCAATCTAGACGACATAATAAAAGAAACGAAGAGTAAAACAAAGAAATTACAAGTGGGGTACAGAAACATGCAGATTGTGGAAGTAGTGGAATGTGCCTTTGCTGACAACTTGATGATCTATACAAAAAACGAAAAGGATTTACAAATGAAGACAGTATTAGAAATAAGAAACCTGAAAATAAACATTGCTAAAACCACAGTAATGACAATCGGAAAGAGTGAAACTAAGATAACAATAAAACTAGATGGAAAGGATATAGAGCAAATAGAAGTATTCAAATATCTGGTAGCAAATATACATAAGGATGGAAAGAAAGAGGCTGAAATCAACAACAGAATAAAAATTACAACGAAACTCTTCTATGCCCTTCGTAACATGTTCATAAGGAAAAAAAAATAACAAAGAAAACAGAAATGACAGTGTACAACACAATATACACACCAGTTCTGACCTACGGATGTGAAAGCTGTGTGTTAAACAGTCAAATGAAAAGTATTACTAGAAGAGATAAAATACAAAATGTCAGAAGACCAAGAAAAACACGGGATCAAGTAGTGGCAGAATGTCTGAAGGAACAAGGAATACCCTGGAAAGAAGGGATGAAGATGGCAAAGAATAAGAAAGAATGGGCAATAATTTATTTACTCATGAAATATTTATGATTGATTTTATGACTGAATTTGTAATTTATAAATGCATCATGGTAAATTGGACCTTAACACCTTAGGGTAATTAAGGTTATTGATTGTATTTTATATAAAAGGAGTTTCATCTGGTAATTGAAGGGTAGCTTAAGTTATGACCCAAAACAGTTTTCAGTGCCTCAGCAATTTTTGGCCTGCCAGCTATGTTCAAAAATGTGTTATATTTCTGAATTACTTTCTCATGCTGTGACCTTAGTATTATATTTTTGTTAATAACATTATTATATCAGTAGTCGCACGTCTGAAATGTTTTGGATTAAATGAAAAATATTTCAAGTTTTTATCTAAAATATGTAGAAAATCAATAACAGCTTCATTCTGTTCTTCTATTTTTTCATCACAGACAACTTCCTCTTCCACCATCTTAAGCTTTAGGTAAACTTGATGTAGAAGATTTCTGCTGAGAGTTTTTATCTCGTCTCTGTGCGCATAATATCTATAATCCTTTAGAATGTTTTTTCTTAAATGCTTCAAAAAATCTGATAATAGATCTCTTTACACAGTGGAAGTTATGTTGACCTCCTATGGGACCGACAAAAATTAGTGAACTTAGAAAGGTGGTCAACTTACAAGACATTTTATTTCAAGTCTTGGAACCTGCTTATAGCTTTGCACTAAATAAACTAAAATTCAAAAACAATTTTAGAATAAATTAGGTACACAAGGGCCCTGTGAATTACAGTTTTTGATGTAACCATTACAGCTCCATAATATCAAGTATCGAGAAGCCAGGTAGGTAGTGCAGTTGGGAAAGCGCTATGCTTGCATTAACCAAGTCCTCGGTTCGAATCCCGCGGGGGCCGGAATTTTTCGCAGCCTTGGCGACTGGAATCGGGCTCGCTGAGAGCGTTCACAGTTGGGCATCAAATTAACTATGCTCTATTCAGAATCACAGACCTAAGAGATACAGTAACAAGGTCAACACATCACCAAGACACACAACTCACACAATGGTTGCTGCACAAGCACCAAAGGCGCACTCCAACTCTGTATCCCGAATCCGGGGCAAGTTGAGCGAGCATTGTACCGCCAGATGGAAGTGCATAAAGCACCAGCCTCTACACCGCAAGGTTAAATGACCGACAATACATACATACCAAGTATCACACTTGACCTTTAGCACCTTTAATGATGTGGTCAACATACACCAATAGAAATATATTTAAAATTGGGAGTGGTAGGTGGTCAACATACAAGGAAAAATACATGTAAAGATAAAGAAATTTAGCCTGGACTAACCGCAGGTTTCACTGTATACCGGGTGACAATGAAACTACTACCCACGGCGGCATTTCGAAACGGCTTGAGATAGAAATATGCAATTCGGTATGTCGATAGGGTTGAAAATACTTGTCAAAATTCAATTGTTTTCAAAAACCATAGCAACCTCTGTCCTGGCCTACTCCGTTTTTCCGTAAAATACAAACAAATAGGAATTACGGCATATTTTTAAGTGGCTCTATTTCAAAAACTATTAATTTTAGACATGGGGTATGTTAGACAAAAGTTATACGGTGAGACCGGAAACGTTTTCACTTTCTATGCAGGTTTTATTTTCACTTGCCAGTTCATCTTTGAAACTGATTTCCTAGTAATATAATTGCCATTTAGTCCATGTGGATTGAATCTGTCGGTAGCAAGTCATATTTTAACCACACAGTTTGCTAATTCAAGTATTGCAAGTTGTGTTTGTGCATTGTCTTGTTTACCATATATGTTTTGATGATGAAACAATAAATGTACATTATACTATTCATTAAACCTGTAAAACACTTTATTATACCTACATGTTATTCTACTATATCAGTATTGTGCGTTTGATCGAAATGTCACCCATAACAGCCAAGGCCGTTATAACAGTTGCTACACTACCAATAATTACAAGCGTTTTTAAATATTTTAGAAAACAAATTTGTACACAACTGTTGCTACGCTACCAAATTACGTGCAGGACTCAGGTTACTACTAAGTTTTGTTTATATTATTTATATCAAAATCACATATCTTAACATATGTCACTTTTAGTAAATATTATGAAATAGTAATTTACGATACAAGTAACGTTATCAAGCTTTTTACATTACGAGAGAATAGTTTGAATGAACGAGCGACGTTAGGAGCGAGTTCTTTAAAATTATCGAGTATGTAGAAAGCAGATAACGTTACGTATATCGTAACACGGTTTATTTTATCCTAAAATACTAATCTTTTTAAAAAATAGAAAAAATGGTTATTAATGACACAACAGCGAGTGGTGGTATCACTAGTAAGATAAAAACTCAATACTGTATTGTTGGTAGCACTGTCAGATTATGTTAAATTTGAGATTTTCACATTAAGTTTTGCATCAGTTTGTGTCAAATAACAAACAAAACGTAATCTACTAACATTGAATTTGACATAGACTGACAATACACTTCAGTGCTGCCAACATGTGATTAAATGCTAATAAAGTATCGTTATGTTATTTTTCTTAACAACACTAGTGCTGTTAAATGCATCTTAACACAACTTGTTGCTAAGGAGTTATTGTCATAATAACATAATAGGATACAATAAACTATTAAACAACATATGGCTGATAGTACATACTAGTGAATCACCCGAGCTACGCTTCGGTTGGAAAGGCTGCTACCTGTCATATTTTTCTTTGCTCTATATTTACGTACGTATAGAGCCCTTTATAATACAAGCAGACGCATGTCGCACAAGTTGCATAAAATCTTGCATCACAGTACTTTCGCATTTACATGTTGGTGGCCATGATGCAACCAAAACATAACCCTACAACGTCAAACAGTTCACTCGTTGTGGGTTATATTATCTATGCTTGCTGTTCTAGCTTCTAACCTTGTGTTTGAGTTGCCAACTGTGTTCGTTTTCCTGTGTCTTTTTGCCTTTT
>OW679201.1:1380843-1554579 GCA_940337035.1 Agriotes lineatus | reverse complement strand
TTTCGTTGCCGCTGTTGCCGATACTGTCCTTGTACGCCTGTTTAAGGATATTTGCACGTGTGCAATATTGTTTGTTTGCTTCCATACTTATTCGTAATTCCAGGCTAGCCTGGAAGACATCACTATCGATCACTGCCTTCCTCTTTGTGTTGCTTCTTGTCAGTGTCTTCTCGCACTTCACTTCAAAGTAAATGTACCTATGGTCGCTCATATTTTCTTCGTCAATAACATGCCAGTTATTTACGTGGCTTGCTAGTATTAACGAAGAGCACGTCACATCGATATACGAACTGGAGTTTCCCCGTACAAAGGTAGCCATATCCGCCGTATTGTTCACCACATAATTCAACACAGATAACCATTCGGTGAAGTATTCTCCTCTTCTATCTGCAACAGGCGAACCCCATTGCGGAGACTTTGAGTTTATATCACCCAACACCATGCTGTGAATTCTGTTGGCTCTCATGGTCTGCATGATGTTGTCCACGTCCTTCTTGTATGCCTCAAAAGAGAAATTTGGGGAAATATAGCAGCAATACATGTCCAGTTTTTTCAACTGAAGACACACATACCCTTCTCCGTGTCTCACCCCCTTTATTTCCACACTCGTGTTCACACACAACACCGCTACGTCTTTGCGCTTGTCTTTTAACCATAGGTCACTTTGCGTCATTTTCCGGATTGGTTCACTAACCACTAGTAGGTCAATTGAGTGTTTTTTGCGTAGGCATAGGCCAAATCATGAGCTGCCCTCACCCGCCCCAAATTAGTCTGTAAGACTTTGATTCCCCCTCCTGCCATTTTTTAGGAGTCCTTTTTTTTCTATTTTAACTGCATCTCTATACAGCTGGCAGGCCATTGTGCCTGCTCTATGGCCGCTTAAATCACACTGGTAGCAGTGTGGACTATTTGGACATTTTTTAGCTCGATGACCATCCCCACTGCCACAGTTCAGACACTGCTGTCGTACGTTACTCTTTTCTAGTTTGCATACATCTGCTGTATGTCCCTGTTCTAAACAGTTTTGACATCTGCCGCAAGTATCTGCTTTGTGACCATATCTCAGACATCTGTAACACCGGGAAGGCATAGTGATATCCTCTATATCACAATAGGTCCAGCCAATTTGTATTTTCTTTCTTGCTAACAAGTTCTTGGCCGAAGTAAATTCCATACTGGCTGTTGCTACCTGTGTATCTGCTCTATAGGTTTTCTTCAGCGTATGTACTATTATTTGGCTGTCTACTCCATTTGTTAGAGCATTCCGTATCGCATCAGTAATTTCTTCCTTTGTGGTAACAAGGTCGACGTTCCTTAAGATGACCGTCTTCCTTCTTGGTGCAACTATTTCAGCCTTAACAACGTTCTCGCCCAAAAGTTCTTTAGCCGATTCTTTAAAAGCGTTAGCGGATCCTTGTTTCTTTTCTCTTATGCTTAGTCTCATGTTTCCATTCTGTGTCTTCGATATTTTGTCTACTTGTATTTGGATTTCGTCAATATGTATTCCTTGTTTTAGTGTTTTAAGTAGACCTGCATACGTAATACCCTTCTCCACGTTTGGTTTAAGTTCCACTACCTTTGTTTCTCCCCTTCTCCTCTTTTGGTTCCATGTACCATCCTTGGTCATCATGTCTTTATAGTTCTTAGTCGTAAGCTGCATTTCGAATTCTACTTTCTGGTTTCTGAAGGTAATTTCGATCATTTTTCTAATTAGGCTGGTCTCCTCCTTCCCGGTAGTTGCTACCACTACTTTTTAGTTTGTCTTAATTAATCCCGTTTTTAGAGCTTCGAATTTCTTTAGCTTTGTCTCTAAGTTCTCTTTGTCCCATCCATCTATATTGATTAGGAACGTGTGTGATTCTCGTGTTTCTTCGTCTGGAGATTCATCGGCTTCTATCTGGGTTAGGACGCTTCTTTCTGTTATACACGATATTCCCCTGGTTTTGAGATTTTCTATTGCCTTATATATACCTGGCGTTTGTTCAATTAGTCTTTGGATCAGCTTACTTTCTTTGTCCCTTTCAGTGTCGAAGAGGAAAATCCTATCATATCCATCTTTTAGCCTCAAAGGGTTTCCCATAGAGAGTTGTGTAGAAACGTAAGCCTCATCACTCCATTACTTCTCAATGATATTGCTTATTTCAGTAACATCCTTGGTGTTGGGTATAACTTTAACCATATCACTGCTAGCACTGTGTGAGAGTTGTTCCGCGTATGTTCCCTCCGTCTGTGTTCCTACATCTGCTTTGTCAACCTTGTCTTCTTGTACTAGCCCTCTGTTACTTTTGTAACGTTTGCCTGCAGATCAAATTTGTATTTCCGAATATTAATATAATATTTAAATTTGATCCTTGTCCGATCTCACGTTATCGTAATTTCCGTAATGTCAATGCACGAGACGATAAGCAGAGCGCAGTGACCGACGTTATCCAGTAAGTACAAAAGTGCGTCGCGCGCTGTTTCTCCCCACTTTTAGAAGCGTTCGAAGTCGCATAAAACGAATTGCGGAGCTCATTCCGAGTCAGAGAGACACAGAGATCCGAATTTACTTCCCCAGCGAAGACTTCCATCCCAGTTCCAGTTTCCAGTTCCACCTGCCCGTATCCCTGTTCCTGTCGAAGAGATTCTCCCGGAACCATTTATTTCCCTGAAAGCCGAATCCCGACCTGTTACCGTTATTAATTATCCCGGGCCTTAGTTGAATTGGTGGCTAAATACTGCATCCTTTTCACTAAAGCCATTATTAATTACACCTGAACTTAGTTGAATTGGTGGCTAAATATTGCATCCTCTTCACTAAAACCATTATTAATTAAACCTGAACTTAGTTGAATTGGTGGCTAAATATTGCATCCTCTTCACTAAAACCATTATTAATTAAACCTGAACTTAGTTGAATTGGTGGCTAAATATTGCATCCTCTTCACTAGGGCTATTACTAATTAACCCAGAATTCGCCAGTCGAAAATAGTCCGAGCGCACGAAATTTCCCGGCCGGCTTTGGAGAAAAATCGGCCACATTGAGCTCACGTTCGGACTATGAAATTGAAGTCATATTTATTAACGTAATGCGGCGTTTTTAGTTTACCCGTCTCCAGACGTCCCTAAATTAATTTAGAGGCAGTACTTCACTCGCGTCTTATCAGTTAAATCTCCAGAACCGTGATATGTTTTATTGTATAATTGGCAAACCGTTTAATTCGATTTTTTTCAGCTACCTACTCCAAAGGGACAGAAACGGGGCCGCTTATCAACCGCACCTGCAATGCCTGGCCGACCGCCGAGATAAGAACGCCGGTTATCAGCTCCAGCCGTCTACACGAGTTTATTGTAATTTCTTGTTAATAATGAATGTTTAAATATCTAAGTGTATCACAGCTAAACAAATTAAATTGTTTAATTGTATCTCGATGGTGTTTTTGTATGTTAAACTATCATATATCTGAGGAACCAAAATTATCTCCGACTGTTTAATAGCTACCCGACGAGCGTAGAGTTTAACATCCCTTACAAGAAGGGACGGGTGTTACACTTTTATCATTATGCTCCATTGGCTGGCTAGGTATTATATCTGTTTCTACGATCTCTTCCTCTTCACAGTACGCTTCCATACTTGTATCTAGGAAGATCGATATATCCTCCGTTATCTCAATTAACATGGTTAGTTTTGCCGCCGAATCCTTGATTTCTTTTTTAGGTTTATATGTTTCATCCACTACCTTCTGTAGGATGGGTATATGTCTCTTCAATCCTTTCAGAACCTTAGTGACAATGACTTTATTATCCTTATTTCCCTCACGTTTGCCTGGCCTGCTCATTTGGGGGCTGTCCTTGGCTTTTCTTTTATTTGATGGTCTGCTAGGTCTTCCCACTTCAGTGCTACCATCTAGCTCTGTCCCCTTACCAGTACTTTCTGTATCGAAACAGCTTGTATGCGGTGACGACCTCATCACTTCCCCCTCGTCACAGGGGACGGAGAAAGATCTTGGCCTTGGTGGTGTTCTCGTCAACTTGTTTCTTCTCTCAAAAGGACATAAATCCAAACTTCTCTGTATTTCAGTATCAGGCGCAGCCCGGTTTTCTACAGTTTTCCGTAGTTCTCTTAAGATTTCTTCAGTGTCCATCATTTCGTCTGTCATGAATTAATGCTTAATCAAGGGGTAGCCAGCCCCTAAACTACCTTCACTTAGAAACTACTCAAAGCACGCAGGTCTACTTTTCTAATATTTGTGCACGTTCGTGCAGAACGGCCTAGTGATACTCCACAGCCGGGTCCGCGCGGGTGTGGATCCTGGCGTCCATATCCTTTCTTCCTTCATCTAGAGGAAAATCCTTGACCCTCGCACTGCCCAAGCTTCGGGGTGGCTATTCCCTACGACCCCGTACCCCTTCGAGAAGGCACGGCCACGGGTACGCTTCAGGGCAGTGTTCCAGCAAAGGGTCCCTCCAGGCTCAGGAGTTCCGGTGTCTCGCCCGGTAGAATGTCCGTGTCATGCCAGGGTTGTCAACATCATGGTGCGTTCATATGTGATCTAGGAACCTATTCATTGTCCATGCTCATTGCAAAACGTCATCATCCGTTTGGGTATCACCGCATGCCCCACTGGTCGGCGTTGGCGTCCCGGGTAGCATCCGGTCGTGGCAATGGCCCGTTTCCGGTATACTTCCGCGGCTACTGGGCCACGGCGTTGCCGGTACGAGTATCCACCGGTCCTCGCCCGACGGGCTGGTGTCCGGGTAGACCTCGCGCCGGATTGTTTTTTGTTGGCGGTGGGCCCCTAAGTAACTTTATAAGAAGGTTGTCCCCCTCCGCGGCTGTAGGAATCTAACCCCCAGAATGGGGTGGCACCCGCTCGTTGGCCTACCCCAGACGAGAAGTGCATGTAGACCCCCCGCCAAGTGTAGTAAAAACGATCTTTCGACGAGTGAAATAGTTTTTCCCCAGTTCAAGTCCGAGTTTGTGCGAAAATACGGTGAAAATGCTTCTCTCCAGTGTGAAACATAGTTGGCAACGGCGGATAACTGACTCAAATGAAATGGCCGCCGTTTGTTCACAGGCATCTTATCTAGCTATGCAATAAAACAAGGGGTGGAGACTTATCCCAAAGCACTGCAGAACGATCGCTGGTTCAAAACCTCTCAAACGCAGACTCCGCGAGGTTCCATAACAGTGTGACCGCGTCATAAGATGAAAAACCCAACCACAAACGGCGGTTGAAGGTTACCTGGCGAGGAGGAGCAACAACCTCATAAAATAAACCTAGCGCTGTACCAACCTAACCTTACCTAACCTAACCTAACGTAACCTTAACTAACCTAACCTAACCTTACCTAACCTGACCCAACCTTACCTAACCTAACCTTACCTAACCTATCCTAACATAACTAACCTAACCTAACCTTACCTAAGCTTACCTAACCTAACCTAATCTTACCTAACCTAACCTAACCTTATCTAACCTAACCTAACCTAACGTAACCTTAACTAACCTAACCTAACCTAATCTAACCTTATCTAACCTAACCTAACCTAACATAACCTAACCTAACGTAACCTTACCTAACCTAACCTAACCTAACCTAACCTAACCTAACCTATCCTCACCCAACCCAAACCAACCCAACTTAACCCAACCCGACCCAACCCAACCCGACCCAACCCAACCCAACCCAACCCAACACACATTATCTATACATATATAAAGGAAAGTCACAACCCTGACTAATCAACGCAGAGCCGAAACCACTGGCACTAAAAACTTGAAATTTGGGTGGAAGGTTCATTTTCTTATGAAAGGTAGTGCTAAGAAAGGATTTTTTGAAATTCGACCCCTAAGGGGGTGAAAAGGGGTAAAATGTGTTTTCACGAATTCTTCAATATCTCTTACACCCAATAATATATCAATTTGGTGTTTACTTGCAAAGATTATCAATGCAAATACCTAGAAACGTATTTTAGGATTTTGCCCTAATCTACCCCTAAAGGTGCAAATCTGGATTGGGGGTGAATTAAAGAACCCTTCGTATCTCCTATGTTTATTGAGTTAGAACATTCTTTTTGGCATATACATGTATTTTTAAAATATTTAGAAAGTGGTTTAAGGGAATTTGTAAGTTTTAACCCTAAGGGGGTGAAAAGGGGTAAACTGTGTTTTCACGAATTCCTGAATATCTCTTACACCCGATAAGATAACGACTTGGTGTTTGCTTGCATAGGTGTCCAATAGAAGTATCTAAAAACACATTTCAGGATTTTGCCCTAATCGACCACTAAAGGTGCAAATCTGGATTCGGGGTGAATTAAAGAACCCATTGTAACTCCTAGGTTTATTGAGCTAGAACATTCCTTTTTTTGGCATATAAATATATTGTTAAAATATTTAGAAAGTGATTTAAGGGATTTTACAATTTTACCCCTAAGGGGGTGAAAAGGGGTAAACTGTATTTTCACGAATTCCTCAATAGCTCTTAGACCCGATAGGATATCGACTTGGTGTTTGCTTGCATAGGTATCCAATACAATAATTGTCTAAAAACTTATTTCAGGATTTTACCATAATCAACCCCTAAAAGTGCAAATCTGGATTCGGGGTGAATTCAAAAACCCTTCATATCTCCTATGTTTATTGAGCTAGAGCATTTTTTTTTGCATATAAATGTATTCTTAAAACATTTAGAAAGTGGTTTAAGGGATTTTAAAATGTTACCCCTAAGGGGTGAAAAGCGGTAAACTGTGTTTTCACAAATTCCTCAATATCTCTTAACCCCATAAGATATCGACTTGGTTTTTTGCATGCATAGGTATCCAAGACAAATGTCTAAAAACACGTTTCAGGATTTTCTCAAATCAACCCCTAAAGGTGCAAATCTGGATTAGGGGTGAATTAAAGAACCATTTGTTTCTCCTATGTTTATTGAGTTAGAACATTGTTTTTTGGCATACAGATGTATTCTTAAAATATTTAAAAAGGGGTTTAAGGGATTTTAATGTTACCCCTAAAGCGGTAAAAAGGGAAAACTGAAAAGGGGTAAGGTGTTAAGTTTATCTTGCTATAATTTATGAATACAACATTTAGTTTGTACTTATATATTTGAATTGTATCTCATTCTTATACTAAAACTATAGTTTTATCAAGGAGAACGACAATTACGTACACATTTCCAGGGGGTACGTGAAGCATAAAAAAGAGTTGTGGATGAATTTTTTCAGAAGAACTTTGTTTTCTTTTTTTCAACAATATTGTTTTGCGGCGTTTGTTAGTTTAGCGTATTGAGTGGAGTGGGGACGTCCTAGAATTCATTTGAAATTTAGAAGCAAAAACATTTGTTGCCCGTACGAAGAACGGGAATCTTGCTAGTTTAACATAAAGACATCTTAAAGCGAACGCGCCATAGACTTAGTGTGGGACATTTTAATCTTTACGGTGCTGTATCTCAGTAATTGTTGGTCTGCCCCGAATATCCCCAGCAGCAATATTGTTCAGCTCGACGAGACGCGTCGAATGGTGTATAGCACATGTCGGTTGGAGTTGGTCGCTAAACTAGATTTTGAATAATACGATTGATAAGAAGTTACAATGATTAGACAGTTGTCAAGTGCTGGATTTGTTGAGGGAGTACTGAGGACGTGTCTCAAATGCATTACAGTTATTAAACAGAATGATATATAAAATTTCAAATTAAATAAAAGGTGTCAACGTTATAAGCTTTTACATAATATTGAAGCAACTAATTGTAGGGCTTGTAAAAATACAATAAGCCAAACAACGATTGCATATTTATGTCGTCCAACTGTAGGGCTTATTGTAATTGTGATTGTTAGTTAGTTTTCAAGGTATATTTTGGGGCGAAATAACTGTGAGATTTGATTGTAAACGATAAACCAAGTTTAAGGTCAGTTTTCATTATTAATTGTGAATTAAGAGAGAGGATTGTAAAAAGCAATCATAATTTGAAATGTATCATAGTTGAGTTCTTCTGAGATTGATAAAATAACAGAACAGGACAATCTATAATAATAAATAAAGTATGGTATAAAGGTTTTTAATAGAAGTAAATACATTTTGCAAAATTTAAACTAAAAATATGGCAGACAAGAGGGTTACGAGGAAGAGTAAAAGAACTGAAGAAGGGCTAGAAGATATGGAAGTAGTACCAAGTAGTGCAGAGGTTGAAATGGAGGAAGTAGGTACAAGGTGATCAGGTAAAAGTACAAGTAGAAGAACAGAAAACAAGTAGAGATGAACAGTTAGAGCGGTTCATGGAAAAGATGTGGCAGTCGATGCAAGAAAATGATAAGAAGGCAGAAGAAAGCGAAAATAGGACGAGGAAAGAAGCAGCAGCGTCGAAGAAGGATGCTGAGGAAAGAGAAAGAAGATTGCAAGAAAATTTACAACAGTCAATTGAAAGAACTGCAGAGGAAAGTAAGAAAACTACCTAAGGGTTGAAAAAGGATTTGCAACAGTCAATAGTGGAATTAGCAGAGGAAAGTAAGAAAGATGCTGAGAAAAGGAAAAACAGGTTAAAGCAGGATGCTGAGGAAAGGGAAGGTAGATTACAAGCAGCAATTCAGAGTACTGCAGAGAAGTTTCAAGAACAAAAAGCCTATGCAAAAAAGATGGAAGGGTCAATGAAGGAGCTAAAAGAAGAATTTAATAAGGTACAACTTGAGAATAAACAAGAACTGCAAGAACAAATAAATAATATTTGTATAACATTAGAAAGTTATAAAGATGAAGTTAAGAATGATGTAAGAAGGGAAAGGCAGGAAGAAAACAAACAGCTAGAGGAAAATTTAAAACAAACTATGGAAGACAAGTTAGAAAAGAATAAAGAAGAGTTGGAAGGAAAACTAGTGGGCATACAAAGACAGAATGATAATGTGCATGAAAAAGTTGATCAAATTGAGAAAAAGGTAGATCAAAACAGAATGGAGATACAAGGAAAAATTGATAACAATGTAAGGAAAGCTAATTTGTTAACAGAAAATAATTCAACAAAGTTTAAAGAGGTAGAAGATAGATTTAAAAGAATACAAGATGGCACGGGAATTTTAAATGGGAGTCAAAGAGGAAATTACATGAGGATGCATGCAGATATGTTACCCATTTTTTGAAGGAAGATTAGGAGAACAACTGATGACCTATCTAGTGAAATTAGATGATATAATGAAGTCAGTATTTGATGAAAATAAAAGATTGCAAATAATTAACATGACCTTAAGAAGTCATGCAGATAGATGTATGGCATAGTATCATAAAATTCAAATATACAAATTATGAAGAATTTAGAAAGTTATTCATGGACCAGTATTGGAGTAATGCACGTCAAGCTCAAGTTAGAACGCAGTTAACAACTGGTCGATATTTTGAAAGAAGTAGCAAGCGTAAAATGTATGTAATACATAAGTTTAATAGAGCACAGCATCTGACACCAAAATTAGCCGAGGAAGAGATAATTCAACATTTATCGCGACATTTAGAAGGGGAAATAACAAGAGCTGTAGCGGTCCAAAACATTAAAACAATGAAAGATTTTCTAGAAATAGTCAGGAATTATGATATGGCCATTGGTAACAATAATAGGAATTATAACTGAAATGAAGGTCCTACTTTTCAAAATTATAGTAAAAGAAAATTTGAGGAGTCACAACAAAATAAAATCAATTTAGGCAGAAATAATTTTAATAATGGAATAACGGGGGAAAGGAATTTTAACTACAATTATGATTGGAATTTAGATAGATGGAGGAATAACCGATTTAATGACAACAATATGAATAGAAACTATAATAATTATAACAGACAGTCCAATGACAGATATAATGGGAACAATGAAAGGAAAAGATATCATGCAATGATAGACGAGAGGAATCAAGAAAAATCAAAGCAGGAGGAAAATAAGAATAAATATCCTCAAAGACAGTATGTTAACACATTATTTGGAAATGTAAATGAAAGAGGAAGACCGATGCAAGAAAATCGGATAGAGGAAACTCAGGTTTATGAAGAATCCTCAGAAGATAAAAAAAAACTTCAATTTTAGTTAATTTAAATAAGAACCTCACGTGTTTTAACAACAACTATGAAAATGATGGTGAATTTTTACTTGAAGAGGAAGAAAAAGGAAATCAAATTTCAACATTGCCATTTATAAAAGTTAATTTAAATAGTAATGAATATTTAGCATTGATAGATTGTGGTGCGATGGCATCATTAATAAAGGAAGAGATAATTTTAAATAATTTAGATGTCTTACATAATAACATAATTAAAGTGAATAAAATAGATTTGCTATCTGCAACCAAAAGAAAAATATCAACAACGAACCGAATGTTGAATGTTAAAATAATTATTAATCAATGGGAAGGTGTTGTTAGATTGTTTATAGTTAAAGGCCTTAGTGTAGACATGCTGTTAGAAATTGACATTATTCAGCAATTGGGTATTAATATTAATGGAGCACAAAGGTGTATTCATTTAAAGGGGTTAATTAAATCTTGGATCAGTACCAGAAGTGTCTACCCAGAAAATGAGTGTTGCCAATTAGAGAGAATTGGAGACGTATTCAAATATAAAGAAGGTACAATAATTAATAATAATGTAATAAAGAGTACAGAGAATAATAATAATGGGTTCTTGCTGAATGAATTAAAAATAGGTGAGAAGAATAAACAATTTAAAGGCCAAATATTAGAAATAATTAATAGAAATAAAGAGGTTATTAATGAAGGACAGGCACAGAAATATGTTCACAGGTTGCAGGTTGATGAATCAAAAAGTTTTAATAGCAAATCTTATTGCCTATTAAGAGGACAAGTTAAGAAGGAAATACAGAAAATGGTAAAAGATGGAGTAATAGAATCTTCAAAAAGTAATTTGTCAATCCTTTAGTAGTTGTTAGGAAACGTGATGGTTCGCTACGTTTATGTTTAGATGCACGCAGAATTAATCAAATAACAAAGCCACAATATGAATCTCCACAAACGATTGATGGATTGTTAAGTAGAATTTGGGATAAGAAGATACTTACAAAGTTAGATTTAAAGAATTCGTTTTGGCTTATTTCATTACATGAAGAATCGAGGAAGTATACAGGTTTCAGTATTGATGGGAAGATTTTTCAATTTAAAGTGGTACCATTTGGTCTTTCAACATCATGTGCAGCACTTGTAAGAGCAATGCAGAAAATATTAAACCAATTTGAAGACTTTTGTGTGCATTATGTTGATGATATCTTATTGTTTTCTGAAAACGAACAACAACATTTAAAACATTTAGCAATTGTAATAGAAATATTAAATAAAAATGGATTAAAATTGAATATTTTAAAATGTGAATTTATGCAAGAAAAAGTAACATACTTGGGATATGAAATAAGCAAAAATGGAGTCACTATAAATAAGAAACGTTTTGGGGAAATTAAGAATTTACCTCGTCCAAAGAATTTAAAGAAGTTAAGAGGGTTATTAGGTGTTTTCAATTACTATAAAAGGTTCATAAGTAACTACTCAGAGTTGACGTTACCTTCAGTATAATTATTAAGAAAGGATGTTAAATGTATATGGAACGAAAACGAGAAAAGGCATTGAATACAATCAAACAGAGGTTTCATGATGGATTATTATTAAAATATCCGAACTTTAAAGAAAAGTTTGTACTTCGTACGGACGCTTCTGATCAAGCAATTGCAGCAGAATTAATACAAAATACAAGATAGGATAGATGTGGCAATATGTTTTATTTCAAGAATATTAAAAGGGTATGAAATTAGATACACCATAGCTGAGAAAGAAATGTTGGCAATTAACAAACTTAAATTTTATTTAACAGGAAATAAATTCGACATTGAAACAGATAATTCAGCAATTTTGTTTTTGAAAAATAAAACTTTTTATAATGATAGGTTATACAGATGGGCATAGTACTTACAACAATATGAATTTGATATTAAACATAGGCCAGGAAGTTTAAATGTAGTTGCAGATTTCTTAAGTAGAAAAGATGTACCAAACTATGAAAAACCAAAACAAATCTTAATTGGTATTGAAATAATTTATGAGGAAGGAAGGTTGTCAAAACAAGAAATTTTAAAATAAGCAGATGTTAGAAGAAATTCAAGAATTAAGAAATTTAGTATTACAAAGTCAAGATAATAATTATAAAGGATATCAAATTAAAAGAAAACTTGTTGGTAAAGGTGATGGAAAATAAAAAATTAATGGTTTTAAGTAGGGAAGACATGTTAGAAGTTGTTGAGGAAATTCATACATTATTTGGACATTGTGGGACAAGGAAAACTTGGTTAATGTTTTGTGAATGTTTTTATAGGAAAAATGACATTAAATTAATTTAAAAATTAATTCAAACTTGCCAAATTTGTCAGTTTGCGAAGGAAAAGAATTTTAAAAATCAGAATATTGTTAAAAGTATTAGGATAAACGAACCGATGGAACTGGTAGCTATTGATTACTTGGAAAATTTAGTTACAGGACAATATGGGTATAAACATATTCTGATTATAAACGGGGCTGCGCGCGCTATTGCGCGGTCTATCCTGATGTATTTTTGTATGCGCTGCTTAGCACATTTTATTAAGGTCACTAAATCACGTTAGCTACGCTTAGCTAACGTGATTTTATGTGTCACCACTGAGTAGTTTAAAGCTTTGCTAATAATTTTCAAAAAGAAACGCGAATTGTTAAGAGTCCTTTTCTAAAATCGCATCGATTTATAATAATATAATAATAATAATAGATCTTTATTGAACAAAATAATATACATTTGCCCAACAGGCGAAGTATCGGAAAACCGTTTTTCAACTCTGCCTATAACAAAATAAATTGTCAATGACGCACAAAAATTCATTTTAAAAAAAAGTGCTAATATAAAATATAAAAATAAAAAAATAAAAAATAAAGGTAAATGCAGTCAATGCAGTTGAAAGTGGTGGAATAGATTATTTACAAACGCCAGATAAATTTAATTACCGACGAACTTAATAACATAAAATAGACAATAACTTAAAAAAAAGCGTAGATACAAAGAGTAAACTTAATAAATAAATTAAAATGTCTACATTCCCAATGAAAAAAATAAACAAAAATCACACTATGCAAGCTGTCTATTTAACAAAAGTGACTTTACTTGCTTCCTAAATAAGTTTATGCTATTACAATCTTTAAATACAGTTCTCAATCTATTTAAAATATTGCATGCCACATAGTGAAATCCAGACTGAAATTTAGTAGTTCTGTGTGGAGGAATACAATAATAGTCGTCATTTCTAAGGGTCTTACTACGTACAGTATGCCTTTGAATTAACAACATCATTAAATATACAGGACAATTATTACGAACTACATTATACAACAAGCAACTATAGAATAGAGAAAACCTATTTTCAAGTTTCAGTATATTTTGATTATTGTAGTGTTGTGTAATGTGCTCTCGGCGCTCAACATTAAAAGAAAATCTAAAACAGCAGTTTTGAAGTACCTGAAGTTTATGTTTATATTCTTGCGTAAGAAAATTAAAATATATGCTGGAACAATAATCAAGATGACTTAAAATTAAGGTATTCATAAGGGTCCATTTGGTGTTTGATGGTAGTAATGATTTAAATTGATATAAAGACGAAAACTTTCCGTAACAAACAGCAATTTTCTTATTCACATGAGGCAAAAAGGATAAGTTTTTATCTAATATTACACCCAAACTTTTGACGCACTCACGCAATGGTATTTCACTATCACTTAAACGAATTTTGGCAGTCATTGTTGAGAGGGCTACACGTCGCACTGCACTGGAACCGATGCATATGGCTTCTGTTTTAGTCGGGTTGATTATAAGACGGTTGTTTTTAGACCACTCAGTAATCAGGTTTAAATGTTCATTTATGGTATTAATTGCATCATCAACAAGGTGGGGATCACAGGATAAATACAGCTGCGTGTCGTCTGCATAAAGATGTAGTTGTATCTTCGATGTAACATAATGTGATAAGTCCGCAGTAAATATTGTGAAAAGGATTGGGCCCAGGATGCTACCTTGGGGTACACCCTGTACAACTGGCAATTCTTCAGATATTTCGGGACCAATGGAGACATGTTGGGTCCTGCTATGAAGATAATTGCGAAACCAATCAATAACTTGTTCACTACAATTGTAATACTTTAGTTTTGCAAGTAGAAGGTCGTAATTTATGCAATCGAATGCTTTACTGTAGTCCAGTAAAAGAAGAATTGTAACTTTAGACTCGTCAATGGCTTGTACAACATCGTTTGTTATTTTAAGTAGAGCAGTCGCTGTGCTGTAGTGCTTCCTAAATCCCGATTGCACAGATGGTAGAATATTATAACTATCTATGTGGCCATTGAGTTTATCACAAACTGCCATTTCTATAATTTTGGAAGCTGTCGGGAGGATACTTATAGGCCGAAGTTGACTAAGCTGTACGGCTTTTGATGTTTTCGCTAACGGACGAATATATGATTTTTTCCACACTTTTGGAAAAGAACTGGTTGCGAAAGAAAAATTCAGAACGTCGCGTAGAGCATATTTAGCATAAGGAAGAACAAGGTGAAGCATCTTTAAGCTGATGCTGTCAGCACCCACTGCGGTGGATTTGATTTTTCTAATATATTTTTCTACATCTTCTACAGTTATTTCCGTGAAGATCAATTCATTGTCAATACCAGGCCTAGTATTATTATTGTAAAACGGTAGCAAAGCTTCAGTATTGACTGTTGCAACAGGAACATTCGCGAAAAAGGTGTTTATCGTATTAGGATCAACAAGTAATGTAGGATCTATAATATTTTTCTCTTTATTGTGAACATTCCAAGAAGAAAAAAGTGTCCACAATTTTCGAGGATTATTTCTATAAATCTGTAATTGATGGTTTATGAATGCGGTTTTTTCTCGTTTAATTGCAGATCCCAAATAGTTACTTAAATCTTTGTAGTAGCGCCTGTCTTGCATACGCCCACTTGACTTAAATTTAAGGTACGCCTGTTTTTTGAGACGAATAATTTCTTTTATTGTGTCTGTTATGTATGGTTTAGGTTTACTGTTTCTTACTTTTATGGTGCGTAGTGGAGCATGTTTATCAAATAGAGTGACTACTGCGTTATTGAAAAAATTAAGTTTTAAATCTATATCGGGTAAGCAGTTAATAAAATTCCAGTCTATGCTACTGGCATCACGTGCAAATTCATCTTCATTGAAGAGAGTAAAATTTCTTTTCAGTATTATTTCGTGTTTAGACGATTCGATGTTGTAGTCCAGGTCGCAGTATATTAGTTTATGATCGGATATATTTTCGAGATCCATTGTTCCATTATTTAAAATAGAACGCAGGTTGTTTGAGCATATGATGTCTATGAGTTTATTTTATTTTATTTAATTAAAATTCTGCTCAAACAACGCTCCGCACCACTCCAAGGGAGCCCCGGGGCTCCGCCCCTCTCCAAGAGGGTCCTCGGGGAACCTCCCTTCTTCAAGGGGGCCTTTGGGGCTCCGCCCTTCTTCAAGGGGACCCTCGGGACACCTCCCCCCTCCAAGGGGACCCTCGGGACACCTCCCCCCTCCAAGGAGGCCTTCGGGGCTCTGCCCATCTCCAAGGGGGCCCTCTGGACACCCCCCCCTCCAAAAGGGCCTTCGGGGCTCTGCCCTTCTCCAAGGGGGTCTTCGAGGTTCTGCCCTTTTTCAATGGGACCCCGAGGCTCCGCCCCTCTCGAAAGGGGCTCTTGGGGCTCCGCCCCTCTCCAAGGGTGCTTACGGGACTCCGCCCCTCTTCTAGGGGGCTTACGGGACTCCGCCCCTCTTCTAGGGGGCCTTCGAGGCTCTACCCCTCTCCAAGGGGGCCCCAGGGCGGAGCCCCTCTGCAAGGAGTTCTCGGGGCTCCGCCCGTCTTCAAGGGACCCTCGCGGCTGCGCCCCTCTCCAAGGGGGCTTTCGGGGTACCGCCCCTCTCCAAGGGGGGCCCCGGGGATTCGTTCCTCTTCAAGGTGGTCCTCTGGGCTCCGCCCCTCTTCAACGGGGCCCTCGGGGATTTGCCCCTCTCCAAGGTTGACCTTGGGGCTCCGCCCCGTTCGCGAAATCGAGGCGACGGCGAAATTCATGCAAACGAAAATGGGGGACATCGCGTCTACAATTGTCGTGACGGACACACACATTTGGATCGTTCTCCTTTATTTATATGATGATGGTAGATGCGTTTTCAAAATTTATAAAATTATATCCAGCAAAAAACTGTAATACTAAACATGTTATTAAATCAATTAAACATTGTGAAGAACAAGAACCAAGAAGAATTTTGGCAGACAATGCAACATATTTTAGAAATACAAGATTAATAAATAAGTTAGATAGGAAGGGAATAAAGATTTGTTTTTGTAGCATAAGACATCCGCAAAGTAATATTGCAGAAAAGTACATTAAAGAGATGCTCAAATATTTAAGAATACTAACACATGAAAGTCATAATAAATGGGTACAATATTTACCAGATGTGGAAAGTTTTATAAATAATGTTCCGAATACAACAACGGAAATTAGTCCAATTACTTTGTGTAAACAAGTAATACCAGCAAGACCTTGGAGGAAAGAACAAAGTAATGTTGAAATAATGCAATTATTAGAAAGAGCTAGAAGAAGGTTGAAGATAATTCACGACAGATACGAAAAGAAGCAAAATAAGAAGATATTAAAACGGGTACAATTTAAAATAGGGGATTTAGTAATTGTAAAGAAACTCAGGGTATATATGAGTTAATAAATGAAAGAGATGGATGAATAAGAGGAAGATTCCATATATCAATGATTTATCCATACATTACATAAATTAATATAATTATTGTAAAGGTTGTTGTTTGTTTAACAGGTAAAAATATTTCTATCTCCATAGTAATTTGAAATAATTAGATAGAAATGATTTTGTTATGAAGTTATATTCAAGGATATTAGGAATGGTTATGAATCGTTTTGTTAGTAAAAGAGAAATTAAAAAAAAATAAATAAATCTAGTTTATTTTAAATGTTTTTCTTAATTGAGGAATTATATTATGATACATAAAAATCAGTTATTAAATAAAAATTAAAAGAAATAAATTTGGCTGATTAATACAACCAAATTTAGAAAATTTTGAATAAGATTGTTTGTTAAGTTGAATTTGAGTAATAGAAATTAAATTTGAGACAAATTAGAATTTATTTTGAAAGTTATAGCAATTGAGTATTCAAAATTGGTGGTGGAAGTTAATATTGTTACGTGTTTACGTTCTGGCTATTTAAAAATTATACGACGCTTCTATTATTATTTACAAACACACGAATTACTTATAACTACAAACTATTTCTAACAACGATACACTATTTATTTATATGCGCTGGATTAAACATCAATTAATTTATGTGGCTATTTATTCACGACTTAAACATTAAGGATTTATATGGTTATATTTATTTATATTAAGCGCTTTGCTGCCGAATTCGAACTGCTGGAGAACTCCGGCGGCCGTGTATTTATATTCGGGTAATTTCCATCGAGATCAATCTAGACTTCGCTCAACCTTTCTGGGAACCGCATGACCCACCCATCGCAGCTGGCTCCAAGGGCGCTGACGTCACGTCTCTGCACCTGGGGTCCAAGGTTGCAAGGTCGTTTCTCGAGGTTCTAGGACAATCGGGGCAATGGGTCATGATTCCGGGGCAATGACCGGCAGCAGGATCGTTACAATATGAAAGATAAGATAATGTTACGATTACTATTAGAATATAGAAATGTAGTAGGTATAGATCAGATCATTTAATTTTAAAAGAGTGCATTAATAATTGTAACTATATAAAGTAATTTTGTTTGAATAGCAGTAGAAATAACAAAAAAAAAATTATGTAGACACATTTTGGAAAAATCCCTTTTGAATTAATAAAAACTAGAAATGTTGCCTTTATTTGTAAGAATAATTTGGTATTATACAAATAAAAAAGGTATTAACAAATCTACGAGGTGAAAATAAGTGAAAATATAATTTGTTGGTTACGTTGAAATCTTCGAATACTGGACACCGTTGCCATCCTACATATAGTTTTCCGTTTTGCATAATTTTTTGGCATGTTGCGGATGAAGTTTCTGCAAAACCTGTATATGCATTTTATGATTGTAGATACTTTATAAACACTTTTAATAGGTCTTCCTCTTCTAGGTTATGTTATTAATTGTTAATACATCCTTCTTCTAGCCATTGCCCAAACTCTGCAATATCAATAATTAGCACATGGATTTCAGGTATCATTGGTAAGAATCAGTAACATTAGTTACCTCGACACCAGACCTTTTCTAACTTAAATATGCTCAACGATTGTATTTAAATTTAAACTTAAGTTGGCTATAACTCGAAAACAACAAACCTTCAACTACATGTGTGTTAGGACTTTTATGTTTTCTTTAGCGAGTATTATACGTATATACGTAGCCTCCCTTTACATTTTACCAAATTTACTTTTACCTACGACGGTGTGTAAAATTGACTTGTAGTTGGCAGTTTTAAGTTTGTAAAACGACTGTTTAGTAACATGTTTTCATTAGTTTACGTCGTCAGTAGTAACGTGTTTTAAAACTTTTAACCATGCAAATGTTGACCAGTTGCTACTAATCTTAATTTACACTTAAATATTTTTTTATATTTATCGTATTTTCTAGAATCTATCGTAGATAAAATATTGTACGATACACATGCGTAAAGCATCTTTAGTCACTTGCGGGGCTTAAAACGCTTGCTCACTCGCGTTTTAACTCTGCCCCACTCGTGACTAAAGACTGGCTTTACGCACTTGTATCGTAAATTACTATTAATATCGTTTTAATTAAATATCAGACATGTTCTGTGCCATTGCTCTCGTAAGACAGAAGTTTGGCCCTGCGTTCATAGGAATTGTTTGCTTTTTCCACCTTGAATGGTCAAAACAACTATAAAATTTGAACATTGAAAAAGCTGTTTAGGCTATAACTTATGTGTAATCATTTGTTCACCTAAAGGTTTTTGAACATTACATTACAATACTTTGCTGTACTGGTAGTATACGAAAGTTCAAAATTGTATAGGTTTTTTTTTACTAAAATAATGAAGTAGCTTTGTACAACAAAATTTAGTTTCCAAACCAACAAGCACATGAAAAAATATTTGTATGTGTAATTTTATCCATTCTCAGCAAATGTGTATGTACAGATCTCTAGTTTGAGTTCCACATGTGACAAGCTCGAGTACGGTCGTGATTTGAGTATTTCCCGCAGGCGCGGATGGGCACAAAAATATCAACCGGGCATCAAGAGAGGTCAGGCGACCCCCCCCCCCCCCAATGGAAAATAATGAAAAATGGAAAGTTGAAATTCCTTTATTAAATTATATAACGAAACAAATCGTTTGATATAAAAATATTTATGACTATTCAATTCACCTGTCATCTGTCAAAAAGTGACCAATGAAAATCCAGGATTCTGACGTTTCTTGACCCTTCAAAAAAATATCAGTGGATATATCTTCCTACAAGGTATTCAAGTGACTATTTTTAACAAATGCGATTTTTATTAGAAAAAGTCAATATTAGTGTTCTGTTACTATAGAAATTGCGTAGTTTGTTGCTAGATTTACTGAAAACTTATTTGAAAAGGTAGTTTGGTTCATTAAATAGTCCCTCGAATACCATTCTTAGTCAAAGTTAAGTAGATTATTTTTGCGGTGGCATCACTACTCATGTCCATTGCGCTTGGGATTAGGACTCGTGCTATCGCACTCGTCCTAATCGTACTAGAGCGCAATGGACATTCGTGACACCACCACAAAAATAGTCGACATAACTTTGACTACTCATGGTATTATAAGTGAAATAACAACACAAATTTTCAAAATTATTTTGGGGATAAATAACAAATTTTTAAAATTACAATATTTTTGGAGTAGGTAAGATAAAATTAAAATAATATATTTTCTAGAAAAAATTCTTAAAATAACAATTGATTTTTAAGTAGCTTCGAGCGGTTTGCTACGCAATCGATGATGTTGTCTTGATCGATGTTTTCTAAAACGTCTTTCTTGCTACTCATAAGCAAGAAGCTTGAAAGCTTGGTTGGCGAAAATGCAGTAGTTTGATCTTGATTATGAACTTCGGTACTTTTGGTAATTTCTTGAACATCAAGGGGTGTAGAATCCTCCTTGTTCATAAATTGATCTAACTTTTTACAACTTCCAGCGCCTTTTTCCAAATCCAGCTTGCGCTTCAGCCTCACACGTTCGGCGCCGCCCATTTTTTTTTGACTCCATGATTATTCGTGAATACAGAATACTAACAGCATTTAACTTTTCTAGAAAACGAAAAAAAATATTCGTTCAGTCAAATACAAGAGTTTCCAATTTGTCAAAAGACTTACGGTTTATTCGAGATAGAACTTTCCAAATCACACAAAACAAAGAACAAGAAACAAGAATAATAAATCATCAAAAATTACCAAACCGGCGCTGTTAACTATATACAGAATTCAGATCACAGGCACGAATAACAGTAGTTAGGCTAACAGTGATAAAACCGGAAACCGGATAAACCCGTATTTCCAGTTCAGTATCAGTAGCTGACTGGGCTGGTGCAAGATTAGAAGACAGTATTCCTGGAAATATAAGCGCGTCCCAGCTTTACATGCACCTTCTTCGACTGCTCGTATATCGTATCATGATTCGTTATACGTTGATTAATTCAATTTATTTATTTTATATTTCTTTTTTATCGGATGTGACCGGCGCGGCGCCAAAAGCGTCGAAAACGTTCGCGGCGCCCCGGGAAAATGCCCGGTTTGCCTTATGGCCCATCCGCGCCTGATTTCCCGTTAAGTGCGTAGCTAACTACAATAATTAATTATTATCATTGTTTGATCACCTCGTAATAATCTTAAACTGTAATACGAGTGGAACGAATGAATTCAATACGCTGCAATCTGCTGAGTGCTGCGTAAAGCGGTATCAACATCGCCATCCGGTTCACTTATCGAACTATAAATACTTTTACGAAAAATTGTTAACACTTACAAATGCATAAATTTAAATATGGGTGAACATAATAAATTTGTGCTGAAACCTCCAAATATTATATATAAAGGGAGCAAGGCAATCTCAACGTCAACAGCCATGGAAACTGAAGATCAAAACACAACAGATAATGAAACAAACAAACTTAAACGACCTTTAACCTCATCGGAAGATAGTGATTTCAGCAAACGGTATTTATTCAACTCTGACACTTTAGTTTCTCAAAAGAAATTCTACTCCTTACTCACTAGCGTAGAAATAAATACCCCACAAACTAACACCACAGTAATTGCATCAGAAAAACTTAAAATCCCTCCGATATTTATCCCTAACGGTACTAACTAACAAAACATTTTCGCGGATATCAAATCCACAATTACAGTTTTACGATGAACACCAAGTCAAATACTACACGTACCGAAACCCCGAAAACACCAATATTTCTGCCATCATATGTAACGTTGCCATCTCAGTAACCGAAGAAGAGGTAAAAGCTGAACTAATAAACTTAAAGTACCCGATCACAAAAGTCACATGACTCTTAAAATTATAAAGCAGTTCTATTACCTATAATGGCTATCGAACTAAACAAAACTGAGAAAACGAACGATATCTTTAGTTTAACCAGAATGCTACATTGTGTAGTAGTCGCAGAACCCCGTCGCAAGAATAGTGCAAGCTAATAGGGCATACCAAAAATTATTGCTTCTTATCTCTACGCTACGTAAAATGCACTGAAAACCACCACCACTCACAGTGCAAACAAATCAAGGATTCTCTCCCCCCCCCCCCCCTAAATGTGTTAACTGTGGAGGAAGCCACACAGCTAATTATAGAAGCTGTCCTTACATCAAATCCTTTCCGGTAGTAAGACCTACAAATCCTAACGCGACTATAACTGGAAGAATCACATCAAATAAATACAACATACGCATCAATAATAATAATAATAATAATAATAAATACTGTTTTATTCCCCAAAATAAATAACAATAATATATACATATTAAATAATAAATATAAACATATGGGGAAGCGATGGTAGTCAGATGGCTCTCTAAAAGAAAGCCCCTGCTCTACCTTACCACCGCTTCAAAGAAAATGTAATAAAATAAATATCACGCAAGCAATGTCAACAGCAAAAAACAATAGAAACGAAATTATCAAACTTATATAAAATTAATATTAAAAAAAAAACGATAAAGTGAGATGAAATGTAATGATATGAGTGATTTACGTATGTTCATCAAATGCAACTATAAAAAAAACCCAGAGAACGAAATCTTTTAACAGAAATGAATTAATACTCAAGAAGCTAGCCAGTTTAACAATTTATTTTTGAACGTGTGCAAGGAAGTCGTCTTAAAAGCAGTAGGTAACGCATTGTATATTCTAGACACGTTATAAGTAAAAGATCGTTTGAAGAGTTCAGTACGATGTAATGGAATGGATAACAAGCCTCTATGACGAAGATTGAGATTATGAATGTCAGTTCGAAAACTTATTTTATTGTAGAGATATGGAGGTGACTCCAACAAGATAACCCCATGAAAGAAAACAGCAGCATGCATAAAGCGTCGTTTCTCCATGTCTAGCCAGTTAGTTTCTCTAATTTTATATCTAATATGTTCTCGTCTGCGTATGCCGTGGATTAACCGCAAACAAGAGTTTTGGACTAATTGTATTTTATTTGATGTTGCTTTGTCTATACAGAACCCATAAAGTGTATCGCAGAAATTAAAATGCGATAGAACTAGTGAGTCACATAATAGTTTTTTTATATTACCATTTAATACTCGCCTGTTACCGTATAGCAATTTCAAATTACAATAAGCTTTACGTAGACAAGCATTTATGTGTTCACGAAATCTTAGGTCTTTATCAAGTATAACTCCCAAATTCTTAGCGGAATTTTTATATGAAATTGGCGTGTCTCTAATTTTAATTTGAATTGTTTGTAAGCATTCATTTCTGTGGTTAGAAGAACCAAATACAAGAAATGCAGATTTTGATGGGTTGATATTAAGAGAGTGTAAAGCTGCCAAATCAACTAGTTCGTTCAACTCCTTGTTAATAACGGCACAGGCAGTCCGAACATCAGCTGGTTTAAATGATAGATAGACTTGGGTGTCATCTGCATACTGATGGTAAAGGCAATGATTGAGAGAAGTGCTACATAAATTTGAAGAATATAAAGTAAACAATAGAGGACCCAGTATAGAGCCCTGGGGAACTCCATATTTGACAATGCGTAAATCTGAACGATTGTTATCCAGTACTACACAGTGTTGCCTTTGAGTTAAAAAACTCTCAATTAACTTAACCGCTCCCTCAGCAAAACCAAAATGCTGCAATATAGCATATAATATCACATGATTAATAGTATCGAAAGCCTTGGAGAAATCTAATAGTATCAATACCGTAACCTTACCAGCATCGCTCGCTCTTAAAATATCATCTGTTATGTTTAACAATGCAGAACAGCAGCTAAAACTACGGCGAAAACCTGACTGATAATCAGGTAATAATGAGTTAACTTTCAAATATTCCCTGATTTGTGAGTCCATAACTTTCTCCAAGACTTTCGATAGTACTGGTAGTATGCTAATTGGCCTTAGATCTTTCATGTTTTTTGGCATGTTTATTTTAGCAACAGGAAGTATATTAGCAATTTTCCAGTCTTTTGGAAAAATGCCTTCAGATAAACAAGAATTTATTATGTGAGTAATAAAGGGTGTTAAGAAAGGGCAGCACAATTGTATCATTGTAATATTTAAATTATTACTACCCATTGCTTTGGTCTTAATAGAGTTGATAATTTTGGTAACATCGTCATCAGAAATAGCAGTAAATGAAAATGTAGTGGTTAAGTTAGGTTTCATACGTTCATACATTCTTAGAATTTCCGGATCGGGTTGCTCCACACCATGCACCGAGTTGAAATATGAGTTAATTGCATTAACATCGTTCAGGTGTGGTGGTATATTGTTGTTTTTTGGTTTAGAGTAAATACCACAACGCTGTAAATCTTTCCACAAAGTTTTAGAATTACCATGAGCTAATTTATAATTTAGGTATGCCTTTTTTTCGTTCCTGATAGCAAGAGTGGTTAGATTGCGAAGTGATTTGTAATAATTCCACTGTTCGTAAAATCCAACTCCCATACTCCCAAAACCAATGCTCCAACCCAAAACAATCAACAATCAACAAACTCAAATTCTGGCATGTCCAATATTCTCCAATCTATTATTGAACTAATCGCCCCTTATCTTGAACAAATTAAAACTTTTATTATATCTCTAATTCCAATGTTGTTTCAAAATGGCAGCAAATAATCAGTTCCCTATAGATAAGTTAACCCTACTGAATTAGAACGCCAACGGCATTAAAAAACAACGATCGGTATTTATTTCATTCCTATCTAGACATAGGGTTGATATTGCATGCATTACATAAACCCATCTTGTACTACACGAAAAATTTACAATACCGGGTTATCTTATTTATCGGACAGATCGAGCCACAGAGGTAGGCTGGGGAGGCAGTGCAATAATAATTAGGAAAAAACTAGCTGTTCCACCAATTGAATTCAAAGATGTGCACCACTTGGAAGCTGCCGCCATTACTCTAACCCTAAATAACAATTCTATACTTAGAATAGTTTCAGCATATAAACCACCCAACAGTAAGCTCAACCTAATAACGAGCTCAAACAAATTTTCGACAGTCACCATCCCACACTTTTAGCTGGAGATCTAAACTCCAAACACACTAACTGGGGATGCAGAGTTACCAGCCCCAACAGAATAAAACTTAATGATTATTCCTCTCAACGAGCAATACTCGTTGCAGCACCTTCTGAATATACCTACTTCTCTTATCGATATAACCAGCAATCAGACATCCTAGATATTGTACTGCACAAAAATTTAACTCTACCGATAACTCAAACAGTGCTCACAGATTTGGACTCTGATCATTTACCTGTTTTATTTTCTCTTAATTGTTTGCCCCATAACTATCCGCAACTTCCAAAATTAATTAATGGACCTGTTGACTGGGAAAAGTTCCAAAATATCATGAACGATTCAATAAGGTGTCCTACAAACCTTATACTTCAGAACGAAATAGACAATGCTGTGGAGCTGCTGCCAGAAACAATAACAACTGCAATACAACAAGCCACTAAAAACACTCAAACACATTGACGTTATATAGATCAATCCCCGCCTACATACATACAACAGTTAATAAAAGAGAAACATTCAGTACGCAGGCTATGGCAAAGTACCCGCAATCCCGCAGTCAAGACTCATCTGAACAGACTTATCCGACTAGTTAGGACTGAATTGGATCAATATCGAATTTCCTGATACCAAAACCATATAGAATCTTTTGGACCGGGAGACCCCAACATGTGGAGAGCTACAAAAAGGATCCTAAAACAGCCAATAATCATCCCGCTACTCCAATGTGGAGGTCACACTTATGCTGAAGATAAAGACAAATGTGAGGTATTTGCTGATCAATTGGAAAAAACATTTACTGCTCTGCCTAACCCAACTGATGATAATCCCGCCGAGGAGACAGAACTAAACTGTTGCATTCCTGCAGACATACCACTTACTGATCCCGTGTCTCCATCAGAACTTCAAGTCGTATATCAAGAAACTCAAAACCAAGAAAGCGCCAGGAATTGATCTTATAGCAAACGTAGTTCTAAAAAATTTACCAGATAAATCCATATGCTATATTACAGCAGTATTCAACGCCTGCATGAGAACTGGATATTTTCCATTGGTTGGAAACGAGCAATAATAACGATGGTAACCAAACCGGGAAAACCACATAATAACCCAGTGAATTATCAGCCAATTAGCTTGCTATCCACATTATCTAAGCTAATGGAGCGAGCAATACACACTCGGCTAAATGAATACCTGGAGACTAAAACTACAGTTTGGATTCAAAAACTCTCATTCAGCAATCCATCAGATCCTGAGACTAACAGAAATGATTGAAAACGACTTTGAAAACAAAATGCACGCGCTCATTGCATTTGTTGACTTAGCGCAGGCTTTCGACCGAATCTGGATTCATGGGCTTACTCACAAAATGATAGCGACAAACATTCATTCATATTTATTGCGGATAATAACGTCATTTCTGTCGGACAGGACCTTTCAAGTTCAAGTTAACTCTTCCACTTCTTCCATCCGTCCAATTCTGGCTGGTGTTCCTTAGGGATCAATCGTGGGTCCCACGTTATTTAATTTATACATGTTAGACATACCTACTCTTCATCGTTCAAGTCTTGCCATGTATGCTGATGACACTGTGATCATAACCCAAGATCAGGACATTAATAATGCAGCCATCAATCTTCAAACCTCTAAATTAGCTAAATATGTGGTATAGCAAATGGTAGATCTCTATAAACGCAGATAAATGTGAAGCAAAGATCTTTACTTTCCGCAGACCTCTAGATTCCCCAAATTTATTTATTAACAACACTTTCATTCACTGGAACCCAAAGGATAGTGCCGTTCGATATCTTGGTAGATAGGTCTAGATAGAAAACTGAACTGGAGTATACACATCAATAAAAAGTTATCGGAATCATACGTCAGATTAAATATGTTATACCCGATTATCAATAAAAAGTCTCCTCTCAGAATTGAATGTGGGACCTTAATGTATACATCTTTAAGAAGACCAATTTTCACTCACAGATGCAGTGTATGGTCCGCAACATCCAAAACAATTCTTCATAAACTTCAGGTTCTACAAAATAAAGTTCTGTGCATACTTACCAAAGCAGAATGGTTTATTAGAAACACTCTGTTACACGCAGAGACTGGCATTCCCATACAACAGTTCATCACACAAACAACTAAAAAATTCTATAATATTAACCTGGGAATTATAATTTACGAAACTTGTCAAATCAAAAAAAATAATTTATTCAAGTTACGGAGTTACAAAATTCAGTTTACAATGTGTCTACTAGATGCTAACTGACATAAGAACTGCCTAAGTACAGTGTGCACATGCTTATATAACATTTCTTATCACTAAATATTCTAAGAAGCTTGAAGCTGGGGCTGGGAACTACTTCGTAAGCATTTACCCAACATATCACTTAACATAATCCCTCCCTTCATTAGAACAGAAATTATGGTAAAATTACATTTTTATCATAATTTCTAGGGAATAATTTCGACAGGTTTTGGGCTTGATTGATTTACGTTATCCCTGTTACAAAATGCAGGCAGTTTATTATATTTATATAAAGTGAACAAAATTGCGACTATAACTAAGATTAACATGAAAAATACACTATTACTAATATATAAATGTCCGTCAAAATTTGGTTATACACTTTTTTATGCAAGTCTTTTAGCTTACTTTTTAAAGTGAATATGTCGTCTAGATCGATGTTCTCCAGATGTATCGATGGGAGTTTATTATTTATTTGTTGTTCTTCGGTAGGCGTTGAGTTGATCATCGGCAACTGAATTATCTCGTTTACGGAATTAGAGTAATAATTTGTCCTCAGTACCCTATTTTCAAGTTTTAGTTCACATCTTGGTGGTATCTGTACAATGTAATTTCCATTTAGCGGCATCTTCTGCTTACTATTTTCACAAGTGATTGTGGATATTAATTCTTTATCGGCAATCAGTAACCATGAATCTTGGGCGATTTTCTGGGTTTTAAAATGCTCTAATGTAAATATTTCAGTTTTACATACATTATTTTTTATAAATGAAATGAGTTGAGCTTCGCAAAGTGGTTCTTCTGAATTGATTTTTTCTTGGATTTTACATAGGTGTTCGCCGTTGCGTAGTTTTTTGCAGGACTCGTCCGTGGAAATATAATTATTTTCATTGTAGAGTAAATACATTTTCTGTGGTATAATTATTTGGAAATGTTGATCGGTTTTCACAGGTAATGGGTAAAGATGATAGTAATCGTAGATATCCGGATTTATTAGAGGTATTTCCAAAATAAATACGATTCTGGATTTTATTTGATATGCTTTGACTGCAATAATGTCTTCGTATAAAGGTAAATTTTCTCGGTTGATTTTAAATGGCAATTGTTGTCCTTGTATTTTATTCTGGATAAATATTAAATTTGCTTCTAAGTCCTCAGGATCAATTATTGATGGGTGCATGATCTCGAGTTTGGTAAAAGTGATTGCTTCTTCCAAATTATTAAGTAAGTACAATATTACGTTCATCATTCCTGATATTTGCAAAAATATAGTATGCATATTGATTATCGAATACATCTCCGCTCGGTGAATTGTGTTTTCTTCGATTTGAGCTTCTAATTGTTTTATTCTTGATAATAATGTGTATTGGTCAACTCTCAGTGTACTAATAGTTTTGTTTACTTTATCGAGTATTTGTTCCGTTATTGATATTTGTTCAGTTAGAATTTTGTCCTGGGATTCCTGTCCTTTTCGTAGTTCTTCAATTGCTTTTTCGATTTTTTCTCCATCAGTCGAATCTAAGTTTCCAGTTAGGAATTTGAATACTGTTCCTAGGCCGTCGATTAAGCCTCGTTTATTTCGTGTAAGAAATAGTTGATTTAATTTTCGTTTTATTTCAGATGAGGTTATATTTAGCAGGGTTTGGTAATTTTGAAGTTCTTTATCGTATGTATGTCCGTGAGGTAAATTTGTAAATGCATTCTTCATTCGTTGAATGTTTAACTCCAACCATTTGTATTCTTCTATTATTGAAGTATAGTCGCTATTTTTTATTAGTGTCCATTCGTCTACTTGATTTCTTGCTTTTCCGAGTCTATGTGGGAATAAACCGGGATTATTTTCAATTTTCGTAATTACTGGCTTGTCGAGGGTAGAGATGACGGTGATACAGGTGGTTCTGTAACAATGGGTTTACTTAGTTCGTCTAAATGCCTAGATTTCTTTTTATTATTTTTGTCTAATAACGTAGCTATTCCTTTATCGTTGATTGAACTTATTGTATATGGTCCATCGTATTGAATTCTAGCTTTATTCCTGGCGTTGGTTTTAATAAGCACTTTGTCATTGATGTTAAATGTAATTTTCTTAGAGTTGTTTTTATTGTTTCTTTTTGTTATTAACTTTTCCTTTTCACGTTGCATTCTTTGTTGTAAAACGCCGTAAAATGTTGTTATCTTTTTCTGATGGTCGTTAAGATAATCTTCGTAATATTTTTCGGTAAGGTGTATATCGAATGGGTCTCTGACGGCTGTATGTCCGTATATTATTTCTAAGGGTGTAAATTTAGTTTGGGAATGGATAGTATTATTGTATCCTATTAATGCATATTTAATTACTTGTTTCGGTAGCTCCTTTGGATGTTGGATTTTTATAATTCTGTAGTTTTCTATTAAAGTAGAATGCACTCTTTCAATCATACCGTTGGATTTATGATTTAAAGGGGTCGTTACGTGAATTTTAATTTTATGTAGATTTAAAAGATTTTTAATTGATTCGTTTGCAAGTTCTGTTAAATAGTATGCTTGGCAGAATCTCGAAAATGCATCAATTATTGTTAAAAATGCGTTTTGCTCAATTTGAAACATATCTATATGTAAATGTTCAAATGGGCGGCTTGGCGTGCTTGTAATGTTTAATGGTTCTTCATGTGGTTGCCTTTCGTATTTGGCTTTTTTACAAATTAAACAGTTATTAATATAGCGGGTAACTGTGTCTTCCATATTTTCCCAATAGTATTGACGTTTAAGTGCGTTACAGGTAGCTTGAATACCTCGGTGATTTGTTTTCCCTTCGTGATAATTATTTATAATTTCCCTTTGATCTTCTTTGTTGATCACATGTATAACTCTGTTTACGCATTTGTAAAAGTGCGGTTCTTGATTTTTGAAGTGGGTCGTTATAATTTCACAAGTTATTTGATAAAATTCTTCGTTGGGAAATAGGCAATAATAAACTTTGTTAGGTATACAATATTCCTTAAGGAATTGAAATATATTGGTCCTAATATTTTCTTCTCCTATGTAGGCGGTTATTACTTCGTTTTTCCCTTTATGTTCCCTTTTTGCTTTATGCGATTTGCCATGAATAGTGGTAAAGATTATTTGATTGCGTTTCGTGTCTAAGGCGTCTTCACAAATAGGTATGGTAGATGTTGATTCCAATTGCGTATGCATCGTATTTATTGATTGATTGTCTTCTGATATTTCTGGTACAGCTTGAATTTCTAGGTTTGAACTCGAGGGTGTTTCGCTAACATGTTCAATGGAGGTCTCGTTTATTACTTCATTTAATAAGTCTTCCATGGTGGTATCGAAATTAACGATCATTGATTGTGTGTCAATAGGATTCAATTTTATGCGCGATAGAGCATCAGCGTTCGTGTTATTTTTTCCTTTTTTATAAATAACATCATAGTCGAATTCTTCCAGTCTAAGTCTCCATCTTGCAAGTTTAGAATTTGGTTCTTTTAATGAATTAAGCCTTTGTAATGGTTTATGATCCGTGATTATTTTGAATTTTCGTCCATAAAGGTACGGTCTGAAATATTTAGTTGCCCAAATTATTGCTAATAATTCTTTCTCGATTGTTGAATATTTTTCCTCTGATTCGTTTAACGTTCTTGAAGCGTATGAAACGGGTAAATCCTTGCCTATAGGTCCTTGCGAAAGTACGGCTCCAATTGCAAAGTTGGATGCGTCTGTAGTTAGATTAAATTCTTTTTCAAAATCTGGGTATTGAAGTATAGGTTTGTTGCATAAAATAGTTTTACATTTTTCGAAAGCTTCTTTATATTCCGGTGATAACATAACTACTGCTCCTTTTTTCAAACATTTAGCTAGTGGTTTCGTTAATTTTGCAAAATCCTTAATACATTTCCGATAATAACCTAGGAGTCCTAAGAATCCTTTTATTTCCTTTTGAGTTTTTGGTATAGGATAGTTTTTGATAGCCTTTATCTTATCGAGATTGGGTTCCACACCTTCGGGAGTGATAATGTGTCCTAAATATTGAACTTCTCTTTTTAGAAACTCGCTTTTGTCCAATTGGATTTTAAAATTTGTCTTTCGTAGTCGCAGAAATACTTCTTTTAATCTGGAAATGTGTTCTTGGAGTGATGTCGAAAAAATAATGATGTCATCAAGGTATACTAAACATTTTTCGTTTTGGATACCTCGTAGTATGTTGTCCATAACTCTTTGAAACGATGACGGCGCATTTTTAAGGCCGAAAGGAACCCGTTTGAACTGGTAATGTCCATTTTCTGTATTAAATGCGGCTTTAGGGATGTCCTTTTGTTCTACTTCAATTTGGTGGAATCCTGAAGCTAAGTCAAGTGTTGTAAAGTATTGGCATTTTCCTAATTTGTCAAGTAAATCATTGATATTAGGCAATGGGTACTTGTCGTCGATAGTTTTTTCGTTTAGTTTTCGGTAGTCGATAACTATTCTCCACTTTTGTTTTCCTGATGCATCGACCTTTTTTGGAACAACCCAAAGAGGTGAACTCCATGGTGATGTTGATGGTTCGATTATTTGATCTTTCAACATTTTGTCAATTTGTCGCCTTACTTCTTTCTTATGTACTTCTGGATATCGATAATTCTTAGTATATATAGGTGTTTCGTCAGTTGTCCTAATTTCGTGTTTAATTTGGTTTGTAAAGGACAGTGAATTTGGTCGCAATAGAAAATATCTTTGAAGTCTTCACACAGATTTTTTATTAATGTAGCTTCTTCGCTGTTTAAATGTTCCAAGCGTAGTTGTTGTAAATTTTCTCTTTGTATCCTTTTAATATTGCATGGTGATGCTGAATGGTCGATCGATGATTCCTGATAATTTAGCGATAGGGTGTCATTATTTTCTTCCACGATTTCGATAGGTATAGGGTTCGTTATGGTGTGTGTTATTTCTTGATCACTAGTATTGATTACCGATGTAGTTGCAAAATAATTTTGCACTGTGACATATGAAGTCGGAATTTCTAAATATTTGTTTAATTTTGTATGTTCAATTATTCCCTCATGAATGTTCCTATTTACAGGTAATTTTACAAAACATTCTGATCTTGCTGGTATTGTAATTTTATGATTCAAATCTTGATTGATTATTTCCATTGGATATAATCGGATGTGGGTCTGTGATGTTTTCAAAAGGCCTTCTTCAAAATTTATTGTTGCTTTTAATTTCTTTAGCAAATCTATTCCAATGAGTCCGTCGTATTTATTGTCGAAATTAAATAGATAAAATTTATGAGTTAACGGCACTTTAAATATTGATGGTAATTGAATAGTTGCAGTTTCTTGATGAGATGAAATTGGTGTGCTGTCTGAATTTGGAACGGTTCTTCTACAATTAACTCCGGGAAATATTTATACGCTACTTCTGGTTTGATAAGAGTTCTAGATGCTCCGGTGTCGATTAAAAAGTTTGATTTGAGTTGTGGAATGTAAATACATGGTAACGTTGAATTTTGGTTGTTAACTTCTATGATTTCTACTGGTGATTGATCATTTATTGGTTGCTCTACGTGTCGTCGTTGTTCTGGGTAGGTAAAGTAAAATCCTGTTCTTCGTAGTAATTATCCTCTTCTTGTTCCTCTTCGTAATAACACTCCTGAATGCTGTCCTCTTCCTCGGGGTCCTCTTGAAAGTGTAACTCCTCCGAAATAAAGTTTCTAGGTTGGTTGGACTGCCTAATGTATGATGTAGCTCTAGGTGTAAACGAATTCCGTGCTGAAGGAATAAATCCATTTGGTGGTTGTATTGTTCTTCTGGTGTTACTCGAACTAGTGTCCATTGGTGTTGGTTTTGGTAGATGTCTAACTTCTGTGTTTCTGGGTGCAAATACATTTCGTTGTTGAGGCTGTGCTGCTGTTGCGGTCTCGAATGAATTGGAAAATTATTTCTTTGTATAGGTTGTGGCATTTGATGTGTGTAACTGGGAAATTGGTTAAAATTTCTTGGTGCTGGTTGCCATGCCTGGCTCGGATTGCTTAGCCTTAAATTATACGGTGGAAATGGTTTTTTAATTTGTTTTTTATATTGTTCTGATGAGTCTCGATTTTTGTTGTAATTTACATTTTCCTCTTCTATTAAATATTTAATTGCGATGTCAAGAGTAGTTGGTCCTCTGACTCGTAAGAAACTTCCCATAGGCTCCTTGAGTCCGGTTAAAAATGCTTTTAGTGTTAAACTGTCGTAAAGCGTTCTTTTCGTTGCTCGAACTGCTGCGGCTGGTTCGTTTAATTGCACGTTGGAATACAATAGACTTTTAACTTGCTGGCATTTTTCAAAATACTCCTGCGCTGTTTCGTTTTTCTGCTTTAATAGCATGAGATCCCTTAGCAATGAATCCTCAGATCTCTGGTCCGCAAACGATTGTTGTAATAGCGTTTTTAATGCTGCCCAGGTTGGGATTTCACGTCCGCTTGTAATTAACAATGCTCTGCCTGTTAGTTTTGTTCGCAGTGCAGATAATAATAATGTTTGTAGAAAAGCGTCTCCTTGTCCTTCAGGAAAGAAATGCGTCAGTATAACTTCGGCGGCTCTCACGTACTCCGATAGTTTGTAAGAAGTGCCATCAAATTCTGGTACTGTCTTGAGATACTCCAAATGAAATGCTTGTGCCATATTTACTGGTACTGCGGGAGGTACTTCTTGAATATTTAAATTTTCTAAAAGCTGGACAAGCTCGTCGTTTCCTTGCATAAAGTTTTAATTTGTTCGCGAATAATTTGCTTATTTGCTACCTAACGTTTAACAATTCTGTCTTAAAATTAAACGTCGTTTTATTGCTTCGCAACAAGTGAATGGTGTATTTACTCCCGTTTAGCAAACCAATGCACTTGCTTTAAAGCGGGGCTTGTAATTTTATTTTTAGAAATCCTACGCATGCAGTGCTAGCACAGTAAGAGATTAAGTTACTCTATCAGTAACGCTTACTGATCTGGCTTACAGCTAACTGCACCTGAATTTGTTTAAGAGTTGCAATGGCTAATAACGAACACAATTATTAACAACAATTCTCCTGAGAATGTGTTGATAAATCAATTGAATTCGGTTATTAGATGCTTAAAAGTAAAATGATTATTTTAACAACTTTGCTCCAAAATGAGCGGTTATATCTAGCAAAATAAAGCCACTTTTGCACTTGCTAATAAAATTTATCTTACATTAATATCGTTGTAATTGTACTCATGTTCCTTGAGTACGTGACTGGACCCAGCGATGCTAGTCCGGGGCGTTGTCACCTCGTGCGGGCTCAGCGTACTCGATGTTTGGAGGGCTGGTCCTGCGTTGTAGGGCTCTCTGGGCGATTTTGGGCCTGTTGAGTCCTGGATTGTTGAATGAAGGCTCTGGCTCTCGAATGTGGACGATTCTGGTTCCCCTCTTCGAATTACAGATGTCTTCTTGGTTCGTTGTTCGGATGGCCAATTAAGTGTTGAAACACAAAATTGAAGCGATTTTTGTCTTTAATTTTTGACATCCTACCGACTGCGCCAATTATAATTTACGAAACTTGTCAAATCAAAAAAATTAATTTATTCAAGTTACGGAGTTACAAAATTCAGTTTACAATGTGTCTACTAGATGCTAACTGACATAAGAACTGCCTAAGTACAGTGTGCACATGCTTATATAACATTTCTTATCACTAAATATTCTAAGAAGCTTGAAGCTGGGGCTGGGAACTACTTCGTAAGCATTTACCCAACATATCACGTAACATAATCTGGGACAAAAATCAGTGCACATTAGATTAAAACGTAAACTGCCAATTGACCTCTTAAACAGTGACAGTGAATGAAACTATTACCTAATGATAGTGTGAGTCAACTGATGTTACGTGATGATAACTTATACACTATACCCATCAGTTCTTAAATCAATTACTAGTGCGTAGTGGTGATAGTGTGAATAGACGTATTAACTCTTCCATGAATAGCAGCCTATGCTGACCTGGCATACAAACATTGAAAAAAAGATCTCTAGTTTACTGAAATTTGATGCAATTATCGTAAAATCATTGAAAATAATGCAAATTATACAATTTTTCATTTATGCAAAATTACATAACCCAGCAGGGAACAATGGTCATCAGTTCTCCCTCCAAGCTACACTAAAATATTGTTTCCAAATTACAAGCGTTGATTTCTAATTTTACATTTTATTAATAGAAATATACAACTTATTTTAAAGTTAATATGTAAACAATCTCAATACATGAACATAAAAATAAAAACAAATAATCCACTTTTATTTATTTCCCCCAATTTTTGGGATTTTAAAATGTTGTTTAAGATAGCCAAGATTTCATGCCAATAGACATCAACCTCTGCATCAGACTTGCCTCCTTTGGTTAACTGGTAGATGTAATACTGTGTGCAGGAACGAAGAACTTCTTTGCATTTCTGCATAAAAATAGCCTGCCTTAAATTCATATAGAAATTAATACAACGTTAACACAAAAAAAAAACTTACTGCCTATCGCATAAGAATCTTATATTCGTTTCTTGCAATTTTAATAAAACTTGATCTGACGTTTGTAGCTCATCAGAGTAGTTGCCCTTGGTAACCTAATAAAAGAAAACGTTTCAACTCTTGAAAATGATCAATTTTAGGTTTTCCTTCCTAGTTATATCTTACATCTTCAATCTCCAAACGACCAACTCTAAACAACAATACTGCTAACGGTGATATTTCACTAGTTTCTCTGACCAGAGTAGTCTGTCGTAAATTCGAACCAGTTTCATTTATGTGAAGCAGAAAGGCTGATTTAAATTCCCTCTTTTTAAAATTTACACTTTCTGATGTAATGGTAGCTGTGGAATTGTTCCTATAATTACACGAATAGATTAACACTGCATAATCAATTACACTGAAAAAGTAGGTACAACCTCGTAATAAAGATGTTAGCTTTCTTAAGTCGTCCTTCAACAACGTCCCACGTGCAATGCTGCAACACGGTTCCAACTCCCGATAGCAAAACTGCTCTTACTAACTCGTCGTTATCGGATAAATTATCGGCAAGTGGCAAAACATCCTTTAAACCCTTCCTAAGGTAACCCATGTGAATTTCGCGTAATTCTAAAAGAGACATGATTATTTAATCATTTTATGCGACCACACAACTTACTTTGCAAAGTTTTAAGTTTGTGGAACTCTAGTCCACAACTGTCACAAAATCTTTCAGCTCCATAATCGTCACTATTTTCAACAAAGTTAAGCCACATCTTAAAAACTTCCATAAAGGCCAAATGGTCACTGATGTCAGAATATTTCTTCATCACATTCTTTATGCTTTTCTTATCGATCAAACTCTTAGAGAAAACTGCCATCTCTGCAGAGTACAAAGTCACAATATCTATAATTGGAGTAACACACTTAAACAGAACGGCATTGACCATTGCCCTTGACAACTTCGGTGCTAACTGAAAATCAGAAACAGTCCTTCCCAAAGGTGTAAGATCCTCATTCTCATTGAGCAGCTCTAACTCCTGCAACTCTTCCACGGCCTTTTTAATGGCACTCTTTCCTGGGGGACAAATGAGCTGCTCTAGAAACTCCTCTGCATTCATGCCGTTACTGTAAACTTTAGAATCCAAAACGATCTTGGTGAGGGAGGTGCGGAGAATTCCAGGAATAGAATATTGGAGTAATTGGTCATACTTGGATTTAGGGTACAAATGGAAGCATTCGCCGGGCTGGCAGCGACCGGCTCTTCCTTTACGCTGAAGTGCACTTGCTTGGGATATCCAGTGATTGTCAATACATGTTAGACCTAAAACAACACATTTTTATGTAACTATGGAGAGCAGTACTGTACTGAACAAGTATGATGGTTTCAGCACCAGCTGTGGGTCCACAAGTTCAATAAATTCACTTTACACTTGTGTGGCATGTGCTATTTTTTCTAAATCGATGCAAAAACAGGATTAACTAATTTTACTATTTAGTTTCAACATACACATATTTAAAATTTATTTTTTCTTGCTCTAATTCTTCGACTTAATATTAATTACAAAAATGAGTGATAAAGGTCAAACTTTTAAATAAATATAGCATATTTTGAATGTAAAGTGAGTGATTGGCCATAAATCAAAGAATAAAAATCATTTAATTTCATTTTATCCATAAGAAGTTATTAAATCAAATGCGAGAAGGCATGCTATGATCCAAGAAGCTCTAATCAAAATGACAAGACATATATGAAACCAAAATAATTCAACAAAAGCTTAAATATCAAATTGTGAAAAGGAAATGTGAACGCGAAAATGAAAGAAGCTTGGCACAGATAAAAAAGAGAAACAACAGAAAAACATTTTTTTGAGTGCTATTGTTACGCTTCTGAATCAACAGGTAATCGCTCACGAAAAACCTGCAAGTAGCAATTATAAGTAGCTTAACAAGAACAGAAAACTAAATTGACCAACGTTAACAAAGATAGAAAATGAATTGAGGAAAACAAACACTTCCCAGCAACATGACCACTGGAGGAGCATGATGTCACATCCTCTTTTACCAGGAAAACAAAACGCTCGATAAATGTAGCAAAAATAAATGTGAAAACACCCTGATCAAATTTTCTATCTGCTATTTGTAATCCAGCTCTGTAATTTGTTTTTTCGTACACTAGCATTGAAAGAGCTACTTTGCCGTACAATTTATTAATCAGAAAGTTGCGCTTTGCGGTATTCGTACGGCAAAGTAGTATTTTGCGGTATTCGTACGGCAAAGTAGCACTTTGCCGTACGTTTCCTTAGTTACAACACATATAATATTACATTACATTAATATTACTCTACTTATTTGCTATATACGAGGATAAATTTAGTATTCCGTTTTGTATGCTAGTGTACGAAAAAATATTGTACGAAACTCGTATGAAAGTGGCTTTTCCATACTCGTCTCGAAATTCCGGACTCGGCCTAACGGCCTCTTCCGGAAACATCTCACTCGTACTGAAAAGCTCCACTTTCTATACTTGTTACGTAAATTACTATTGTAGAGGTGACTATTAGAAAAGAAAGGCATAAGTACATTCACTGAAATAAACCTTAAACCATCTATAATTAAGTTTGCAATAAGAAAGAATGCAGCATATAATAAGTAGATCTCCGGCAATAAAAAAATCTTTCAATAAAAAAATCGAGAAGTGGAAGCAGGTCCACTGAAAGCATTCCATAAAAGTGCGAAAACAGGCAGAAGCCCACAGAAACAACAAAACCTACCAAAGATAACAAAGAAAAATCTGCCAGGAGAGCAAGAAGTAGCAAAGATGGACGCAATATTAAAAAAAAGTGGATGAAATGAAGGAAGAGCTAAAAAACGAATTTAACAATAAACACTTGGATATGAAAGCAAAATTTACGGAAGTAAAGGAAAAACTGCAAAAGGTGAAAGCAGAATGGGAGGAAAAGCAAAAACTTGGCAAAAATAAAAAGGTGAGCTAGAAAAGAGAATTGGTAAACTTGAATATAACCTGGAGAAACAAGAGAGAGAAAAACGGAGAAACAATATAGTAATACAAAGAATGGAATTCGGGAAAGATCAAAGTGAGAATAAGAATTTAAGAGCGGGACCGTAGTAGTGGGGATTCGATTGTAATTTTAATTTCCACACGAATTACGGAATAATAGCACAAGAGGGCGGTAGTATAAGAAATACCTCTAATAAATAAATTTGGGTAGCAGATGTATCGTTCACGCCTCTATCAAAGAGAGGGCGCTAAAGTTTTAGACAGAGGCTACCTGCGTGCATTACCAAGAACTTTAATTCTTATCTTATCGCTATGCGTGTTTGCTGGTTTCGTTTTTCGTGCTGCGTTCGCATGTTTGGCTATTTTCGGACTTCGGCCGTTGGCACGAAATTGTTTGAAGTGCACGTTGCCCTTGCTATCGAATTTGACAAAGAGATCGCTTCTGCAACCCCCAATTTCATTTTTCGAGATGACACGGGTTATGTATGTGCATACGCACTTTGAAGGATTTTTAAAAAAGTTGCCCTGAACCGGCTTCGAACTCGCTACCTACCTAACGCTCGTAGGAGCATTTCTTTCTCTGTCGCTCGCGCACGCAAATCTCGTGTTCGTTTTTACTAGGGATGTTCCGAATACTCGTATTCGTATTCGTATTCGCGAGTATTCGCTATATTTTCAATATTTGTATTCTTAATCGTATTCGCAAAAATTAACACGAATATTATACGAGTATTTGACATTAAAATTATGGAAATATAGATAAGAATTTTAATAAAAATATAAAACAGGTATTCATACATTAAATAAAACATTTTTTTTAAATATTAACCATTCCATAACATTAAATAAAAAACAAAACTATTTTCCATACTATTTCTAAAATTTTGCAGCGCGTACAAAAACGATGTTGATGTTGATATTATTCACTCAAGGTCATGTATTCGTATTCGTATTCGTATTCGCGAATATTCATAAAAGTATTTGTATTTGGTATTCGTATTCGCCAATACGAATTTTTGTATATTCGGAACATCCCTAGTTTTTACTGCCTCTAACCCGCGCCTAGTGCTTGCGTCGGCTGCTCCTTGCTACTTGACCAAAACGGTTCGATCTTTCTCTTTCTCTCTCTTGAATTGAACTGTTCGGTCGAATATCTGATGTGCTTCTGTTTTTCGGATCCGTTGTTCGTTCTCTACTTATTTTTTTTTTTAACTTAAAACCCTTTCTATTTTCTTCTTAATACAGTGCTTCTTACGTACAAGTCCATCGTTTTTTTATATGTATCTTTATTTTAATTCCATGCTTAAATACTTTTAATATCAATCTTTCACTTGTTCATGTCTTGTCTTACGTTAACCTTTTGTTTTTTAAATCTTTTCTTGCGTTTTAGTTTTAAAAACTCTTTTTTCATATGGATCTTATGTTTTTTAAATCTTTTCTTACGTTTTTCTTGTAAAAAACTCAGTCTTAGGTTTGCCTTAAAAAAACACGCTTTTGATGTTAATCTTTTGTGTTTTAAATCTTTTTTTACGTTTTAGTTAAAAATACGCTTTTTCATATGGATCTTCCGTTGTTTAAATATTTTCTTACGTTTTAGTTTTAAAAATCCCTTTTTTCATATGGATCTTTCGTTTTTTAAATCTTTTCTTGCATTTTAGTTTTAAAAAAAACTCTTTTTTATATAGATCGTATGTTTTAAAATCTTCTCTTACGTTTTTCTTTAAAAAAACTCTTTTTTCACGTGCATCTTACGGTTTTATGTTTTTTCTTACGTTTTAGTTTTAAAGAACTTTTATAATCTAGAAAGTATTATCATCAGAAACTACCATAAATAGAACGAGCATTTTTTACTTCCTTTTACTACTATAAAGGAAGTATTGGATTCACCCCAAAAATTCGAAATTGAGTTTTCAACAGATCTTCACGTTTTAGAGTCCCCTGATCCCAAAAAACATATTTTTTTTCATTGGTCTGTGTGTCTGTGTGTCTGTCTGTCTGTGTGTCTGTCTGTCTGTCTGTCTGTGAACAGAATATCTCAAAAACGAAAAGAGGTATGGCATTGAAACTTCATATATAAGTTTTGTGTACTATGTAGATGAGACAGCAAGCTTTTGAAGAAAATCGCATAACCGGAAGTAGGTGTTTACTCTTGTGATTTTTAGTTTTTTTCGATTTTTTCAAAAACGGCTCTAACGATTTTTTTTAAACTTTACATTTTTCTTACATTTTTTAATGTGTATTGATGTGAGATAGGTGATTTTCCAGTTGAATACTTCTAAAGTGGGTTTCTTTTGTTTTTTTTCTATTTTTTTTATTAACTCCTATTTTAAATAAAACACCGGTATATTATTACATTTTGAATTCACCTTAAAATTCTAGAGAAAATTTGTCTCTTCAACTAACACTGGATTTTGTACCGTTTTTGTAGAATTTGTAATTTTTGAAAATTTTTAACAAATGGTTAAAAATTAAAAATGAAATTTTTGACTAATTATAAGATCACTGTAAAAGGAAGTTGTGTGAGTGTATCACACCAGATTTTTTCTTTAGAATTCATAGCTTGTGTTAAAGTTTGTAGCATTTTTATGTACTTATTATTAATTACTATTTTTGTTCAATAGAGAGGACGAAAACGACGATGTATTGAAAATAAATAGTTTATCCGCAAACGTCACAAAAGTGACAACTTATGTGTCTTTATTGACGAGGTAAAAGTGTCACTTTATCTGCCTAAGCAGATAAAATAGCAACTTTTGCGTACTTTATCTGCCTAAGCACACAAATCGTTGCTCTCTTTCTTTCTTTCTATGTTTGTTCGCTATCTCCTCCGAAGATACTGGACCGATTAAATTGTATGATGGCTTAAAATTTTGCTAATTTTTAGACTTAGATCGTAGGCCGGTTTTTATTTTCAAAAAGAGTACGAAATAGCTATTTAAGTCACAAGGAATGTAAGGATCTATTAACATTTGAGGTAGGCAACTACAAGCCAAGACGAAGTCGCGGCTTGTTGCCAGGATTAGTTTCCGCAGTCGTGTTACCTGTGAGTGTCACATGTCACATAAACACTTGCAATTTATAAACAAAACGTCTAAATCCGCATCTTGCTTTGCTAATTTTATTATCCTAGGAACTTAATAATAGTATTAAGTTCCGTTGTCAAGAAAAAGCAGCAAACAAATATAATCACCGACTTACACGTTTTGTTACTAAAGCTGTATCACTGACTTACATGATCAGCAGCGGGAAAAAGTTTTAATTTAAATAAACCCTTTAAGCAGAGCGGAGCATCTGTCGCCGTGGGTTATGGTGTGACAGCTGCTGTGGCCGTGTGCTATTAGCTCGAGTGATTCAGTATGTTCATATATCATTACAGTGGCGCGTTATTTGAACAACAGAGGGTGGCGAAGGGGTACAGTGCTCGCCTGTCAGGCGGGTGGCCTGGGTTCGATTCCCGGCCGATGCATCCTTTTTTTTTTAATTCATATTAATGAAATTTACCTGACTACGTTTGCGGATAAAATAGTATATGTTATTCGGAGTAAAAGTGACTTTATGTGGCTTAGCTGAATTATTTGCCTCACTAACGTTCGGCTAAATAAACTTCAGCTTCGCCACATAAAGTATCACTGTTACTCCTAATAACATAATATACTATTAATAATAGATACTCTCTGTTTTTGTTATTTTCTCTGCGTTATAGTGCGACTATAAAGTTTCTTATTATTTTCCATTAATAGTATGTTGTAGATATTAACTATACAAGTTTGATTATGAGCATCTTCACGATACGAGTTTGATTGCCAAAATGAGGCGGTGAGCCGAGTTTTGTGGCAACCAAACGAGTCTAGTTAAGATGCTCATAAGCAAACGTGTATTTTTCAATATTTTATCTTCATCAATAAATTCAGGCATTTGTCAGTACATTGCAAAGTTTAAATTTCCCGCCATCGTGCTCTGCATGACCATACGAAACTTCTAACTTGATATTGAGTTTTATGTAGCACTGTGTCCCCATTGCTTCATCATAACCCAAACGCATTTCAGTTTTACCGCTGTTTCAATTCAAATTTTGCGATAAACGCTCAAAACTTTGCCGCTAAAACTGCATCCCATTTACATAACCAAAATCGCAATTCACGAATCACCTGGCATGTCATGTGACGTCACAGAACAGTTGACGGCGCCATCTATCAAACAGTTGCCCAAGTTTAGGGCAGCTATTATGGCGAAGGCATATTCCAGTGTCACAATTCTCGCACTAAAATCTGTCGTTTAGGTTTACGTGTCTAGCAATGTGGTTTATATTCCACAATTAGTTTTATAATAACATTATCTAGGGAATAAGCTATTAACATGTCAAGTTTGGACCAAAAAGAAATTCAAATATTTATATTTTATTTATTTAATATTTCTGTTATTTGACTTCACATCCAGGTGAAATTTGATCACACCCTTCAGCGTGTGGTTTTCTAACAGTATATATGAAAATAATTGGTAAATTTTAACTGTGAACGACGTCTAACAGATTTTAAAATACCGTGTTGTTTCTATGGTGCTGCCATCTTATAGGAAAAAGTGCAGCGGTCTTCGTCTTAAAACAAAAAGTTATGGATTTCTTTCAAAAAGTTGGGATAGTGACAGAAATAGAAGACGCGTACAAAATAAGAAAACCTGAAACAAAAATAACTGCCATAAAATGCGAAAATTTCTAACAAAAGCTACAATTACTAAAACATAAGCGAAGATTGCCCAGGAACATTTGTATAGACAGTGACCTCACACAAGAAGAGCGGAAAGTACAAGACGCAATACGAAAAATGGCAAGAAAACACTAATTGGATACCGCAAGTTACAGATAGAGGGAAATAACTATATATGGTCGGATGAAGATGGAGGAGGCCTGATACAGGCTGAGCTATCAAAAAACAAGTGAGACAACATTAAACAAGGAGTAAATAAAGCCCAGTCAAAAAACGATTAGAGGATGGGGCGAAAGATAGGAATATAATAACGACCCAGGCTATGAAAAGATACAGGAGTAGGACAAAAATGGCAATGAATAAGGTTATGGCAAGAAACTCAAAAATAGAAAAACAAGACATGAGGATTGGTACTTGGAATGTGAGAAGCTACTATGAACAAAGTGCAGTGAGGAATTTAATGAGTATTATGGAGAAACATACTGGGTGACAATAAGACTAGGGCCATGTTTATATCTTCTTTATTTATGAATCGATTTAGATAAAATTTTATATGAAGCTACTAGAGATAATTTCTGATTGACGGATAGATATAGTGAAAATGGCCGACTTCCGGTTTCACCATAAATGATACCAACTTTGATTTTTTAAATAGATCACCTTGTATATTTTGTTTTTCGCAATCTACAATTCAAATTACATACAACAGTGCTGCCGAATATGCTTAGGTATTACATAGAAATATTAAAAAAATAATTAATTAATTAATTATTGTTCAGTTTTAGATAAAGTAGTGCATGATGTACATCGTTAGATTGGTAATTCAATTTGCTGTTTAATGGCAAGATGGTCCTTGGTAGGTGCCATTTAAAAAATGTGACTTTTTCTTAAAAAACAAATTTAGCAAATTTTGTGCTTTTATTAAGGGTTTGTTATTGACTTCATTGATAAAATAGCTATTATTATTAGTTGCTAGAGTCAATTCGAACATATTTTTCTAAGTCACAGCCTTCTATCGTAAAAAATAAAAGTTGAAAAAAATATTTTTGTTTGAAAAAATTTAAATTTGGCGAGACCAATTCATGTAGTTTGACTTGTAGATTCGGAAAAACATAAAATATACAGGGTGATCCATTAAAAAAAATAAAGTTGGTATCACTTCTGGTAAAACCGAAAGTCGACCATTTTGACTATATTTATCAGTCACTCAGAAATTATCTCTAGTATTGTCATATAAAATTTTATTTAAATCGGTTGATAAATAAAGAAGATATATGCATGGCCCTAGTCTCATTGTCACCCGGTATATACAAATATTAGCGTTACAAGAAACAAAACTAAAGGGCGTGGAAATTAGTAAATTAGGAAAATATACATTCTTTAATAGTGGAGGAGAGGATAACAGATACTTTGGTACAGGTTTTATAGTAAACAAAAGATGAGCAAAAAGAGTTATCGACTTTAAACCGGTCTCCGATAGAATGAGCCTACTATAAGGGTAAGAGGCGACTATCGTAAAATAACACTACTAAATGGGCATGCAGTTGAGTTAGAGCGGGCGGGCTGAGCGGACGTGTGTGAAACGCGTGTTGCCAAAGTTGGAAATCGTCGCAAAAGAAGATTGTGGAGGCAAGTGACACGGCTGTTTGTTGTTAACCAAGTGCGAAAAGGAGTTCTAAGTGCAGAGCGCAGAGACCCCTGAGAGCGGCCGCGGCGCGATTAAATACGCAACGGCGCGCGTGGCGCGATAGAGCGAGCGAGGTTAGCGGCGGTTATCACACCAAGCACACTTCAAAAACGGAAACATTAGATCTGTGAATAAAATACCTACTAAGATGGAGCAGATATTGGAACAAATTAAAAACAAACTAGACGTAATGGATAAAAGAACGGAGCGTATTGAGAATACAATAAGTAACTGTCACGCTGAACTACAGAAACTGGCGCTAGAAAATGCAGAGTTACGAGAAGAAAACGCCAAATTAAAGAACCAGATAAACGAACAGGATACTAGAATAGATCTTTTAGAAAAGGAAGTACGAAAAAAAAAGATTGTGATCCAGGGAATATCCGATGCGGAAGAAGAACCGGAATTGGAACTAAAAGAAAAAGTTCGGAACATCTTAAGAAAAATAGAAGTACAAATAAATGTTGAAAATGAGACTCAGGAAGTAATCAGACTAGGAAAATACAGAAATAACGGAACAAGACCGGTTCTAATAGAACTAAACACGTTGAACAAAAAAAGGGAAATTATGAAAGCGGCGAAGAACCTGAAGGGCTTAAAGGATCCAATATGGATCACTGAGGACTATACACGAAAGGTTAGGGAACAAAGGAAAGCCTTGTTGGAACATATGAAACAAGCAAGATCGGGTGGACATAGGGCATTCATTATACATAACAAATTAATCTTAAACGGAGATAGCTACACGTTAGAACAACTAAGAGATGATGATGCAAAAAAAAAGGAAGACTGGTAAGTCAACGTTCCCCACAAACCAACAACGATGAACTGGAGAAAAAGGCAAGGAAATACCACGTTGCCACCCATTCAAAAAACTTATAACTAACAACCAAATAACAAGCTATACAGACGACGACCGCAATGATACACGGAATTACGAATTAAAAAAAACTAAAAATGAAGAAGAGCTCGACACAAGAACAACCAAATATATAGGAGCGTGGAATGTAAGATCAATGTATGCAGCTGGAAAAACGAACCAAATCATAAGAGAGATGGAAAAATACAAAATAGATATCACCGGACTAAGTGAAACCAGATGGCTCGGTAATGGCGAAATAAAACTAGAACGAGGAAAATCGCTGATATATTCTGGAAAAACAGATGAGGGTTCTATACATGAATATGGAGTAGCGATCATGTTGAGTCAAGAAGCTAGAAAATCACTAATAGAGTGGCAAAGTATTTCTGAAAGAATAATTATGGCTAGATTCCGTGCTAAATTCTTTAATATCATAATACTAAATATATATGCCCCGACAAATATTGAGTCACATGAAAATAAAGAAGAGTTTTATGAACAACTACAGAAAATATATGACAGCAATCGGAACAAACATAAAAGAGACATAATAATAATGTTAGGAGACATGAACGCCAAGATCGGTAAAGATAACACAGGTAGGGAAAAGATAATGGGAAAAGAAGGTATAGGTGTGATAAATGAAAACGGTAAGATGTTTCTAGATTTTTGCGCAACAAATAATTTAGTAATAGGTGGAAGCATTTTCCCACATAAACCAAATCATAAATTAACATGGACAGCACCCGGTGGGAAATTTCAAAACCAAATAGACCATGTAACAATAGATAAGCAACACAGAAAATGTTTGATGGACGTTAGAGCTATGTGGGGCGCAGATGTAGGCTCGGACCACGCCCTAGTGAGGGCAAAATTCAGAGTTAAATTAAAAGCGATAAATAAACACAAACAATGGAAAATTAAATACAATACGCACCGTTTGAAAGATGAAGAAATACAAAAACAATTCCAGGCGCAACTGGCAAATAGGCTAGATCAAAGCTATAATATAGAGGAGAAATCGATAGAGCAATTATGGTCAGAATACAAAGAAGCCATGATAGAAACGGCAGAAGAATTACTAGGCAGGAGAAGAAAAAATGAAAAGACGTGGATGACAAACAACACATGGAAATTAATCGAAGAAAGAAATAAGATCAAATTAAAAATATTAAGTGAATTATCGCAGGAGAGGAAAAAACAATTAGAACAATTATATTGGCTTAAAGACAAACAAATAAAAAAGAGTGCAAGAAAAGACCGAAGAAAGCAACAAGAGGAACTAATGGAGGAAGCAGAGAAAGCAGCCAGAATGCATGATATGAACACTTTATATAATGTAACACGAAAAATGGCAGGACAGACAAGCTATATGACAACGCACATAAGAGACAAGGATGGTAATGTACTTAAATCAGAACAAGAGATAGTTGAGAGATGGCTGGAACATTTCAAAGAAATCTACTCTAAACAGGAAGAAAGAAACCTAGAAACTAACAATGAAGAGGTTGATGAGCAAATGGGTGAAATTAATCTAAACTTGGGTGATATCTCAAAGGATGAAATACGAAAGGCCATAAAAAACCTGAAAAAAGACAAGGCAGCAGGTTTGGACAACATACCGAGTGAACTAATTAAAGCAGGAGCGGAAACAAGTGTGAATATATTACACTGCTTAATTAATAAGATTTGGATAGATGAAAAACTACCGGAAGAATGGACTGTAGGATTAATTATTAAACTACCAAAAAAGGGTGACCGGACAAAATGTGACAACTGGCGAGCTATAACAATATTAAACACCACTAGTAAAATTTTAACGAAGGTCATACTAGAAAGGCTAAAAGACGAAGTAGAAAAACTACTTAGAACCAATCAAGGAGGCTTTAGAGCAAGAAGATCTTGCACAGATTTAATAGGCACACTAAGGATAATATTAGAAGAAGGTAACGAGTGGCAAAAAGAAATCCATCTAGGTTTCGTCGATTTTAAAAAGGCCTTTGATAAAATTGATAGAACAAAAATGTGGCATATACTGAAAGAATATGGCCTACCCAGAAAATACATTAATCTAATTAAATTATTGTATGAAAATTACAGTGCATGTATACAACACAATGACACGAGAACAGAAACTTTTGCTATAGAAACCGGAATTCGACAGGGATGCATTCTGTCACCCCTGCTATTTCTTATTGTAATCGACTGGGTGATGAAGCAAATGACGGACAATAAGAAAGGTTTAGACTGGAGATTTGGGTGTAAACTGGCAGACTTAGAATTTGCCGATGATGTTTGCCTAATACATGAAAAAAGAAGTCACATGCAAGAGAGACTAAAATTACTGAATACTATAGCAAGCACAGTCGGCTTGGAAATTAATATCGATAAAACAAAATCTTTAAGAATAAACACAGAAGATACAAAAGAAATAATGATAGAGAGTTGTAAAATACAAAATGTTAAAAAGTTTACATATTTAGGAAGCATCGTTGACGAACACGGAGGGAGTCACGCCGATGTAAAATCAAGAATCTGTAAAGCACAAAACGCATTTAATATACTACGGAAAACATGGGCTTCAAATAAATTATCCAAGAAAACAAAACTACGAATCTTTAAAACCAATGTACAAAGTGTACTTCTGTATGGATCAGAGACATGGGCCTTGAACAAGAAGCAAACAAAGGAAGTTCAAATATTTATTAATAAATGTTTAAGAAGAATACTTAAAATATATTGGCCGGATAAAATCTCCAACGCTGAGCTGTGGGAAAAAGCCGAACTAGAGCCTGTGGAAATTATTATAAAAAGGCGACGATGGAAATGGATCGGACACACGCTAAGGAAACCGATTACGGACATAACCCGGCAAGCGATGGAATATAACATTAAAGGAAAAAGAAAACAGGGCAGACCAACTTTGACATGGAGAAGAAGTGTTAACAATGAAATTACAGTGCGTAAAATATCCTGGAACCAAGTGAAAGTGCTAGCAAAAAACAAAACTGCTTGGAAAGACTTCGTAGAATCACTTTGTGGCTGTGTGGATAGTTAACTCAACTCAAACTCAAGCGGAGTAAAAAGTAAAAAAAAGTGAAGTGTATTGAGACATAGTGTAAGACTGACGACCTTATGCTATGTAGTAAAAACTGTCATTGAAACGCCCATGGGCGCCCTATGATCCCGGGGGGATCAACAGGACCGAAGAAGAAGAAGAAATGGCCATGCACCAACCAAAGAAAAAGATATAGAAGAAAAAACAAATTTTATAAAGAACTAAGCAGGATTAAAAACAAGATACCGAAATACGACTTAACAATTTATTGTTATAGGAGATTACAACGCAAAGATGGGAAAAGAGTAGTGCTATAGAAATATTATAGAAGTTAATAGTTTACATGAGGAATCAAATGAAAATGGAAAAAATTAATAAGAGTTTGCAATGGAGACCCAGATGAAGATTATGAGGACACAGTTCCAGCACACAAATATCCACAAAGCTACGTGGCGATCTCCAAATGGAAACACGAATAACCAAATAGACCATGTGCTGGTAGAGTCTACGCATGCAAAAGCCATCAAAGATAGCAGAAGCTGCCGTGGGGCAAATGCAGACACCGACCACTTTTTGGTACTAAGAAATTTGAGACAAGAGTGAACCTAAAGGGAACAACAATAGTGTAAAAAGAACCAATATAAAACAGCTTGAGAATTTGGAGATGAAAAAAAGATTCAAAGCAGAAGTCACAAATAAGTTGGAGGAAGCACCACCAGTACAAGAGATAGATAGAAGATGGGAAGTAGTGGAAAAAACCTTGACAGAGACAGCACAGCAACTACTAAAAAAACCTAAGACAACAAACAGAGAAGATTGGTACGACAACAACTGTAAAAGAGAGTGTGAGGAGAGAAACAAAGCGAGGGTAGTCAGGCTCAAGAAAGAAACAAAGGAGAGTAAGAGAATTTACGGGGAAAAGAAAGCAGCAGCCAAAAGAATATGTAGGAAAAAAAAGAGAAGCTGAAGAGGAACACCACAGAAATCACGAGATAAGGAATTTCTATCAAGAAGCCAAAAGAAGCAAGCAAAAGAAGGTGGGGATATTAGAATACTGTAGAAATGAGCTAGGTGAACTAGTAGGGGACATAAAAGAAAAAACAGAGGTCTGGGTACAATACTTTGAAAAGTTATTGGAAGCAAAGAAGGAAGCAGGGCTAACCAGTCCTACGAATTTAGAAGAGAGAGAAGAAAAAGGTCAAAATGTAAGAGAACCAACACAACAAGAAATAGAAGAAAAAATCGTTAAATTAGCAAAAAATAAAAGTCCCAGGAAAAATTAAAAGGGGGAAAACATGGATAACAGATATAATAAAGAAAGTATGGAAAAACTAAAGAATGCCAGACAGGTGGAGTAGAGCAGTTATCTATCTCACACATAAAAGAAGGGGACACCACCATATGTAGTAATTTCAGAGAAATTGCATTACTCGATATAACATATAAAATGTTAGCGAGAATGGAAGAGTACACAGAAGGAGTCATTGGAGAATACAAAGGGGGATTTAGAGATGGGCGATCCACAACAGACCGAATCTTGGTACTAAAACAAATGCAAGAGATAAGTTACGAACAAGACTTACCGCTGCACATTCTGTTTATTGACTGTCGGCAAGCGTGCGACAGAATTGTAAGGGAAAAAATATACGAAGTAATAAGAAAATTCGGAATGCCCGAGAAAATAATCCGACTAGTTTGTGTGACGCTGAATAATTCGAAACACAGGGTAGTAGTAGGAGGAACCCTTTCGAAAAAGTTTGGAGTGGAGTTTGGCCTGAGACAAGGGGATCCACTCTCGACCACACTTTTCAATAATACTTGAAGCCATAATAAGGGAAGGTAAGATTAAAACATCAGGGATTATATATCAAAGTAAGCACCAATGCATTGCCTTTGCAGATGATGTGGCACTAATAAGCAGCTCAGTGGAAGAATTAAAAACAGTATTCAGAAACTTGGAAAAGAAAGAAACGAATATGGGTTGCAGGTGAATACAGACAAAACAAAATATATGAAAATGGTAAGGCGACAGGAAGTAAGAGAAGGTCAACACTTACAAGTTATTACGGCAGAGGGGAAGATGTACCATTTCGAAGAAGTCAGGCAATTTAAATACTTGGGAGTGACAGTAACCAATAAAAGTGAAGAAAAAGTAGAAATAGAGAAGAGAATAAGAAAAAGAAGTAAAGCAACCGGAGCATTGAAAAAACTGCTAAGATCTAAACATGTCTCTTTGGCAGCTAAGATACAGTTGTAGAGAACGCTAATATGCCCCGCCGTTCTATACGGTGCCGAATTGTGGGTAATGAACAAGCAGCAGGCTAAGAAACTAGAAGCTTGGGAGAGGAAGATGTTGAGAAGTGTATATGGTAAAATCAAGGATAATGAAGGGAACTGGAGACGTCGAACCAATAAAGAAATAGTAGAAATTGATGGAAAACCAACAATAACACAAAGAATTAGAGCCCAAAGAGTTAGATGGTTGGGACATATGGAAAGAATGCAGCCAAATGGAATACCAAAAAATGTACTACTACTAGCCCAAGGGGGGGGGGGGGGGGAGAAAAAGAGATAGACCAAAGAAGAAATGGATGGAGGCAGTAATACGAGTAGAAGATTTAAAAGAAACTGGAATAGAAAGATGGAAACAAAAAGCCTAAGACAGGAGAGTATGGAGGAAGGCAGTGCAACATATAGAAAATACAAGCCTATAAGGACAAAGAAGTTATGGGCCTTGAGGGCCTGAAGCGCTAAATTATACCAGGTGTCCGTTCTCAAATTCGAACATAGGAATGTAACATTGCATTGAACATTTTTGCTGACTTCTGCTCGCCAATTCAACTTACAGGAAAGGTAGTGGTATCAATAGAAAGATAAAATTATTGCACATCAAATGATACTAATAATAATAATATTCACTGTGCAGTATAGAAATAATGGCAAAATACCTAAAAATCAAATGAACAATGTTGATTGTCTATGTTTGACTTTGAGAGTGGACACCCAGTATATATATTGTTATGATACATAATGCAGGAAATTAAAGCATATGAAAGAAATATTTAAAATGAACTAATAAAGTTGGACAGTTACAATAATTGAATCTTGATGGGTATAAAGTTTTGAACATAAATAATGAAAGTAAAAAATACAAGGGCTCTTTTCATTGTGAATCATTTAATATTGTTATATTTATTGGAATGGATTAAACTTAATGGTTGTATTTAATATTTATAAAAATAAACCAAGGTAACATTGATGAATGTATTTGTTAAGAAAATTCTGTATATAGCATTATTTAGAAAAAAATAGGAAGTGTGCATTAAGAATTGTCTCTAATAGATATAAAAAGTTTGTTTAAAAACAGTTACATAAAACAACTCAAGAAAGCATGTATGTAATTTGGCTATAATAATTTTGATATAATAAAAAATAGAATCTCTGCCTTAATTTGTCTAATTTTGGTGATAACAAATTAAATAAAGGCTGAAAACAAATCTACGAGGTAAAATAAAGTGAAATATTTAAAATGGAAAAGATATTGTGACATCAAGTGTTAGAGGAAAAGCTACAGATACAGTTAATTGGATATAGAATACAGGACATTATACTAGTTGAAGGGATTTGGATTTATTCATACGTACAAGATATTAGAAGAGGTATTTTACAATTTATTATTTGATTTGGGTGTTCTGTGGACGTTGTTTGAGACATCAGATTATCTGCAAAAAGGGGAACAAAGTTACAATTGGAATTTATAAAAGGATAGAAACTTACCAGGACTTGGATCGTGTGACGGTGACATCCAGAAGGAGCCGTGGCATCCGGCAGGAACAGTGACGTCCACGAGTAACCAGGACAGGATTTTGGAACCAAGGGAGTTGATTTGACCGGACGGAACCAGAAGGAGGTTACCAGGAGGTAGATCGTGTGACGGTGACATCCAGGAGGAGCTAGGATTGGGATCTGAGCAGTTGGTTTGACAAGTCAAGAGTAGTTGAAAGGATTCACGGATCATCAAAGGGGTTGCTGTTGGTGAATTGGACATTGAGTGCTGCAGTCTATCGATGACAGGATCCAGTAGTGATTGGTGTTTGCAGTGAAAGCTTGAGCAGCTATTAAGGTTTGTTAAGATAAGTTACAACAAGTTAAAGCTTAGTTAAATAAGAAGTCGTTGTTCGGAAATTATGTGGGTAATTTATGTTTTAAATTTAAATTGGGGATATTTGAGTTAACTGAACCACATGTAGTTAAAAAATGATTTAAAATAAATGGAAAATAGAATTTACGGCTTCTTAATGTTTCATTTTAATTTATTGACCAATAATTTTTGTAGCAACTATTGAGAGCTGCAGAATAATAAAAAAATAATAGGCAACGTGCCGTTGAAATTTAGAAAAGTGTCAAATTGACATTTCAGTAAATTTGAACACAAATTTAGATTTGTCATTAGTGGTTGTTATTAAGTTATTAGTTCGGATAAAATGGTGAATTACACTAATGATAAATACCTGGACATGATAATAGTTTATGGAGCTGCCGATGAAAGTGCTGCACGAGCAAGGCGTATGTATTTAGAAAAATTTCCCAATAAACCGACCCCTTCCGAAAATACATTTCTCCGAGTTATTCAATGAGGAAGGGTCATGATGATGGAAGACCAAATCGACATGCGGTTGATGTTGAAGAAGAAGTATTGGAAAGGGTAGATGCTGAATCGACAACTAGTACACGCCAAATTGTATAGGAAGCTAATATTTCTCAGAACTTTGTTTAGTGGATTTATTCAATGGTCCCCACGCAGCACTGATCTCAACCCACTGGACTTCTTATGGGGATACCTGTAAGACCGCGTACATGCAACTGAAGTTGATACCATTGAAGAATTGCGCCATCGAATCAACGTTGCTACAGAGAACTTGCGAGAACAATTACTGCAAGTGTCTAGAAATTGCATTCGGCGTTCGCTATTGTGCGTTGAAAATCAGGGGCAGCATTTTGAACAATTTTTGTGATTTTGGTGAATTTTTATACTTATGTAGTTATTGTTCTATTTCCTTTTCATAATTTTGTGTCTTTGTTAAATTTATGTTATTTTACAAAACATGCTTAATGTAATAAAAAGACATTTTTGCATTATTTAAAATTAAAATTATGTGAGGTTGGCGCCATGAAAATGTGAATGGATTCTCTCTGAAATGGCATTTTTTCTGATTTTTATTGTTTACTATAATAAAAATCAGAAAAAAATACCATGGTAGCAGGAATCCGTTCACATTTCGATGGCGCCAACTTTACACCAAGTTTTCAAATAAGTTGTAAAAAAATATTTTTCTTAGTAAACGATAAAAAATTCAAATTCATTCTTTTTTAATTATAAGACAAAATAAGTAATTATAAAAAATAAGCACTGGAACGAGTACGTGAACACGGCTTTGCCACGCAGTGAACGTTTAGGGTGTTAAATAACGGTATTTTTTGAACGTAAAAAGGAAAGAGTGTGTGCAGTGAAGGGATTTGGAAGTGGAGTTTAGTGGTGAACAATTATATATGAGAAACAAATAGACAGAAGGAGTTCTCAAGTGAAATTAGAAAAGTGCGATATCGGCTAAACGATCGATAAGCGAGCAGCTGATGGAACAATGAAACGGCGTGTGCGTGCGAACAGCCACAGGGCGTAGCGGGTACCTACGAATCGCGGCGGTAATGATAAGAAGTTCACGGACCGACGCGACAATCAGCTGTAGTTCGTAATGCAAGAACTGCACACCTGCACGCGAGTAGATTACCGCAAAGCACAACACATTTAAATTCAAACTGGTTCAGACCATCGACACGAGTGTAAATATTAAAACAATGAACGAATAGAACCAAAAGAACAAACAGTCTAGGTGAGCAAGACGACTATATTAAGCGCAAGCGAGAACAAGAAAGCAGCGAAATAGAAAACCAGGAAAAATAGGTTGCCAAGGAGAAACAAGAAAACACCCAGAACACCAAAAAAAGCAGACAATAGTGTAGAAGATATAAGATCAAATATGGAAAATACACAAGAAGAAAACAAACTCAAAGGGATAATGCAGAAAGTAATGCTAAATATGATGGAAGAAATCAGAAGGGAATTTCAAAAGAACAATGAAAAAATGCAAGAAACAATTAAGCAAAAACTAAATAGAAATAGCGAGGAACTTAGGAAAATAAAAGAGATGGTAAAAACAGAAGCAAAATGGGAAAACGAAAAGAAAAAGCTCTACGAAAAAGTTGAGAAGCTAGAGGAAAAAATGGAGAAGCAAGAGAAAGAAAAAAAGGAAAAATTACATAGTTATATAAAAGGAATTACAATCAACAAAAATAGCGAGCAAACCACTCAAGTCGAAGAGTTCATACAGAATGATATAGGTGTAAAGTTAAACATCGTGAGAGTAAATGAAGTAGGAAAGGAGGAGAAAAGAAGAATGTTAGTAGTGGAAATTGAAAACTTCGAGAATAAAATGGAAATAATGCGAAACAAGCATAAACTAGTAGGAAAGAATATTTACATAGAGGACGACCTAACTATATCAGAAAGAGAAATACAAGCAAAGATACGAGCAAAAGCAAGACATGAGCGAGAAAAAGGGGGAAAAATCAAAATTGGAATAAAGCGAATAAAGATTTAAAACTTAACATCTTAAAAAACTAAAGGATAATCACCCAAAGGAATCAAGAAAACGGACAACGAACAACAGAGAAAATAATATTATAAAAAGAAAAAAGAATAAAGGAAATATAAAAGAAACACAAGGAAAAAACAAAATAAATATATGGAGACTAGCAGTGTAGAACACTAGAAGTATACAAGGTAAAGAAATCGAAATAATAAACGAATTTGAAGACACAAATGTAAACATATTGGTATTATGTGAAACAAAAAAGAAAGGAAATGGTAAAACACACCTAACAAATGGACATACACTAATATACAAAGTAACCAGAGAGCAGCAGCAGAAGTAGGGTGTATAGTACATAGAAAATTGGCAGGACAAATCATAGAGTGGAAAGCAATATCCGAGAGAATCCTATTACTAGAACTAAGAAACGAAAAAGGGAGTACACTACATCAATATATGGACCAGACGAAAATGAAAAAGCAAACGAAAAAGATAAATTCTGGGAAGACCTAACAACAATAACAGAAGAAGCTAAAGGAAAACTATATCTGACAGGAGACTTCAATAGTAGAATAGCCAAGAAAGACAGAAAATATAAAACAATAATAGGACAACACGGAGAGGAAACACGAAATAACAATGGAAAAAGGCTGCTAGATTTCTGCCAACTTCGAAACTTAATAATAACAAACTGTTTCTACCAGCACATGGAAATTTACAAATTCACCAGAAAACAACAAAATAGAGAAGAAAAATCAATAATCGATCATATAATACAGTGAAATCTCCCTTACCGGACACCTCTAATAAGCGGACACCTCTCTTACACGGACATTTTGTTGGGAACCAACTTGCTTGCATTAACTTTAATAATAGAATTTTCTCTATTAAACGGACACTCTCTTAAACAGACACGGACACCATTTTTCGACAATTTTTAGACTGTGAATCTCTCTTGTACGGACACTTCAAAATGCAGGCTCAGCTAATGTCGTGAGGCGTCAAAACAATCCATAAATCCAACATTTAATGATCATGTTGTTAAATTATAGAATTCGTTTGCAATCAAAACCAAAACAGCGTTATGACTGGAGGAAATTCGACACTTTCATTATCCTATGAGAGATATTATTACAAAACAATCCATGTCGCCTTATTTTAGAGGCCTGCAATTCAAAACTACTTTGCCTTTTGCTTGGGCATCCCATTATGATATAACTAGGAAGAATTTTTCCTGTTTGCTTTTATGAAAGGAAAAAATAAGGAAACTACGCTCAGATCCCCCGGCCGCGGAGTCTGCGGGTATCAAGTTACGCCACTGTAATCAATTTGAAGCGGAGGACAATTTACCCTTATCAGTAGTGGCTGAACTGTATAGAAATATCACAGAAATCGAAGACGTCCACCCTGACAAATTTATAAACATTGACAAAAAAATAATCGTGGAAGATGATGTAACCGAAATTCCAGGTGAATCAGTTGCCGTTGATGTGCAGTTGGCAGAATTAGAAAACGATGGCGACTTAGAAATTTGTGAGAATGTAATCAAGACCTAAACGGAAGCATTAACAGTGAAAAATTTTAAATGCTTTGCTAAAGAAAGTAATGACTTTAAAGTATTCAAACTGTCAAAATATTTAGAAACACACGTGGAAAGTATAATAAGCAGTAAGAAAAAACCCTTACGTCAAACGAGCATTTTAGATTTTGTAACAACTATTACATAACTTTGTTTCAATTATTTTATTATTCTTATCTGTATTGTTAGCGCGTATACCTTTGCATAATACAACTTTTTTAAACATAAAAATGGATTTTTCTCTTAAGCGGACGCTTCTAATAACCGGACAAAAACGTTGGCACTGTGCGTGTCCGCTTATGGGAGATTCCACTGTATTTCAAAAAGAAGAAAGAAAAAACATATTAGACGTAAGAGTGAGAAGAGGAGTGGAAATTTATAGCGACCACTACTTTTTGATAGGAAAAATAAAAGAGAAATACACAGAAACAGAAAAAAAACATGACAATAAAAAAAGAAAGTTACAAAACAATAAAAAATTATAAACTTAGAAATAAAGACATCGCTGCAAAATACTTACAAACAACGGAAAACAAACTACAGGACAAATTTGATAGTATAAAACAAGCTAATACACAACAATGATGGAACACATTCAAAGAAATAATTATAGAGGCGGCAAAAGAGATATGCGGAGTATGCAAAGCAGTAAATGGGAAAAAGCAAACAGCCTGATGGAACAATGAGATTAAAGAAGAAATCAAGAAGAAAGAATGGAAAAAATATTTAACAAACAAAACCCCACAACAGTATGAAACATAGGTACAAGAAACAAAGCACAAAAGTAAAGGAGCTAGTGGCAGCAGCACAAGAAAAATCATGGATAGAGTTCAGAAATAAGATGGAAAATGATAGTAATGGAAATCAGAAATTATTCTATAAGGTACTAAAAACCCTTAGAACAAAAGAAACAACACAAGAAATATACATAAAAAATAAAAACCAAAAAATACAAACAAATAAAAAAGATATAATGGAGAGATGGAGAGAATACCTACTTCCAGGGACTACTAGGACAACAAAGACAAAACAATGAAGAGAATATAAATGAAACTGAAACCGAAACTCAGAGAGAAGAAGAATAAACTGAAGAAATAAAAATGGACGAACTGAAAACTGTAATAAAAAAACTAAAAAATGGCAAAACACCAGGAAACGACAGAATTACCACAGAAATGATAAAGAATATGGGAGAGGCGAGGAGGGAAACCCTTCTAGAAATTCTAAAGAAAGCATGGAGAAACGAAAAAATACCAGAAAAGTGGGGAGTAGCACTAATAAAGCCAATACACAAGAAGGGAGACAAAAAACAATGCAAAAACTATAGAGGAATAACACTATTGAATACCATAGTGAAGTTATACGAACAAATGATAAATAACAGATTAAAATGAATCCTAGAACCACAACTAGCAGAACCACAAAGCGGATTCAGACCTGGAAGAAACACCCAAGATCATATCTTTACAATAAAACAAATCAGAGAAAAAAGAACCACAAAATAAAAATATCTACCTAGCTTTCATAGACCTGCAGAAAGCTTTCGATACAGTTCCGAGAGAAAAAATATGGAAAGGACTTAAGGAAAATGGAATAAACAGTAAAATAATAAAAGTGATCCAAGATCTGTATAAAAACAACACAAACTATAAAATAAGTAATAACATGAAATCAGAATGATTTAAAACAGAAATGGGACTACAACAAGGAGGACTAAGTCCAACTTTATTCAATGTACATATGGGCGGGATTATCAAGAAAAGTGAACAAAAAGTAAATAAACTATTCATCGGACACAGAAACCTGGAAAGAGTGGAAATGGCAGCAGAATTTTTTGCGGATGACGTAGTGATAACAGTGGGAAGTGAAAAGAAATTACTTACAAGAAAACCTAAACATATGGAAAAAGATAATGGAAGAAGAAGGCATGGAAATAAACATAAACAAAACGAAAATAATGGTAATAGGAGACAAAGATATTAAAACAAATATTGAAATAAGCAAAGTCAAGGTAGAACAAGTAGAAGAATTCAAATATTTGGGGGAACATTTGCGAGAACAGGAAAACAAGAAGCTGAAATAAATGAAATTTAATACAATACACCAGTCCTAATCTATGGATGCGAATTGTGGGTACCTCAAACAGACAAAAAAAAGTACAATCAACGGAAATGGAATACCTGAGACGAGTAATGGGAGTGATCAGAAAAGATAGGATAAGAAACACTCAAATAAGGGAAGAACTCGGCATACAACCAGTAATGCACTTTACTGAACAGAGACAAATTAGCTGGTGGGGACACATACAAAGAATGAATAATAACAGACAAGTAAAACTAGTATATGAAGCGAGAACACAGACAAAGAAGACAAGAAAAACATGGAATCAAGACATAAGTAGAATACTCCAAGATAGAAGGAAAACATGGGAAGAAGCAAAAAACAGAAAATGGAAGAATTTTATAGATACGAAATGAAATATAATGTAAAGTAAGATGTGTAAAGTGAAATGTAGAACGTAAACCCGACACCTATTAGGTAAAAGGGGATATGATTATAATAATAATATAAAAAATGAATGACATTGAAATAGAACTTAGTTTTAGAATTTAGCATTGGAGTGAGCACTCTGTTTTTTTCTCTGTTTGAAATTATATCGTTTCCAAAGAAACAAAGAAATCTTGTTCTTTTGGAAAAAATCTATGGAAAACAATTTAATTTCAGCAGTACTCAATCAGTGGGAAACTTTTTAAAGACTTTCAAACCACTGCAACTTTTTTATTATTGGTTTTTCATCAAATGTTTGTTAATAAAAAATGTTTATTCTAGACCCATCTAGCTACCCTAAAAATCTTCTCTGTACCTACGTTATAAATCACCCTGTGCATAAAATCCACTCGTGTCGGTCTCAAAAAAAGGTGTCCGACTTATTTTTGCACCTTCCGATCACCTACAAACCTGAAATTCAGAAGAGACATTCCTTGCGACCTAAGGTTGATGGGAAAAATCCCAAATCCAGAAAATTCAATATGGTGGATCCAATATGGTAACCTTAAGAAGTCAGCTTTTCACGTTTTGACGCCTTCCAAAAGACGTAGAAACTTGACATTTTTATAGGAGCTAGTCCATACCATAGGAACAACCCCATGAGTCAAAATTACCAAAATAGTACATGGGGATTGAACTATAGGGGATAAAATGGAATAGGGGTCGTTGTGAAAATATTTTAGCGCTCAGTGGGGAACTTTTTTTCAACGGCATAACCAATAGTTTTCAATGACACAATGATCTCCTTAAAGTCCAAATTAACTTTTAAAATCACACCCGGAGAAAGTCATAGGGAGGGTTTCGGAAATATGGTTTGCACAAGTCGACGTTTGAAATCAATATATGAATCTGTTAGAATTAAACGACATTTTTGGCCAAGCTATCGGGCGCAATTTACACACATACAGAAAGGCTTATTACTGTTATAAAATAACAGAAATTAATGTAGTAGTTATACACAAAATATAAATTAGATTTACCTTCCTGTACATCAAACGTCGCTTCTTTATGAATCCCAGTATCAATAACATACACAACATCATCGATGGTAACAGAGGTCTCAGCAATATTGGTAGCCAAAACTACTTTTCGTATTCCTGGTGGTGGTCTAGAAAATACTCTCCGCTGTTCAGACATTTCCAGTCGAGAATGTAGACATAACACAGCCATGTCGTTCCTCTCCGATATAGAGCCTTCCACGTTTCTAATATCCTCCCATCCGGGAAGGAAGCATAGTATTGCACCATCAGGTTTATTTTCATGAATATATATGATGGCTTTCACGACTTCTTTGGTCACAACTTTAGGAAACTTTCCCGTACATAGCTGGTGTATTTTAGAAGGATATTCATCTTTCTCTTTTAGAAAATACTGTTCAACAGGGTATGAAAATCCTTGTATGTGTAAAACAGGCGCATTATTAAAATAATCTTGAAATATCTTCACATCAATGGTGGCACTCATCACCAACACTTTCAATCTCGGATTTAAATTTAGCGCATGTTGTAGAAGATTCATTAACAGATCCATGTTCACATCACGTTCGTGAGCTTCATCTAAAAGTACGTGTGAACAATTAGACAATTTTCGATCTGACTGCAGGCGTCGCAGTAGAATTCCTGTAGTGCAGTACATAATACGGACAGTTTGTTTATTAAAATTGGAGTTTAGACGTACAGTGTAGCCAACCGTTCTTCCAACCTAAAGAATTGGTTTATTAAAGTTACGTTACTCTTGAACACCCTTTTTTCTTACCCTTTCTCCCCTTTCGCTGGCAACTCGTTCAGCTAATGATATAACAGCAATGCGGCGTGGCTGTGTAACTATAATTCGGCCTGGTTCTCTATATACATCACTATTCTTGGCCCATGCTTCCAATGCATATTGTGGTACCCGTGTACTCTTACCACAACCTGGCTCTCCACTGATTATGAGTATGCGACGATTCTTTAAAAGTTTAATAATGTTTTCTCTAAAATTAAATAAGTAACATTACTACATGCGACGATTCTTTAAAAGTTTAATAATGTTTTCTCTAAAATTAAATAAGTAACCTTACTACTAATACAAGAAAACTAGTAACTTTTATACTGATTTCTTTAATACGTGCTCCTTTGTGCAAGACATCTCAAATAACATACTTTCTAGATGATCTTAAAAAGGCTAAAAAATAAAAATGCGATAAATGAGATCAAATATTGATTTACAAAATTGAAAATTTCTGCGAAAATAAGAAAAAAATATTTATACTTTAATATGTATTGAAGTTTAAACCACAATAAATACTTAGTATACTTTACAGTAGCTGCAATCAAGTTACTGTGCATAAAATAAGCGAATACACCAAAATCCTATAGGTACGTAATTATGTTAAATGTTTAAATAATTCTCGTGCTGTCTGGGTATCAAAACTATACATTGCTCAAAATTTTCAAATTTAATTATTTTGATTTTAGAATATAGAATCTCTATATTTTTGAAGAGCGGTTTTAATGAACTTTTTTCTGATATCTCATTTAATACCCCTGAATTCAACTATTTTTGAGATTTGTTTACTGCATTTCTTTTACATGTTTAGTTCTTGTGTCAGCAGTGGCATAATTTTTATTTTCTAAATTTGGTTTTTTGCTGTATACAGAGAATTGAAGTGTTTAAATTAATGGCGTTTATTTGTTACCTCATTAAATAAAGCATCTTATATATTCTTATATTCAAACTCACACGCCTGAAAAACAGTTTAATGTAGGAGTATGAAGTAAGATATCAAAATAAAACTCATTAAAAGAGCTTTTCAAATACATATATAAAAAATACAGTGTGTTCAGTTAAAAAAAAACGAAATTAAGGTAGTGATTTCAAATTTTGAGCAAACTATATAGCAATAATACCCAGAGCCACTCGAAGCCAATATTTTACACCCGAAAGGTAATTCACAAAAAACTTAAATTGTTTAGTACCATTTTCTGTCATTCAACTGTTTCCTGTTACAGCGGCCACCTGAAATTCAGCATTTTCTTGCATAAAACGCTATTGAAACCTATACTATTCTCCATGAACACTTTGACATGCCAGACCTTCCCAACATCTTTAGCAGATCTAATAACCACCAATTCAGAGGTCACCATAAGCTTAACATATCCAAATTTTGAACTCATTATAAAAACGTTCTTGGAAACGGAATTATCAATCACTGGAACCAATTACCGCAAGAGTTGGTGTCTGCCACAACTATCAAACAGTTTAAAACTATTTATGGCCACCAGCTTCAACATTAACTAATATGCAATTAAAGCCAGTGTTTTTGTTGTGCTCTCTCCTCTTACGTGTAACGTATTACATATCACAATGCACAAAATGTATTACATTATACAGGGTGATTCAAAAATGGCGTATTTCCTCTGGAGGCGTTGTTGGGGACTACTAGCGGAGTACGGGAAAAATCACAAAAAAAATCTTTACAATCATTTCTCTGAAATATTAACAGCTAAAGATGCATTTTGAAATAAGCTATTTATCAACATCTTTTTAAAATTCAACGTTTGAATCGAAGATTATTATTGTTATTAAATATCCCAATTCAAAAAATATCAAACCTAAAATTTTAGTTTTCAAAATTTCATTTTTTGATGCCTATAGTTTTAAAATGGAACTGTCAATGATGCTTGAGCTAGCTAGTTCTCTTGTATTTTGTATGTTGCATTTTATGGACGGATGAGGCAAATTTTAGTAGGGATGGTTTCTTTAATTCTTGCAATTCTCATGTTTATGCCTTTGAAAACATTCATGCAGCAGTTGTAAACCACCATCAGCAAAGGTTCAGCTTGAATCTGTGGGTTGGATTACTTAGTACCCACCTACTGGGACCAGTCATTTTACCTCCTCGACTCGGCAGTGACAATTTTTTAAATTTCTTGCAAACTGAACTGCAAGAACTTTTAGATAATTTGTCACTTGCAGGTATCAGAAACATGTGGTTACAAATGGAAGAAGCACCAGCTCATTTTGCTGGTCCAGTTAGAGAGTGGTTAGATGAAGAATTTAATCAACAATAGATTGGACGAAATAGCCCTGTTGGGTGGCCACTGAGATCCACTGATTTGACGCCGCTAGACTTTTTCTTTTGGGGACATGTTAAAACAAGCATTTATCGAACTCCGGTCCATAACGTGCAAGATTTCATTCTCCGTATTCAAGGTGCCACTCAAACTGTTAATGTTGGTATTCTCCATAGAGTTCAAGTGTACATATTAAGGCGAGCACAAACTTGTTTACTAGTGAATGGTCACAATTTTGAACTTTTAAACCATTATGCTTAAGAATTTATCTTGATTTCCCTCGATGTCTTTATTACTAATTTATTAAAATTATTTATCTACTCCAGTAGGATAAGTAACTCATTACTTCACTCATTTGACACTATTTCCGTTAATTAATGAAGTTCATTACACCACTCAAGTAGTAGAGATAGGCCGGTTCTAGGCCACCCTATGTCATTTCTGGATCACTTTGTGGCTGACGCAATATTGCGCAATCTCAAGCGCGCCAAACCAAATGTCAAAGGTCATCGGTGTCTGTCAGTCACCAAAAAATCTATCTGTCTCTCTTTAACACATAGGGTTCTACAAAAAACCATCTTTCTCTCTCTAACTCAAGCGAGCCCGGGGGCAGAGCCCCAGCCGCCATATTGTGGGGCCCTCATGCTCAATTTAGGGGGTGGGGGGAAAGATTTACATCAGATTTTTTTGTATATTTAAATAGAATAACAAGTACTGGGCATTTTTATTAAAATACAAATTTAAGGCTAATTTGTCATTCAACTCTGCGGGGCGGGGTGGTGGGGGGAAAGGTGGTTTGCTACTGGTTCACATCGCGCGGGGCAGAGCCCTAGCCGCCGGGGCCCCCATGTTCAAGTATATATTTTCGGGTAAGATATTGCGTAACATGTTCTGGGTATTGCGCAACATCAACCCCAGGGGCAGAGCCCCATCCGCCAGACCCTCATGTGCAAGTTCGGGAGCGGAGAAATTTTCAAGGTCACACCAACCCCGAGGGTTCCAGCCGCCGGGGGGCTCGCATCAGTTTTTTTGTATATTTAAGGCTAATTTATTCCAGCGCTGCCAAATTTTGATGAGCGTGGGAACCGGAAGTGAAACTGCAAGGTGTCATCTTCATTATCTTGTCATCGTGGAAACCGCGTAAAAAGTCGCATCAGTGTTTTTGGGACTCCATGCGCAAGTTAGAAGGAAAGGTTCAAGGTCATCAGATTTTTGTATAACTGGGCATTTAAGGTCCTTATCTCACTGCGCGGAGGGAAGATCCAGCAACAAATTAAAGGCCAATTTATCGTTTGTCATTTGCAAACCGTCTTAAATTTTTCATTTATATTAATAATTAGCATGAATGCCAGGTGCAAACCACCTTCAGCTATTTCTAATTATTAAGACAATTAGCGTTCACTAACGAGTAATGCCGCGGAAGCTTATATTTGCGCTAATGACTCAAGCGAAAGTATTAATTCAAGGCCACTACTATTCCAGTCTATACTAACAAATGAAACTAGTAGAAGGCTTTTTACCAGTGTGCAGCCATATGTTAGCTTTATTAGCTGTTTTAATTTTTAAATGGAATATGAACAAGGTTGTTACTTGTATGTGGCAAACTAGCTTCATTTTCTCTGCTGCTGCATTATACTCTCAAAAGGAAATATGCATAGTGATCAAGTAAACGTTTTCAGTTGTTTCGATAATATCTAATTTTGGCATTTTGATTTGTAATCTCTGCGCTATTCGCTCACATACAGTTGGCCGCTCTCGATATTTTAGGTAGGTTTAAGTGTTAAATTTCATTCCGGTTTTATGTAATTAGCTGTATGCCAGGTGCGAATCGCCTTCAGCTTTGTTTTTAATTATCGTTGCACTAATGTCACGGGCGATATTATAAATTCAAAATAGCGCAACTAGGTAAAAGGTGCCTTTATATTTGCATATATGTGTCAATAAATTAGCTTTATTTGTTCCCGATTAGGGTTTTTCATGAGCTAGCTTTTGTATTGAAGCATGTAAAGGCTTTTCACCAATGTGCAATATTTAGTTTTGATTTGAAAATCACTGTGCCATTCACCTACATAAGCCTAGTAATATGTGTAATTAAGTCCAAAAATGTTGACTCTTCTCAATAATTTAGATGGGTTTGTTAAACCTTTCTATTTTAACATAAAAATCCCAAGTGTTTCGCGACGAGCTAACATTTGATCTTAAACAATTATTACGGAACCCATATGACTGATGAAAATAACATTGACGCTTGGTAAAAATCACAGGTCGCAATATAAACCACATTAAATTAGAAAGGCAATATTATACTCGCTCGTTTGCAGCGTATATTTTTATTATTTCAAGAACAGCGTTGATAAATGCAGCTTTTACTATGTAAATTAATTGAAAGGCACGAAGGATATTTTCAATGCGGACGTGTGATTTTTTTAAAAATAATTCTAGAAAACGCCATTGAAAATTAGTATAAAAGCAAACGCTGGCTTATGTTTCGTCAGTGTGTTAACAGTTTTTGTAAACATGTCCAACGAAAATGAAATTGCGCGAGTTAGCGGTGCGGCCGTAGAAGTTATCGAGAAGTGCTATAAAATCTTTAAAAACCTACCTTCGGCACGTGATAAAATTTTAAAAAGTTTGGCAATTAATGAAAACAATATTCGGTTATTATCAAGATTACTGAAAAGCTGCAAGTCAATTGGAGTCCGCAGGCATGTCGAAACATCAATAGGACATTTGAAAAGGTACCAGGTGCTGCTCAACTCAATTACAAAAATTGGAACCGGGATATCTGGCGACAAAAATTCCAAATTATATGAACGTGTAAACTGGCAAACCGTGGAAAGCGCATTCGAGTGTCGACTTGAAACAGGTGTTATAATAAATTTGGTCCATAAAAAAATTGAAGAATTTCTAGAAGATTGCCGCGTATTGTTTAAAAGAAAAATTGAAAATGTCCTTAAAAATAATAGTGCAATTAAAGTTAATACGGTGTTTTGTGCGGAATTTATAAAAGAAACTGCAAATTCTGAAATTTTCTCCACAAAATACTTTAACACTAAAAATCAGCTAATTCTACAACAGGACCTGCCAAATTTAAAACAATGGTTTGAAGAACATGTTTCATCAAAAATTCTAAACAAGGTGTCTGTTTTTGAAGAGGGGGAATCCGGATGGGCGCTACACGAGATTCTTTCGCTTTTTGTCAACATCAATAGATGCGAACAACTGTTCCACGGCAACTCCTTTATTCGTTTACCTCCCGAAATTGAACGAAAGAAGGCAGTTATTAATATTAAAAATTTAAACGACGAGGCCTGTTTTGCCTGGAGCGTGATGGCGCACTTGTTTCCTGTTAATGAACATTCATATCGTGTTTCGAGTTATCCACATTATAGACACCATTTGAATTTGGAGGGCATCGAGTTTCCAATGACGCTAAGACAGATTCCGAAATTTGAGAAACAAAACAATGTATCAGTCAATGTGTATGTTCTTAGCGTGAGGGAACAACTTTACTCTACATCGCCAGCCTATTTGACTTCAAACAAGCAAGCCGTTCACATTAACCTCTTAATGATACAAGAATATTATGAAGATGAAAAATACGAAATTAATCAACAATATGGGATGGAACCAGACATGGAAGAAGAAGGCGACGAAGACGTGCCGTCTGTGAAGCTGCATTTCTGTTTAATTAAAAATTTGTCGAGACTGGTGAGTTCGCAACTGTCGAAAAAAAACCATAAAAAATTCATTTGCGATAGATGTCTTCAGTATTTTGGAAGTGAAAATAAACTTGGCGCACATACGGTGGACTGTATAGCAATGAACAAGTGCAAAGTGAATCTTCCCGAGCCCGGCACGTTTTTAGAATTTAAGGATTTTAATTATAAGGAACTTTGTCCTTTTATTGTTTACAGCGACCTCGAGGCCATTCTTAAGGAGGTAAACGACAGCCCGGTGAACAAAAGTACAGCCAGGTATCAAGACCATGAGGCGTGTAGCATTGGTTACTATCTGCACTGTACTTTTGATAATTCGCTGAGCTATTTTCGAAGCTATCGCGGAGCAGATTGTATTGAATGGTATGTAAAAGAATTGCAAAGCATTTCGGGCAATTTAAAACAATATTTCAACCGTTACAAACCAATGTAAATTAGTGAACAACAGAAAAATGAAGCTCTTCTAGCCCCGGTCTGTCATATTTGCGAGCAGGAATTCGTTTTAGGGGATGAGTCAGAGGTGAGAAAACGCGTGCTTGATCATTGCCACATGACTGGAAAATTTAGGGGACCCGCTCATAGTAATTGCAATCTAAATTATAAAACACCTAGAATTATTCCCGTGGTGTTTCATAATTTTAGCGGTTACGATAGTCACTTCTTTGTTAAAACCCTAGTTAAAGCTATACCCGGTAATATAAGCCTGTTGCCGCTAAACAAGGAGCGCTATATTTCTTTTACGAAAACTATCGACGGAGATGGTATTAAATTTAAATTTATAGATTCGTTTCGATTTATGAATTCTTCTTTAGAAAAATTGGCATCCTATTTACAACCGGGTGATTTTAAAATTTTGAGGGAACAAAATTCGCATTTGGATAATTTTAAAATTTCCTTGCTTTCCAAGAAGGGCGTTTATCCTTACGAATATATGACAAATTATGAAAAATTTGAGGAAGAGTCGCTTCCGGCTAAAGAACATTTTTTTAGTAGATTAACAGATTCCGATATAAGCGAAAACGATTATCAGCATGCTCAAACTGTTTGGCAAACATTTCAAATTAAGAATTTAGGCGACTATTCGGACCTGTACCTGAAAACAGACATATTATTATTGGCGGATGTATTTGAAAACTTTAGAAGAAGTTGTTTCCATACATACGGTTTAGATCCGGCCTGGTATTACACAACACCCGGTTTCACTTGGGATGCAATGTTAAAGTATACCAAAATTCAATTAGAACTCTTTTCCGATATAAATATGCTTCTTTTTATAGAAAAAGGAATTCGAGGAGGGATTTGTCAATGTATTAGTAGGTATAGTAAAGCAAATAATCACTTTATGAAAGATGGCCAGTTCGACCCTTCTAAAGCCCTTAAGTACCTGATGTATTATGACGTCAACAACTTGTACGGGTGGGGGATGAGTCAGGCCCTTCCATATAAGGGCTTTAGATGGCTCTCTGATTTTGAAGTTGAAAATTTTAATGTTAACGCTATAGCTGACGATGCTTCAAAAGGGTACATACTAGAAGTTGATTTAGAGTATCCGCAAACGTTACATGACCCACATAAAAGTTTACCTTTTTGTTCCGAACACGGATATCCTCCTGGATCAAAACAAAAAAAAATTGCTAACTACTTTATATAACAAGGAAAAATATGTCATACATTATCGTAATTTGAAGCAGTGCTTGGCGGCTGGTTTAAAACTTGTTAGAATTTATCGCGTTTTAACGTTCGACCAATCACCCTGGTTAAAACAATACATCGATCTAAATACAAAATTGAGAACCGCGGCGAGGAACGAGTTTGAAAAAAATCTTTATAAATTAATGAATAACGCTGTTTTTGGCAAGACTATGCAAAATGTGAGAAAACATAAAAACATCAAATTAGTTTCCAGGTGGGACGGCCGTTTCGGAGCTAGGTATTATATTTCGAAACCAAATTTTCATAGTAGGTCCATATTCGATAAACATATTGTGGCAATTGAACTAAAGAAAACGGAAATTTGGTTTATGAAACCTGTCTACATAGGAATGTGTATTTTAGATTTATCCAAAATTTGCGTTTACGATTTTCATTATAATTATATGATGTCGCGATTTCCCCCCCAAAATTGCAAGCTTTTATACACAGATACGGACTCGCTAATCTACGAAATTACTTCCGAAAATGTTTACGAGATTATAAAGCAAGATTTACATAAATTTGACACTTCAGATTATCCGGAAAATAATGTATTTGAAATTCCTAGAGTAAACAAAAAAGTGTTAGGTTTGATGAAGGACGAAAATAATGGGGAAATAATGACAGAATTTGTGGGCTTGAAGAGTAAACTTTACAGCCTCAAGGTGGACAGTAACACCAACAAAACCAAAGTAGTAAAAAAAGCAAAAGGTGTAAAGAGTTGTGTGGTAAAAAATACAATCTGCTTTGACGATTACTTGAAATGTTTGCAGGACGAAGTCGAAATTTACAGAAATCAAAATTTAATAACATCTACTAAGCATAATGTACATAGTGTAAGGCAGACTAAGGTAGCTCTTAGTGCTTTAGATGATAAACGCCATATATTAGAAAATAGAATAGATACCATCCCATGGGGCCATTATTCCATAGAAATGTAAAATAAAACACGTTTATAAAAGTTGTTGTTGTTTTTATTTACCTTTAATTATACATTTTGGGAGCAGATACATAGTGTTTGTGTAAATTGGATAAGGCGCAGTAACAAAAAGATTGCGAATGATGCATGCAGGCCGGTTGTTCTTCTATCTCGACGATGTGTTTGTGGCCTTTTCACGTCCTTTTACGACATCTCGAACAAGTCGTTGAAGAATCTTCGGAAACATAAAGGCCGGAGTAAACCCTTCGTTCCAATTAATGCAATGGTGATTGGTTTTTCTAAATGCGGCGTCTCCATCGTAAGCAGCTAATTCCTTTGGCAAAAACTTCTTTTCGGATATCTTAAAACCTTGCAAATCTAATATGACAAACATGCTGCTCCTGCTGATTACAATTGTTTAACTGCTTTAGTGAGAGCGTTGTAGGTAAATACTCTGTCGTGCAAAACTAAACAGTACGCAGTTGTATTGGCGGCAACGTTGTTCGCGGTGTCAAATTCTAATCTAAGCACTACGGCATTTACCTGCAGGTAGTCTTTTTGATTAGAACAATCTACAACGATGAGAGGCGCTTTCGTTTTGAACTCGTTTGGAGAAAATAGCGGTTCATCGCGTTTATTATAATAAGTAGATTGAAATTGAGAATACATTTGATATAGGGTTGCATAATGATTCTTTTGGAAATCTATATTTAAATTATCGTAAGGGCGCCTTTCTGTGTTTAAATAAACTTTGAGATTTTTAATATTGCAATGATCAAATTCGCTCATGTTTTTATCTATTTGGCCCTCGCGATTTGTGTGAAAACCCACTATAATGTGTCGCGGAGTTTCCAATTTTGTGCTGGTGGCAATAGCGTGCGAATGTTGAGTAGCTTGATTTACGGCCGAAACTACATGAAGCTGCCAACATCTAAACGTCACCGGGGTGTCGATATTCTGATCTATGTATTTAGTGAAAGCTAATTCTTGAGCAAGACCCGCAGTAATATGATGAACTTTCCAATAAATGCTTTCAATTGTGACTTTAATAACTTCGGTATCGTCTGTACTAATTACGGCATCATTGTCGGTATTGCTTCGAATTAAGACCAATTCCTGCCTGATATTTAGTATTACCTTGCCGTAATCCTCGGCGAATCCCAGCAACATTTTCAGCGGTACGCAAACATTAAAATTGCCGGATGCGTCTGTTACTGAGTCGCCCGCTTGCGGAAGCCATCCGGCGTTTTGCAGTTTTTTAACATCGTCGGTTGTGTACGAGACATAACCTTTCATTGTAGACGCGATACCGGGTTTAATTACCGAATCTACTACGATTCCATTCATTTCATATCTAATTTCGCTAAATAGGTGGGCAATTCCATTATTTACGAATTTTGCGGTTAATGTAGGCACTCCCGTAGATTTCTGTAGTTTTCCTTCTATGTATAGGTAGCTTAAGCCGGGAAGAGTTGACATATCCTCTTGAATCGGTATGCGAATTTCATCGTTGTTTTCAAAGCGATTAGTATAAGGTTGGTGGGTATGTATTTCCTTGCTAACAATTGAATTGTCAACAAGAACTTTTTCGCCAATATTTAAAATACTCATTGTGTCAACAACTGGAAGCCGAGCGATTTGAGAAACGCTTGGTTCTTCTTTGTCAACCGATCGGGCGCTGACTTCCTACTGATCTTCAAACACTGGGTGTGTCGCTTGTTATATGTTTTTAACAATGGACTATTATTGGCGATCGGATGCTCGGGATAGTAGGAATTAAATTGAAAACCCATTACACCTTCTTCAAATGCAAACCTACCGTTACAGTTTCCGAACTGAAACTGATGGGTTTGTCGTCTTGATCGAGTATTTTAATCGTTATGTTTGTAATTGTTTTTGTGCTTATTGGGAGATAGACAACCGGATTTGGAGACTCCACTATTTTAAAACCAGATGGCACGGTAGGAAAGAATTGATTAGAGTCCCTGTATATAGGTTACTAAGAGTTGGGCAAACAGCGGGATACATTCTGATTGGTTTGGATCACTTTTTGCAAGGCATGTGTGATAAACGTTCCGTTTTTGCATATTTTGTAACATGTTACGACTGATAGTTTCACAAATACAAATCTAAATCTTAACTAAATTGGCCGTATATTCCTAATAGTCGGTTCTAGAGATCTTAAGAATGATCAATACTCTGAAAACTCTCCCATCAAAGGCAAGTTACCAAGATTGGTTCCCATAACCTCTTTGTTCGACATATGTCAAATATGTAATTGGGATCAAAAATGTATGTCAAATCAGGCTGTTTGCCCAACTCTTAGTAAACTATATACAGGATCTCTAGAATTGATGAATTATATGACCCGGCGTGCCATTCTTATAGGAACCTAAAGCCACGTTACAGTGGATTAATATGGAATTTATATTCATGATGTTTGTTACATTTTCAGACGTGTGGGTTTTTTCGGCTTTATACTTTGATCTTTCGAATCCCAACAATGGTCCTATTGAGCGCTCCGATGTGAAATCTATTTCGTGAGAGGATTTAATTCGGGTTTTCATAGTGCTGTTAATACCTCTTATTGAAACCGATTCATGGTTTTCGCGGCTGAGCTGCGTTTGAATATATTCATTGATATCGTTAATTTCGTATGCTCCATCGGGTAGCACGATTTCTGGCCGACCGGTAAGCTGAAAACTATTGTTAAATTTGTTTACGTTAGGTATGGTGTTGTAGGATTCAAAACTAAGTAAACCCATAACGTACTCGTTTTCTTCGTCCAGGAAAATCGGGGGATTGAAATCGGAACTTAAAACGGACGATCTTCCAGTAAGCGTAAAAATGAAAGACATTGTGAAATGCTACATTCAAGAATCGAACGTAAACTGCCGGTAAAAGTCAATTTGAGTAGCTATATAAAAACTGTAAACAAAGATGTCCGCAATTATAAGAATTTACGTCCTGATATCTCTCGAAATTATATGTAATCTTATTCTTGCTGCCGCCGCCGCCGTCGCTACGAAAATATTTTATTAATTCTAGGGGTGGTTTTAAATGCCCTATACTATCAAAGTATCTAATATTTTTACTACGTTTTACGTAAGCAGTCCAATGAGTACCCGGGCCTACTTTATCGTCTAAATTTACAATACCGGCTTCGTTCTTACGAATCCTTAAAGGTAAATCGTTACGCATGTATACACCCCTAAAATTTGGAATTTTTAAAATTTTTGCGTACTTAATTAAATCGACGTTTGTTAGTGCGCGTCGAGGCAGCTTCACAGTTAGTTTTTTGCTAGTTGATACGGTTTCAAGTATAATCCGAAACCTCTTTTATAGGGCGCCAAATGTAAACCTTTTCCAAGGGCTATTGCTTCCATCGTCTTATTATGCCGCTCCTTTTCTTTTAGATCTTTGGCGGCACTTTTGGCATCTCCAACAGCTTTGGCAACCGCCGCAGCTCCCCCTCCCAATGATCCAAGAGCGCTTAATGCGGCAAATATGGGGATGAGCGGTAAAAAACCGCCCGTTTTAGGAATTTTTATTATTCTACTTCTTGGTTGCGTAATTTTGTTTTTCGCGATTGAACCTAGAGCCAGTTTAGAGGCCGCCAATAAGTTGTTGCGTCGCCCTTTATTTTCTTTGAGCCGGTTTCTAGCGCGAGTAACTGCACTCTTAAAGCTTATAGCGCCACCACTTCTTTTAGGCCGACGGCCTCCCATCCCCAGCTTAGTTTTTCCTTTCATAACACCGGTTATAGTTAGTGCAGCCGCCTTTTCCGCCAAATTTGCGTCTCTCGAACGAAAACGTGTCCACGCCTTGTCGGCAAGTATTCTATCGGCTTCGTGTCGTCTTTGAAGATCTTGATGTTGCGAATACGCGATATCGTGTTCTTTACACGCCTCGTCCAGCTGATTGATTCCTCGATCTCCGCGTGCAAGTCTTTTCTTTAGACGAGTGCCCGGACCGCAAAATCTATATCCAGGCACGTGCAATTCAAACGGCAACTTATCTATGAGCGTATTTAATACACCGCGACCTTTTCTTCCTCGACGAAGGCGACGACGACGACGACGACGTCGACCAATACTTTCTTCTTTCATATTACACGTGCGATAGTTGCGCCGCAACTGCATACACTTTAAAGAAATTTTACTTATATAATTTCGGTACTAGGTAGGTTGGGCTCAGTTTTTAATGTACGCATCACGGGTGGTGGTGGTGGTAAAAAATGAGAAAAGTTAAGATTGAGAAACAGAGTCAATCGCTACCGATCGTAAATCACGACGCTAGCGCGTTAACCCAACAATATCGAAAACACAGCGTGTTATTGGGAGAAGGATGTAAAAGATGTCTTATTGTTGGCAGATCTAACTGCGGCAAAACTAATATAATGATCAGCTTGTTAGAACATCCAAACGGTTTACGATTCGAAAACATTTATTTATATTGTAAATCTCTGGATCAACCAAAATACCAGTACCTGAGGAAACTTCTAAAACCCATAAAAGAAATTGGGTTGTATGAATATCTCGATGGGTCTGTAATTGAACAACCTAAAGATGCAAAACCTAATTCTGTCATCATATTCGACGACGTGGTTTGCGATAGTCAAAGCATAATTAGGGATTATTTTTGTTTCGGACGACATAGAAATATCGATTGTTTTTATCTGTGCCAAACGTATTCGTCTATTCCTAAACAACTTATTAGAGATAACGCAAATCTTATTGTAGTTTTTCAACAAGACAAAACCAATCTAAAACACATACACGACGATCACGTGAACGTCGACATGACTTTTGAGCAGTTTAAAGATTTATGCGCGTATTGTTGGAACGACAGTTATGGATTTTTAGTTATAGATAAAGATAGCGAAATGAATTTGGGAAGATATAGGAAAGGATTCGATTGTTACTTTAAAATATATAATTAAAACCAGTTTTTAAAAGGACTCAGTGGCTGTCGGACATCCACAAACGAAAGATGGATAAGCGTTTGGCTAGGGAGTTGCTTAAAACTAGAAAAGCCGTAAAAAGAAAATACGCGGCTTTAAAAGCAGACATTGCCCAATCCCAAACGATTTTAGCGGAGCAATTCAAACCCCTTTCCAAACCGCTCGCCGAATTGCTAACAACTATAAAGCAAGAAGGCGCGTCAGTGGGCAAACCAAAAGCGGATTATTTGCCAATAACCATTAAACGTAGAGTATCCACACCCTCTATCTTGCCCCGTCCGCGAGCGATAGACACCCCAGGCAAAGTTTCTTTCCTTCCCGGATCATCACACACTTCCACACCGGGGCCATCACACACCTCCACACCTCGATTTTTGGCTACGCATGTATTATCCGAGAGTCAACCAGTAGAGGAATACGATGAGCAGTTGCAAACGGAGGTTGCGGAGGCGGCAGCAGAAGAAAGTGCTGTACAAGCGGCCAGAGAAACCATCCAACAAATGCTGCAACCGGAAGTTCTTGGCCAATATTTAGAACAATTTCAAGGGTTAGCTCGCACATACGTGGAAGGAATGATACGAGATACTGAGGACAAGTACGATTTGCACTACGGAGTCCGATTCGACGTAGAGAGAGATAAGTTTGCGATAGGAAATAAAGAAATCAAGTTCGAGGGCGAAGATATCGTTATTACGGACCACGGCAACAGAATAATCTACAAAGGCACTCCAGGATTTTACGAATTGATGTTTAAAAAGAAACCAAATATATACAAAAACGTAGATTTAGAGCAATATCTAGATTTAGTGGAGCGGTCCGCCGCAAATCGTGTAAACTACGACCCCGCACAAAGAATCAGCGGTAACGCAGGGACTAAATACATGAAAATAGTACGACCTCTAACTGCCTCCTCAACCATAAAAGCTCCTGGCAGACCAGCGACGAAGGTACCACGGCGCGGCAAGGGATTACTAACAGTGACGGACAAAAAAGTGGAATATGTTCCTTGGAAGGATCCCAACTCATTAGTGAATCGGTTGCGTGTATTACTTGCCTCCCAGGCAGCTGGACACACAGGTCACGATAACGAAATTGTTAGTATCATTGACGCTTTAAGAACCGCTAAGGTTATAAAATAAATAGCGAGTTAAGCGTCACAACTCGTCATATAGTAGCGGACTTTCGGGGCGAAATATGCCTATAGATAAATTTGGTAGACATCTACACCAGCATCACCATTCTGCGGGTGTAGAACAAACGAAAATATATGTGGCCGAAGATGCGTCAATGATGGTAGAAACTTTTAAGAAAGAGATTGCGTCAGTTGTTGAAGATGCGGCAAAAATTATGGAAACTTCTAAGAGGGATATTGAAGATGTGGCAAAGAAGATAGAAACTTACAAGGGCGAGCTTAAGTCAGTTAGTCGCAGCGCTATTTTTTACATTATGGCACTCAACGCCGATAGAAATGGGCAGTATCGACTTTTAATTGCTAATGAAACTTTAGAATACATATATAAACTACCGGCTGCAACTATTTCGAATATTAGTTGGACACCGCTAGATGCGAAAATATCCATAAACGGCGAAGAGAAGTCTACTAATAAGGAAGACCTCATTGGAACTAAACTAAACAAAGGCGATAAAATAAGCGCAAAGCACAAACCAAACTCAAAACACCTATTCTGTTGCGAGTTCGTTATGCAATTTAACCATCATGGGAGCTACTAAAGACGAAGTTGTCGAAGAATTACATAAACCAGCTCGAAAAAATTTTAAACGAAGACGGGTGATTGTAAAGGGACTAAACGATTTATTTCAAGCCGATTTGGTGGAAATGATACCGTACGCAAAAACAAATAAAGGCCATCGATATATTTTAGTGGTGATCAACGCGTTTTCAAAATACGCTTGGGCACTTCCCGTTAAACAAAAAACCGGCCAAGCTGTTGCTGAAGCAATGAAAAAAGTGCTTTCCTCTATTAAAACTGCGCCTAAAAACTTGCAAACAGATATGGGCAAAGAGTTTTATAACAAGGAGTTTCAAAATTTAATGCGAAAATTCGGCGTCAACCATTACAGCAGTTATTCCAATCTAAAAAGCAGCATAGTAGAAAGATTGAATCGCACACTCAAGAATATGATGTGGAAACAGTTTAGTTTGCAAGGATCGTACAAGTGGCTACATCTATTGCCAAAAATTGTAAAGAAATATAATTCGACAAAACACAGAACAACTGGATACAAACCGGAAGCCGTTAATAAAAATAACGCCCCCGAAATTTTTAAGAGAGCATATAGCCATATAAAAATGGTGGATCCAAAGAAGCAAAAATTTTACGTTGGCGATCGCGTAAGGGTTAGCAAGCATCGGGCGGCGTTCGCTAAAGGATACACGCCTACATGGAGCAACGAAATTTTTAAAGTTGAAAAAGTCCGCCTTACCAATCCAAGGACATACATTTTAGAAGACGAAAACGGGGAGGAAATTAAAGGCGCATTTTACGAATACGAGCTGCAGAAAACAAAACATCCCAGCATTTTTCTAGTAGAAAAAGTAGTTAGAAAAAAAGGAAGTCAACTGCTCGTTAAATGGTTAGGTTTTGATAATAGCCATAATTCGTGGATATCTAAGAATGATCTTGTATAGTTATTAAAAATAAATAAAAAATACTTTTTAAAAACTCTTTTATTGAATTACTTCTTTATAAAAAGTATAACTTACTAACGAACACAACACAATTAATACTAATACTATTATAGATAATATCAGCTCTACAACATAATAGTGATTAAATGTAATATGCGGAACGAAGTCGCTACAGTTTTTCATACCGCTAAGTGAACGGTTCCATATTTCCATTTTCCAATTTACTTCCTCGAGCGCATTATTAATTTTGTAACGAATTTTATATAAGAGAAAGGAGGCCGTCTCATTACTAAATCGATGTTTTAAATTCGCTCGAAAAACAAAACCTTCGTGTCCATTTGATAAGTGATCCAAGGTCATGGGCATCCATCTTTTAGGCCAAAACGATTCATTGTAGGCTGGCAATGGAGCAGTGTCGTTAGCAAGCTCGGGATAAATGTAAGCTCGCGTTGCCAAAACAGGTTTAGAGATAATTATGTCCTTTTCGGGTGTCAGCAGGGACAGCAACAAAAACGAAGTTATATTCATCTTGGATAACCGGCCGCTTCGATGCCACTGTTGCGTATTATTTGTTTTCGATTATTTATAGATAAATTCCGAAACTGCTTAAAAACACGTATTTTTACGCAGTAATTATTCAAGTCTTTCTTTAACATTTCCAGTTTTGCAATATACGAGGTTATCAGCTTTTCATTTTGCTTACGTGTTTTTGCGGAAGATTGCATCATGTTTTCCTACCAGGAGCCTCGTAACGTATTAACCGCTTCAAATATATTTTCCGGATATAAGGAAAGAATTTCCAACACGCACAAAATATTCTGGTAATTAATGTTTAATTCGCTGTTTAGAATTAAATACGCGTCACTAATGATCCTTTCCCCCGTCTCCTCTTCCGTGAGCTCGGACACTAATTTAAGAAAATTTTTATAGAAAGCGGGCAAAGCGAAAGAATGCAACAGTTCCAAACGGTAATTAATAATGTCTTTTAATTTAAACAGTTCTACAAAATCGCTTCGATACAACCGGCAACGATACATCGTTCCAAACACTATTTCTTTTATTTTATTATCTTCGTTCTCAAAGTCATTTAACGCGCTTCGTAGAAAAAATGCTTCACGATTAGCAAGTTTACTTTGCCATTCGTCGGCAGAAATAGTTGTCGTTTTCACACAGCTGCGACGATCTTTACATAACATAGCACATTCTAAAATATCGGAACACCCCAAACAGCCGATTTTTATCGAAGGCTGAAGATTTGAAAAAATATCAAATCCCACTTCAACATACTTGTTGTGGTCCTGTTCCTCGCTTAGCATGTACACAGTATTGTAAATCAGATGACTTTTACAGCTTTCCGGCCGTCTCGATTGGGTTTCTTCATCCACAAGGAGAGGAGATTTTCTATTTTTAGTTCTTTCTAGAAACTCCTCAATCTCCCCACTAACATTCATGCTGGTGCTTGAAGATGACGTCATCGTTGCGATGTGTCAACTGTGTCGTACCCAAATTGCTTCTTCCTTTCTTCCCAAAGTAGTCTTGCAAATAAGCAGTTGTTAGACCAACGAATATGTTCATACAGCGGATCGTCACCTTCTTTCCAATCATGAACTACCACGTGACATAAAAAGCATTCGACATAATCCTCGATATTAAAATAAAAAAATCCGGCGCGGGCTAGAGAAGCAGGTAACACCACACTGTTGACCCAGTTGGAATATGTAAGTAAACGTGTTTCAAATGGTAAAAGATTTAGTCTTATGTCTTCAATACACATTTCTATCTCTCAACGGCTGCGCACAGACTAAACTAAATAACAAGTTACAACAGGAAAAAACTTTCACTTTCTACCGGCTGTAGAGAACCACCTTTCCCCCTTCCACCCCTCTCACTCCGCGCAGCGAGATAAGGACCTTAAATGCCCAGTTATACAAAAATCTGATGACCTTGAACCTTTCCTTCTAACTTGCGCATGGAGTCCCAAAAACACTGATGCGCGATTTTTCAGGTTTAGGGGATGTTATTCACATCTAGTGACTTTTTACGCGGTTTCCACGATGACAAGATAATGAAGATGACACCTTTGCGGTTCCCACGCTCATCAAAATTTGGCAGCGCTGGAATAAATTAGCCTTAAATATACAAAAACCTGATGCGAGCGCCCCGGCGGCTGGTGTTGCGCAATACCCAGAACATGTTACGCAATATCTTACCCGAAAATATATACTTGAACATGGGGGGCCCCGGCGGCTAGGGCTCTGCCCCGCGCGATGTAAACCCGTAGCGAACCACCTTTCCCCCCACCACCCCGCCCCGCAGAGTTGAATGACAAATTAGCCTTAAATTTGTATTTTAATAAAAATGCCCAGTACTTGTTATTCTATTTAAATATACAAAAAAATCTGATGTAAATCTTTCCCCCCACCCCCTAACTTGAGCATGAGGGCCCCACAATATGGCGGCTGGGGCTCTGCCCCCGGGCTCGCTTGAGTTAGAGAGAGAAAGATGGTTTTTTGTAGAACCCTATGTGTTAAAGAGAGACAGATAGATTTTTTGGTGACTGACAGACACCGATGACCTTTGACATTTGGTTTGGCGCGCTTGAGATTGCGCAATATTGCGTCAGCCACAAAGTGATCCAGAAATGACATAGGGTGGCCTAGAACCGGCCTATCTCTACTACTCACTCAGTTAGGTAATGGCTTCATTAGAAGAGAAATTTATTTTTTCTGTGATTTTTTCTATACTCCGCTAGTGTTCCCTAGCAACCCCTCCAGAGAAAATGCGCTATTTTTGAATCACCCTGTATATGTAGATTTTGGCAATATCAGATTCCTGCTGCCTGTATAAGACCAATAAATAAGTAAATAAAATAGTTAATATCCCGAAAACAGTTAAAATAAGACCCATATAACTATATTAAAATGATTTAATATTTTGATATAAATCTTTTAAGCCACCTAGATATAAAACGTTCTATTAAAAAAATCTGGTATGATACACGCACAAAACTTCCTTTTACAGTGATCTTATAATTAGCCAAACATTTGATTTTTAATTACTAAGCACTTGTTAAAAATTATCAAAAATTGCAAATTCTACAAAAACCGTACAAAATAGAACATTAGTTCAAGAGACAAATTTTCTCTGAAATTTTAAGCCATATTCAAAAATGTAATAATACCTATAACGGGTGTTCTATTTAAAGTAGGAGTTAATAAAAAAAATTGGAAAAAACAAAAGAAACCCATTTTAGAGGTATTCAACTTGAAAATCATTTATCTCACATCAATAAACATTAAAAATGTAATAAAAATATAAAGTTTGAAAAAAATCGTTAAGAGCCGTATTTAAAAAAATTGGAAAAAACTGAAAAATCACAAGAGTAGACACCATACTTCCGGTTATGCGTTTTTCTGGAAAAGCTTGCTGTCGCATCTAGATAGTACACAAAACTTATATATGAAGTTTCAACGCCATACCTCTTTTCGTTTTTGAGATATTCTGTTCACAGACAGATAGACACACAGACAGCAGACACACAGAGAGACAGACACACAGATAGACAGGCCAATGAACAAAAACATGTTTTTTGGGTTCAGGGGACTCTAAAACGTGAAGATCTGTTGGAAAACTCAATTTCGAATTTTTTGGATGAATCCAATACTTACTAATGGAAGTAAAAACGTAAATTTGGTTTGGCACATTTTTTTGAGCCACTCTGGATAATCAAAATGTTTAATTAATGTGCACCACCTTCATATCTACAACTCTTATATTAGCAAATTTTATGTAAATTTCATAGTTTTAGAAAACTCCTACCATTCTATGGTTGACAGACCGTGTAAATTACAATTTTACATGGATTTCTGTGGAAGTAGCGCAAAGCCTTAAACCTTAAATAGTTTATAATGTACGAAATGTGCTTTATTTATTAAATCGATCTAAATAATGCCTATACTAAATTTCAAATAAGAATGCAATAGGTGGTGCTCTTAACTCAAACTCAGTTTTACACTAGGAAAATCTTAAGTTTATTTTACTGCTCGTGTTTTATAATAATTTTGTCCTATACAGGGTATTTTGGTTTTTTCCCACAACATTTTTTTATAGATAGTAGTAAATGTTACTCTGATCAAAAAATGTTATATAGACTTATTCTTTTTTTGACTTCCTAAGTTACAGTAGGTTACAAAGAAATTATAAACATTTATTGATGTAACAAAACAAGCGAAAAATCGATAAAAAGGGGAGTAATAATTAAAATCGGCATATAAAAGAGTGACGGGTGACCCCATAGAAGTGGTGCGTGAATTTGTGTATTTGGGCAGCATAGTGTCGTGTGAAGGAGGGTCTCTAACAGATGTGCAACACAGAATAAACAAAGCAAGAGCAGCTTTTTCGACCATGGGAGGTGTATGGCGGGCAGGTAATATCAGTGAGTCAACAAAGCTAAAAATCTTTAATGCGACGGTCAAACCAGTGCTACTCTATGGTTCAGAAACATGGTGCGTAACTAACAAAATCAAAAGTAAGTTGCAGTCATTCGTAAATAGGTGTCTAAGACACATTCTACGGATCTGGTGGCCAGAAATAATTTCTAACGTAGAGTTATGGACAAGAACGGGACAAGAAGATATCAATAATGAAATAAAAAAGAGAAAATATAGCTGGCTTGGACATACATTAAGGAAAACCCGCGAAGAACCATGCCGAGCAGTACTGCAATGGAATCCGCAAGGCAAAAGGAAGACAGGACGACCACGAACGACCTGGAAGAGAACTGTTGCAGAAGAAAGCAGGAAATCGTTCGCACAGCTAAAACCCATCGCAGACGACAGGCAGCAGTGGAAAGAATTTCTAACCACCCTATGTCCCCCCGGGGAATAATGGGAATCATCATCATATAAAAGAAAAACAAACACATTACACTAAATGTTCAAAATGACCTCCACCAACTTTTCTATGCATTTCCGGCAGCACATCATGATGAATTCTTGCACACAATTTAGCATTTTGACTTTATTCTTTAACATATTACAAGCATTCTAATAATTCATGTTGGGTGCCCACAGGCGTTCTGTACACTTTCGATTTCAGATAGCCCCAAATATGAAAACTCAAAGGTGTAATATCAGACGAACAAGGAGGCCGTTGAACAGGTCCACAACGGCCAATCCAATATTGGTTGCAATGGAAGTTTAACCAGTCTTTTCCAATAGATATTATTTTTTTCAATACCTACTTGTAAAGCTGTATTTTATCAACAGTGATATCCCAAGTGCATTAAAATAGCCGATTAAATTTTGACTTTTTCTGTCAGAATGTTTTGCTAAGAAATTTGTCAAGTAAATTTGCAGCTCAACAAGAATCCCGAGTGCATAGCCCGAGGGATTTTGGGGCGGAAAATTTACGAGATATATTTCTTCAGAGCAAAACATTTTGACAGAAAATCGTCAAAATTTATTCAGGCTAGTTTACATGCACTCGGGATGTTGGACGTGATTATTTCCTGAATAAATAGATACAATTCACGTTTGAATTTTTGTCATTATTAAACTGACAGAAACCCGAGCAGAAACCATAGTGATTACGCATTATTATGGATATGAAGGAAATAATCTATGGAAATCTCCATGGTAAAGTAACATTTTAATGATGAGGGTGGATAAAATGCTACGTTATTCACTAGTGAATAAAATAGTTCATAATCCATAGCAACTAACAAAATAATTACGTGCTACTGTGGTAACTGGTACAAAAACAGGCAATAAATTTAGTTGTCATTTTCAAAAATATTTTAATAGGAAAATGTCATGATGTCAGTCATTTGACACTATTTCAGTTATGTAATGAAGCCATTACATAACTGAGTGGTGTAATGAGCTTCATTACCTAACGGAAATACTGCCAAATGACTGACGTAATGATTTACTTATCCCACTGGAGTAGATAAAAGTTATTTATTCAATTTTAAAACTTATTTATATAAATAAATGTACGTATTTGGAAAAAAATTATATGCCACACATGAATAATGAGATTTTATCTTACCGTAGCACCTATTACCATACATTATACAACTTTTTTCAGTGATTAAAATGAAGTTTTGCTCACTAGTGAGTCAAACTTGTTGTATAATGTATGGTAATAGGTGTGACTGTAACTATCTATTGTCTGTTTCGCGACATATTCTGACGGCGCAAACTATTTAGGTACAAGAATTGCTATTGTAAGATAAAACGTCGTATATCACACGTGAGCGAAATGCCATTATAAGCTCGTGACAAATTGTATTGCTCGTACTGGGGCACTCGCGATTCAAAATTCTCACTCGCAAATAAGATGCATTTTTCTCACTTATAATATAATCGGTTTGCGGAAAGTTCGTTCCCCACATTTCGTTCCTCACATTTCGTACCCCACATTTCGTTCCGGGGATATTTCGTCTCCCCACATCTCGTACCCGGAAACTTCGTTCCCGACCGAGCTCATTTTGTCTCCTAGATTACACAGTGTTGAAAAACGAGTACAGCGATAGGAATGCAGTTGGAAAAATGAAAGATATTTTAATTAATTTATTTATTATAATAAACTGATAAGAACTATATACAGTATGTCCCCGGATTGAGTTTACAAGAGGGAACTAAATTTTATTTTTAGTTTTACTAAAAAACATATGCTGTTTGCTTTTACATGAAAATGTTATAGGAATTATAATTCCTTCTTGGTTTGTAGAGAATCTTAAGAAAATTTCCAGTTTTTCAAAAACAAGTCGGCCTTGACAGTTAAGCAAAAATTATTTTCTTTTCAGGTAAACTACCCTTTTTGTTCATGATACGGCAAAATATTACTAATAAAAGTTGTTCAGAATGAGAAATTATGGCCCTATAAAAAATATTAGGAAGATACGTACTTAGATTAAACCGTCATTTTTAATAAATACAATTTATTTTGTCCTTATCATAAATAAATAAATTAAAATATCTTTCATTTTCTAACTGTATTCAGATCGCTGCACTCGTTTTTCAACGCCCTGTAATCTAGGAGAAAATTGAGCTCGCTCGGGAACGAAGTTTCCGGGTACGAGATGTGGGGAGATGAAAAATCCCAGGAACGAAATGTGGGGTACGAAATGTGGGGAACGAACTTTCCGTATCCCAATATAATCTACTATTATCCATTCGGGGAAATTATCTCACTCGGCTTTGCCTCGTAAGCTAAAGTTTCCCCTTATGGATAAAATGCCTCTTTATTCACTTGTACCATACATAACTATTAATATTTTAAAATTACCGTAACTTGTTAAGAAGTTGAAAAAAGTACCTATAACATTTTTTGATCAGACTATCTACAAAAATAGTTTGATGGAAAATAGCAGGACTCCCTATATAATTCAAATAATCGCTGTAGGTCAACCTTTTTTGTTGACTATTTATGAGTTTTCGTAGGTATAGCTTATTATGCAAAGTTGTTCTGTTTGATGTCATCTAATTACCCCTAAATTTAATGACCCATACATTTGAACCACCCTGTATGATCATAAACATTAGTAATGGTATATTTTAATTTTCCATTGATTGATTACCTGCCATAATTCTCAGAGTGGCAGGTTTAAAAATAACCGGAAATAACAAAACACATTTAAAGCAAATACTGGTATAAATTTGCACTCTTGGAGCAAAAAATGTAGCAATTCATATTAATGTAACTGTAGTCTACACATAGTTAAATTTTCAATTTTCTGACTAGACAAGTAAGAGAAGATTGAAGCTGCACCTAGGGAGCTAACCTTACTCACAATCACACTTCTCAAATGTTTAAAGAGGAATTCAAATCGCTTTCATTTGCGATACTCGTTTTTCTCACATTTAATTAGTAGTTTGAGATTTTCAACATTTCCACATTAAACCGTTTAAAGATATCAATCAATATAATCTTACCTGTATTTTGAAATGGGCAATTCCACAGGTTCCTTAGCTAAACAGAATTCTAGAGATGTAAATTTCTGTATAAACCTATCGACGTTTTCCAATTTCGGCCATTCTTCAGTCGGCTCTTCTTCAGTACCAGCATTAGTACCATCCACTTCGTCAGTTTTAATAACAGTCTTAGTTCCTAAATTGTTCTTGAATACGTTAATCATTTGTCTCATTTCCTTCTCGACAGATTTAGTTACCACTAATGTAGGATATCTTTCTTTGGTCAATTTTTTCACTTCTTTCTTATCATAAGTAACAGGAAATGTAATTTTATTATTGGTTGCGAGCCAGAACAATGCTTGCGACGCAGCTTTATGACACGCTTGCCGCTTTGTATTGGCAGTTTCAGAAAACTCCAATGCTTCTGGCCACTTTAACCTGTATGTGCAAACCCACACACTCTTTTTGTCTTGCTTTACAATTTTGTAGTGTGGAGCTACTTTCAAATTCTTTCGTTTCAGCTTCTTTGCAAGGCTATCAAAATAACCGTGCAAAACATTTTTTGGGGTTGAATAAGGAGATATTATGGCTTCGATATTCTTTTCCTCAACTCGAAGTTTAGATTGTGTAAGTGGGGGGCTTATACTATTTGTATTTATATCAACTGCAGATATATTGGCTGAATACAGGTGAATTTTTGACTTCGTAACTATTTCCTCGTTCAATTTCAGCCTACTTTCAAGGCTGGAGTGAAATATAGGCTTACCAAGGTGATTCATATAATGATTTTTTTGCAGCCATTGTAGTGCCACCGATGCAGCATTATGGGATGCATTTTTCTTACTGTTCCCTACTTTTGTAAAACTTTTAGGATTAGGCCATGATATTATATACGCACAGAACCATAACTCTTTATTTTGGATAAACACCGGCAGTGTTAGCCGGTATGAAACGGATTGGTATTTATTGGCAACAGCGACAAAATAATTATGTAGAATATTTTTTGGTGCATCATTATGATTCCCCCAAACGTTATTTGGGTTGTAATACATCGATAGCGGGGGTGACAAACTCGTTTCACTTACCGCGTAACTCTTTGGATTCTTACCCAAAGCAGTCTTTTTTGGTTCACGCTTTTTGTGTTTTTGGGATTTTGGTAACTGGAAATTTGGATCGGCGCCGGCGTTCAGATCACTCGAAACGATGCTCTTAAATCGCTCCTTTCGGTTTTGCCCGTGCTTCTTCGCCATGCTTACTATGTTTTTAAAATTACCGCTAACAACATTCAAACAGGTTTCCTGAAAACACTTCAAATGTTATAGTTAGTAGTTAGTATCACTTATTGTTTCAAAGCGCACATGCAGCACAAAAGACGCTGGTTAACAATATACTCAATCAGATACGAATCTTACCTCCTTGAATATAGTTGTGGTGGGGCTGTCATCGTCAACAGTCGTCCTTGGCAAGGACTCCGTGCGCCTTATTGGCTTTTATCAAGTGGCAATTTTAAATTCGTGGTTCCGTGCAGACTGCAGGCTGTTTTGGGCAACGGCCTGTTTTACACGATATGATTGCATCACACATACTATTGCCACAGAATAATAATAACCAGAAGGATATCTCGTATTACCTGACCGCCGGCCCCGCATAGCCTTGAGACGTTTCTACCCTGAAATTCTACCCTGAAACGGCCAGTGTAGGTAGCGGCTTTGGGGAGAGCCCATGGAATACAAAGGTTCGAGGTCACCCGTTGTCGGCGTCGACATCAATACGGTTTTGTAGAAGATATCCTTCTGGTTATTATTATTCTGTGCTATTGCGTTGCTCAAAGCCCGGTTTACAATCGTACAATATTAAACTTGGAAATTTTCAAACGTCGTTATGATGTTATGAAATTTACAGAGTGTATCTAAAAAGTATACCATAAATTAAACAACACGCGTGAGGCATGAAACAGCCCCGATTGAATGTAAAATATCTATTTCCAGAAACACCCTCATCATAGCCTTTTATAATTGAAATTCTTATTTCTTCTTTTCCTCATGTTACCCATAAATATTCAAATAAAAACACATTTATATCACCTGTTTAAACAGGTTGCATCCAACTTCCAAAATTTTAGACGCTTTTCTAAGAATTAAAATCTTCTTCTTCTTCTTTTTCAACCATTATCAGTCCACTCTTGAACGTAGGTCTCTTCCATTTTCTTCCATCTTTCCCTGTCTTGTGCAATGTTCATCCACCGTTTACTTGCCACACTTCTAATATCGTCTACCCACTTTTTTGGGGGCATCCCACGCTTCTTTTTGTTTGTCTTGGCCGCCATTCTGTAATTTTGTATACCCATCTGTCTTTGTTCTGTCTAGCCACATGACCAGCCCACTGCCACTTCATTTTAGCAATTTTCTCGACTACATCAGAGATTCTTGTTTTTCGTCTAATGTCCTTGTTTCTAATTTTATCTCGGAGTGTAGTTTTGAGTTTTTTTGCGTAGGCTTTAGTTAGGCTTATCGTTTCCATTCCGTATGTATTGACTGGCAAGACACACATGTCATACACTTTTTTTCTTAAATTTATGGGAATTTTATTGTTCTCAAGAATATATCCCAGTTTTCCGTAAGCCGCCCACGCAAGTCTAACCCTTCTGGTAATTTTGGCATGTTGGTTCTCTTTCCCTAATTTTATAATATGACCGAGATAGACGTACTCCTTGACACATTCAATATAATTATTGTCTATGTCTACATTGGCATCTTCAGTTGTCATTACTTTTGTCTTGTAATTCATTTTTAGGCCAATATTTGGTGCTACTTGGTTTAGTTGTTGCACCATTTCATTTAGTTCGTTTATGTTGTACCCTATTACAACAATGTCGTCTGCGAACCTAAGATGGTTAAGTCGGAAGCCATCAACGTTAATACCTTTTACATCCCATTGTAATTTCTTGAAAACGTCCTCAAGAGCCAAGGTAAACAATTTGGGCGATATAGAATCCCCTTGTCTTACTCCTCTTTCTAGAGTTATTTTACTGGTTGTGGCAGTGTCATCTATCTTAATGTGAATCGAGGCTTGTTTGTAGATGTTTTCTATAATTTGTATATATCTGGAATCTACTCTTGCGTTTTCTAAAGAGTTTAGAACTGACCAAATTTCGACGGAGTCAAACGCCTTCTGAAAGTCGATGAAAGCTAGGTGTATTGGAATATTATACTCTGTGCATTTCTCCATCAAAGTACGTATAGTATATATGTGGTCTATTGTACTGAACCCTCGTCTAAAGCCAGCCTGTTCTACTGGCTGATAGAAATTCAACTTTGTCGTCAAGCGATTCGTTATTATTTTTGTGAACAATTTATATAGGTGCGACAAAAGAGATTAAAATATGACAAAGAAAATATTTTTTTAATATTTTAGGATAGGTAGGCTCCACAAAATAAATTTCATTTTCTTTTAAAAAAATGCAGGAATAAATTACTAAAGCGAATACAAAATTTAAAGATGTTATACGTCCAAAATAAAAACTTTCTATATTTTAATATTACATCTTGCATTTTGTTTAGTATTTATATTTTAATGGAGAAATAGCCAGAACAAAAAACTTATATTTATCAGTATTAGAACTACTCTAAGTTAATTACATACATACGTAACATAAACCAGTTACGGCTGCTTCTTAGAGGCTCAGGGGCTTGAGCCTCTCAGTTGTCAACAGCCTATCTGTATGTAGTAACTATTTTACCATCGAACCGATATTTTATCATCTATTCTACCGCTATAATATAACAAGATTTAAGTAATGAAACTTGGAGAAGTATGTCAGCATAACATGAGTTATGTGTTAATACACTTGCTCGTATAATATTATGCACTAAGCAGCTGGCAGCTGCCCGGGGCTCTCGGGAACGAAGTTCCGAACTTGTATGCGAATTAGGGACAAAAACGCTATTGCTACAGAATCGGCGATATAGCAGTTTAAATGTAAAGAGAGGGCCCACGATGTTAGAGCCGAGACCGCCACAATATCTCGAATTTAATGTAATATTTACAAATATCGCGCTCCCGAAATGTAACGCGTTTGGCTGCGCCAGTAGCTTTGCTCCTTGGAAATGTGGTGCAAGCTTCGATATTGAAAATAAATGCCAATACAGGAAGGACATTCTTATATCTTTGTCGGCCGTGTTTGGATATAATATCGGTTTGTAGTTGGAACGTGTTTATTTATTTTGTGTGTTTTCTGTTGTTTCGTGCAGCTTTATACAAAAAATAGCGGAAAATATCATAACTAAGTAATATTCTCAACATTCATTTTAAAAGTCTACCGTTCACCGAAAAGGTTAACGTAAGAATATTTGAACGACCTACACCAGTATTAAATTTCCACCTACAAAATAAAGTTGGAGCTCTTAATTTTACAATACATTTTTCTGTGGAGATTTACAAGAAAACCAAATGGATTTGTGGATGTGATGCATTACTCACTTTGTTTTGTTTTTCGTTATTCCTATATTTCGTATTTTGGCTTGTGTTTGAATACTTTTTGTTATGCGCATTATTAAAATTAAAAATAATCGCTATATTTGAATTAAAACATCGACGGAATATAGGTGAGGCCTTAATTGTTATTCTTTGACTAGTTATTGTTCAAAATTAAGAGCTCCTCAAATAAATTATCATGAGCGGCCACTGACACAAACTTAAATGTGTTTTTTTAGAATAACACTATTGTGGAACTAAGTATAACGCGGTTGGCTTTGTTCCAGATGTGTACATAGATGATAACGGTTGATGTAGTAAGCACTTATAGGGAGTGTGACGAATATAAAGATGCAGTGATGGAAATTGAGGAAGGAACTTCTGCCCTGTAAAAGTTTTTTCTTTCAAAAGTTTCTTATATTTTGAAGCAATTGTAAATACAGATGATTATCATTAAATAAAAAACCTCAAATTTAGCAACAACGTATACGATAAAACGTGACTTTTATAAGACAATACTAACTTTTTCGCAATTTCTTATTTTTCATAACAAAATTAATACATAATGAGAATATTTTTGGGAACTCCAAAAATTGTTAAAACAGTCCAATACCATGTGATTTGTTCTAAAAAAATCTGTAAAAGGCTTTACTCGGAACTTCATGGCAAACGGAAGTTTTGAAATAAAATTTTTGAAAATATAAAAGGAAAAAAGAATGTAATTTATTTGATGTGTTCATTCTGCATCTGTTGGGTTTGTGTCCAAAGTACGAATATTTTTGCCGAATGAAAAAACCTGCTATGTGCAAAATATTACATTTATTTAACTATAATAGTTCTCGAGTTAAAGCAAAAATAAGCAGAATTTTACACTTTTAAGGTGCTCATCCTGTAAATATTTGACCGAAAGTATATTCGGTTTTGAACCAGTTAGACATATAATTCTCGTGCAAAATATCATCTTCCTCCAACAAATACTTTTTGAGTTATACCGCCAACAGACAGGCGGACAGATAGACCACAGTCTATTGTATATAGACTGTGGATAGACAGACGAAGTTGGGAAAACCTGTTTTTCGTTACCTAGGGACCTTGAAACGTGAAGACCTGAAGAAATTTCGGAAGGTGATTTTTTCAAGATTACAATAAGTACTTTCTTCGTCTTTTAGATGAGGGAAGTAAAAATAACATTTCATATCACGAAAACTGATGAACACGTTTCCACCTTCCAAGGTTGATTTATTATTATTAACAAAGACAAATATAAATCGAAATATCTACAATTTTTAAACCACCCGAAATTGGAAGAACATTTTTTTGTGAAAAATTTACTCATAATCAAATAAAAATATGTACTTCAAAATGTCCAATTTTCCACAAAAACTACCTATTCATCTCTTTCGTAGTGCTTTTCTTAGCCCAATTCTCTTACTGCCTTCGAAATTGGGAGTTCCAAAAAACCGTAAAAATTTGTGAGCATTCAAAGCTAAAGATTCAAAAAATCACGCAAAAAGGTCTCAAAATAAGATCTAAACCCCTCTGCTGGGAGATGCTATTCACGGGAAAAATACCCAAAAATACATAATGTTGAAAATAATTCTCAGATTTGTAATGGAAAGCATTTTCACAAATATCATATATGTTTATTTTTTCTCGGGAAAGCACGTCTTGATTTTGACATGTAACATCAAAAGGACAAGAAATTATTACTGCATCAGTATTTGTTGGAACATTTAGTTTCTATTTAATTACGTTTGGATCATCTGTTTTTAAATATTATGGACTATTCAACACTATAACATATAAACCAATCATATTGCAGACATTTGCTTTTTTCAACCAATAACAGCAGTATATCAGTGACTATTCCCCTCAGATAATATAAACCAATCCCATCAATCAATTTTCAAAATGTGAACCAATCAGAGTCGAATATAGTGAATATTTTGCACTAGTGCAATACCCGGGTATTTGCACAAGTGCAATAGCGAGTATTTGCGGGAAGAAAAGCAAACCAGCTATATACACAAGAAATTTCAGAAAGAAAACTGACAACTCTTTAAAAAGAATAGTGTGGTATACAAAGGATGACATTTCTTCGAGGAATAGTCTTGCAATATTCCCCGCGTGCATTCTGTATAATTCGAATATACAGAATGCACTAGGGATATAACTACTGAATATTGGGCACCATGCAAAATATTCACAAAACAATTTACCTACTCAAAAACTAAACAGCCTTGTTGCGAAATATCGCTTAGCAACGATGTTCTGTCCTTAGTGATATCGCCAGGTTACGTAAAACTAAACACTAACAAACTGTGTGAACAAAGTTTGGCCTGCTTTAAAAATTTTAAAATATTGTGTTTTGGAAGTATTCCGCTGAATTTAATTGAGAATGAATAATTATATTAATTGTTATTGTTATTTTTCAATAAAGTTAACCGTTATATATTAATATTGTTAAATAGTCGTCCCAAATACCACTCGAAGTGGATATATTTTTTTAAAATATTTTGCCATTTCCATAGAAATTATTGCAAATTTCACTCAACAAAATCACATTTAAATGTCACTCGCCTTCGGCTGGTGACATTTTTAATGTGATTTTGTATCGTGAAATTTAAACGCAATAATTTACATGGAAACGGCAAAATATTTGTCAAAAATATATCCACTGCTTGTGGTATTACCCTTGACTATTCAATTCACCTGTCATCTGTCAAAAAGTGACCAATGAAAATCCAGAATTCTGACGTTTCTTGACCAATCAAAAAAATATCAGTGGATATATCTTCCTAGAAGGTATTCAAGTGACTATTTTTAACAAATGCGATTTTTATTAGAAAAAGTCAATATTAGTGTTCTGTTACTATAGAAATTGCGTGGTTTGCTGCTAGATTTACTGAAAACTAATTTGAAAAAGTAGTTTGGTTCATTAAATAGTCCCTCGAATACCATTTTTAGTCAAAGTTAAGTAGATTATTTTTAGGTGGTATCACTACTCATGTCTATTGCGCTTGGGATTAATCGTACCAAAGCGCAATGGACATTCGTGACACCACCGCAAAAATAGTCGACATAACTTTGACTACTCATGGTATTATAAGTGATTATTTTATTTCTGTCGGCCTTTATTTCCCAACCGTGATAATATAATGACAACTTTTAAGTTTTGTAATAAAAAATGTAAGGCTCATTTTGTAATACAATGAGGAATGCCCCATTCTAAAAATAGTAAAACCCAAGGAGAAAATAATCGTATTTCGGTTTTTGTAAATTCTTTTCCTAAAATCTCCAACATGATTATTAAAGTACGAGATTTACAGAAATTTGGAGTACTTCAGATCTGGAAACATTCATTTTGCCTCGTCCTTGATCTAAAGAAAATTTTGCGTGCAGTAGAAAGACTAAAAATTAGATCTTCTTCACGGGGGTCAAAGTCGAAAATCGAGTTCGCCCAATCTTACTTGATATCAGCCTGCTCGTTTTGGCTTTAGTTCTTGTTTCTCTCAAATTTCACTGATTCAGTTTGACATTCTAATAACGGTGTCGCCGGTTAAGGTGTTAGATTCTGAGAAAACATCGTTTGCAATAAGTTACGATTAGGTACCGCATTTTATGTTTTTCTAACACAAAAAGCGTGCATACTTTTAATACACAATCGCAGTTAATTTCAAAAGAACTAAAATTGATGAACTAAACATGTATTAATTTACCTGCATACCTTATTTCGTTTAGACTCCTCCAATTATTAAGGCGGTAGGAGCCACATAAATTATTAGGCTAAAAATCTATTTATACATCTACCTTTTATAGATGAAAAGGGTATTGCTGGTCGACATTTCTCAGTTTTGACATTATTAACAGAATTATTACAAGAAAATAATTTATCTCTTCAAATTAAAAAGATAGGTTAGTTTGTGGTTGTGTCGTTATTTGTAACTTTTTTGAAAATCTGTTTGAACATACATGAACTTCATAAAGGGGCACAGGTTTTAACGAAATAGAACTATTATTCTATGTTTCATTAACGTGTCGTGTAATAAATTTTGTAAAATTCACCTATTTATTGTAAAGTTGCTATATCTTCCACATTTCTTCTTCTATAGTCTTTAAATTTCGTACTTTCAGCCGTAAATATCTCCAATTAAAATTATGTTTAGTAAACAGCGAATGATCAAATAACAACTAAGGAATCGTCAATGCAAATGTTTAATTTTCCAATGCCGAGTACAAGACAAGAATATATGTAGATAATAAAGGACGGACAATGCATACTTCAACGCTAACCAGGTATGCGGATTAAAATAATGGTCGCTTTGTAACCTTTGCATTTTCTGGTTTATGAGTAAAATTACATTTTGTATCGCATAGAGATTTTTCTTTAGTTAAGATAACACATTTTCTACGTAGATTTCCTTGGTGCAAAAGCCACGTTTCCGTGTCTTTTGGTTACAGAATATGTTCTCGGTATTATTAATCAAAGAATATGTATAAAATAACTAATTACTGAACAAAATCTATTTGAACAACAAGTTTAAATAAAAATGCATTAAAAGTAACAGGCATATTCTATCACTTTCGTCAAAGCAGTTTTGTCACAAGTCATTATTAAATTGTTTTTATTATTTACACCTAGGTAGTATTTAAAGTAGATATGTTTTGCAATAGTAATTTTTCGACGACTAACGTCGTAAGTAGATTTTTCTCACTGTCATTTGACAACAGAAAGTTGACATTTGCCGCTGAGCGTGCGTTTTTATCACTTTGCCGCTCGTCGAGCGTTTTGGGTTTCCGCGTGAACAAAATAGGTAGCCACGTCCGAATGTTTCCTTGACAACGCCCGTCATTTGTTGAAATAATCGCATCACATGCATATATGTATTATACATATATTGCTAGTAGGGCCTCGGAACGCCCGAAAACATTACGGCGCCGACATAGTTTCACTTAGAGTATAACGCGTCTCGTGCGCATGCCTGAGAATTCGAACTCCGTCTTTAGAAGCAAATTTTAAACTTGACCACTTCCCCATTAGGCGGACGACGCCGCCGCGCTTGCGCACAGCTCACCAAATACATTGAAGAGTTGGTTGTTTATCTCACTTCCTTCGTGAGTTTCCCACTTATAGCCGCTAGCAATATAGTAAGTATTACATATATGGTCACATGCCATAGACTGCTCGAGTAATGTTAACTTGACGGTCAATTAATTTTTGCGATAAAATGAAATTTGATATTTTCCATTAATAATATGCTCAGTCGTCGAAAAAATTGTATGTATGTTTCGAGCTGAAAGTGCGCTTGCCGCTTTTGCATGATTACTGGTTTCGGCTTTGCCTCAACCAGCAATATTCATGCTCAAGCGGCAAGAATGCACTTTCAGCTCTTAACATACAATATACTATTTTTCACGATTTTTGCTTTAAAAAAGTGGAACTTTCAATACGAGTTTTCGTTAAAAATGGACGACTTTCACGATCACTATGCAAAAATAGTTATTTGTTTCATTAGTACAAAAAATGCATGATTTCGGGACAAGTAAGACAGATCGCCGGACGACGCGCAGCGGAGTCCGGCGAGTCTTACGCGTCCCGAAAACGCATTTTTTGTGCGAATGAAACATACTATTTTTTCTCCAACTACTCATAAATTCGGTAATATGACTTATTATTTAGAATCAAACATTGTAGGTTATATTGTAGAACTGTCATGGCGCAAATAAACAATCACTATACCGGGAAATTAAACAACAACGACGGCGATTGCCGAATATTCACGAAGCGTTTGTGTTTTATTTAAAATTTACCATGTAAAACCCTATCTTGCGTCCATTTTTGTACTAGTGCAAATATGAATCGAAAAGTGTACAGTTGCCAAGGTAATTCGTGAACATCCCGAAATGACTTACTTTTTATACAAAATTATTCGACAATATAGCGTCTTATTCGTGTGGTTGGAGAAAAAATTAGTTTCTTAATACATTACAATCAGAAGACATCGAAAATTTTAATCTGCGGATTTCTCAGAAGTGCTCGACTTTAATCAAGTACATATTTCTTATTTAGAAATAACGACAATATTTTTCATATCAAAAATGGCCATGCGATTTAAAGAAAAACTTTGCGCTAGTTACGTATTTAGAAATGCTTTGTGGTATGAAAGATAAGATTGTATTTCGCTAGATTTGCATGCTCTTTTTAGAACGCTTATGAGAAAGCAGGATTCTCTGTAAAGACCTTGCATTTCTTAAAGATAATAGTTTACTTGATCGCGTGGCGGAATAAAAAGCCGTGGAAAAAAGCCGGGGTATAAATAATTATCATATTTAATACCTAAATACTTCAAGCAATTCAATTTCTTGTTTGTCTTTATGTGCCGACAAACCCTGAAAGATTGCCAACATTTGCTAGAAATTTGTGTGAGAATTTTCAGCAAGGATCATATTCACTTTACAGTTCCACATTAGTATTTTAGTAACTTAATAATCTTAAATTCGTGACAATTTTATATTTTTTAGTAGATGGAAAGTCAAACTTGTTGCTCTGCAGTTCCATACAAATGTGTACATTTCCCTACTTCAGCATAAAAATAATTTGTATTGTGTACACGGTTTATGATTTGCGATTTCTGGTAACTTTAGAGATGAATTTCTTTAATGTGTACATCGGTAATCCCAGCAGTAATGTTATTATAGAACCTATAAAGTTAAGGAATGTTTCATTTTTCTCTGTTCGCAAGACTTGGAAATTGTAAATTCCTGTTTAACCCTCAAATTACACTCTTGAACTTCAATTTTTTTAAATGTATATTGAACCAACTAATACAAAAGAAACTGCTTTTATTCTGCGGATAGGTATTTGATTAACAGATCCATTGTATTCATTGTTGACAGCAAAATTTTAACGTGTTTGCAGAATTTATTTAGTTAGTTTTCTATAAAAAAGCAAAATCATGGTAAGTCGTGTGACACCAAAATATAATTTTCCACCAGTCGTACTAGAATTGGCACATTATTGATAAAATTTTGTTGAGAAAAGTCAAACATTCCATTACATCAGCCCAGGGGCGTACCCAGGATCAAAACTAGGGGGGGGAGGGCAACTCTGGTCATTGAGGTTCTGACATTTCAGCAGGGAAAAGGCGAATGAAAACAAAATTTAAAGAAATTTATATTTAATTATAGCAGTGTTTTATTAGTTTTATTATTTGCTCGAAAAAAAATTTTTTTAGTTACATTTATTTCAGTTTTAATTTTTTTTCTTATACTAATATCATTTTTCGCGGGTTTAAACAAAACTTGTTCAAAACTTTCGTTTCTATCCAGTCCTGATTTTGTTTGAAGAATTTCCGATGGACGCTCATCAAACACAACCCAGTCAGTCTGTCCTCTCCCATTGTACTTCTGAGCCAGGTCTTTACCCTTCGAAGGGTACTGAAAGATCGTTCATCAGTAGCCGTAGTGGATGGGAAAGCACTTAAAATGAGGAGTGCACGCCTGGTTGCAGGGAAAAAATATTAGCCTCCTCCAAAAGTGCAGCCACTTCAATGTCATTTAATTTGTCTTCTGCTAAATTCTTCTTTTTCCACAGATTATACCACAAATCTAATTCTGCAGAGATATCACCCAACTCATAAAACTCCATAAAAGACTTTGCATTTTATTCCAAATCTTTTGAAGCCATTTTTAGCATGTATGAAGGATGAAGATGGGATAAGGCAAAAGCAGGTGTATTTTCGTGTGAGAATCTAACATTCAAAGCTAAAGTTAGGGAGTCAAGATAAGGGATGATTAACGATCGTCTCCATCGCAGTCTCAGATGGTGGATTAGTTCGATGCATTTGCTTTTTAACGATTCGTGGTACTGATAATTCAACCCCGACTTTCTCCGCGATATCATGTGATTTTTTAAGTAATTCATCAGAAACATGCTCTATTTCTTGTCGATCCTTCTCTATGACCTCTATGATTTGACCAATATGCTTCCTAACCATAATCAAATCCATATTTTTACCTTGTAGAACGTTCACAACGGGTTCCAAAATCGCAGAGTATTTGGCAATCATGACTAAACATACGATGAAATTTGGTTTAGTATTTGTATTGTATTGTATTGTAGTGGTGTAGTGATGAGAGTTGGTTGGATGCCATACAGCACTGCAGCCTCTTGGCTTATTGTGCTGCTCATCATTACACTTATTCAGTAAAAAGGTCTGCCGTTTTTATTAGGTTCAGTAGCCTTTTCACCAGGTGTTGTCTTGTTAGAGTATCTCGAGGGTTGTCTCCCTCCAGGAGTGTGTGTCTCCATCGGGCAAGAGCTTCACAATTGAAAATGACATGGGAGGCTGTTTCATCCTCCTCATTACAGAGTCTACAAATGGGTTCTTCTATGAGAATTCCCATTGTGTGCATATGTTTACGAAGGTTACAGTGACCGGTTATCAGCCCCGTCACTAGCCTAATTTGATGTCTGCTTAGTCGCAGTAGGTCATCTGTCAGTTTTTCAGATGGTTTCCTTAGCATCTTCTTGCTATGTCTTAGTCCTTCCACACAGTTTGGTTTAGTAACTGCACAGTGCAATTGATACGTAGATTTTCTTGTAGCATAGTTTCCTTCGACCGAGAGATGTTCTAGTGCATTGACGATTTCATGAAAGCTTTCTGAAAATTTTTCTAATGCTCTTGTATTTATCAGACCATCTGATCTCACAGAGTCTTAATAAATTGGGAACCGAATTCCTGCGGACTGGTGACTCCCTAAAGAAGGATATTGTATCCTTAACCGTTGCAATTGTGTTTCTTATTTCTGGTAGTTTGCTAGCAATTGATACGTAGATTTTCTTGTAGCATAGTTTCCTTCGACCGAGAGATGTTCTAGTGCATTGACGATTTCATGAAAGCTTTCTGAAAATTTTCTAATGCTCTTGTATTTATCAGACCATCTGATCTCACAGAGTCTTAATAAATTGGGAACCGAATTCCTGCGGACTGGTGACTCCCTAAAGAAGGATATTGTATCCTTAACCGTTGCAATTGTGTTTCTTATTTCTGGTAGTTTGCTAGCATCATTGACCACAAGATTTAGTTTGTGGCTTGAGCAATGGAAAAACAAAGATTTGCTGTACTTTTTCTTCAGAATGGCCTGCACACCACCTTCTTTTCCCACCATCGTGGAACACCCGTCAAATCCCAAGCTAACACAATTCTCTGCAGAAAGATTCTCATTAATTAAAAAAATCTGAATTGCGCTAGCAATTGTAGGGGCATCTTGAGATTTCAGCTCAACATACCCAACGGCTGGCTGCCATAGATTCCTCTTACAGTCGCTAGGTGGTTCTAGATACTTCTTGGTTTTTACACCATTTCAGTGAAGTAAACAACTGATAAATCGCCATCGCCCTACCTAATTTTGTTTCGTTTCATCACTTTATAACCATTTTTTTTTGGTTGATTTTCAGAACGCAGCCCCATAATTTAAACACTTTTTTTTTGCTTCTAGGGGGGCAGCTGCCCCCCCCCCTGCCCCTCGCTGGGTATGCCCATGCATCAGGCGTTGCTAGGTAATTTACAATAAAAATGTACAGGAATAATATTCCAGTCCTAAGCCGGGAATATTTTTCGATAAAAAGACACGTTTTCCTATTTTTTTTAATTACTCGTATCGATCGGCTGAAAAATAGTATGTGTATCTTGGACAAAAAGCAACATTCCCAGACTCCTGTGTTGTTGGACTCGGAATTCGCCTCGCCCAACAATATTCACAGTTGTCCGGGAATGTTACGCTTTTCGTCCTAGATACACAATCTACTATTTTTCTTCTATAAATGCTGTAAATAGTACAGATTCTTCACAAGCAACAACAATAAAATTATATACAGTAATTGCCATTTAATGTTTATTAATGTTTTGTAGCTAGTAATTTAATAAAATATTTAAAAAAATAAGAAATTTTTAATTGCTAGGCTAGTTGCTACGACGCGACGTGGGTGGACAAACACCCGCCGGAAAAAATCCTCCCGAAAAAACGTCTCGGAAAAATACCTCCAGGATAAAATGCTACTAGACATAAATTCCCCTGAAAACTACAGGAAAACAAAATGTAAGCTACGAAATGACATTTGCAATTGACAATTAAGTTTTGCTTTAACATTATTGTTTTGTTAATAAAGCTATACTATTGAATCTAGGGCGAAAAACGCACGGACTAAAACCTCCCGACAAAGAACCCTCGGACAACAAAAAACTCCCGGACAAAAAACCTCCGTATAAAACTCTGCTGGCAAAAGAAACGGACAAACGTCAAATTAATTTTTAATTGTTTTCATTTCTGACCAATCGCGTACCTCAATGCGTACACAGCAATAATTGAATGATAATTTTCATCTATCTGATACTCCACGAGACACACTATATATTTGAAAAGGTAAAACATGATATTTAAAAACAAAGGATCCCTACATTGTTTTAATATTTTGACAAACAAATGAACTGTGTCGTCGAATAGAAATGTTGTATTTGTCATTTTCCGGCTGTAGCCCGGAAAGTAAAAGAGTATCCTGCTTGAGTTTTTGCCCTCGAAAAATTAACCTCATAATCTGCAAATCATTTTCCTTTAGCCCTAATAATAATGAAAATTTTCATTTAATCAAATCGAAAATTAAACGCCCTGTAGACATAATATATTGGGGTTTTCCTCCGGGGTTTTTTTTTGTCCGGGTTTATTTGTTTGCTTTTTTTCCGGTTACAGGTAAAGACACAAATCAGGATATAGTATTATTTAAATAAGGAATTGCCATTTAGTTTATTTTCTGTTTTGACGAATATCTTTTCATTTATAACTTTGCTATTTGTAAAAATAAACGGACCATAAGAAGGATAGAAATAGCCCTATCTAAGCAAGTACAACGTTCCATTTAATCCGCTTTACGAGAAAGCTATAAATCACTTCTTGCAGAAAGTATTAACAAGATAATACTTCTGGGCTGATAACGGTTGACAGCCAGCTGATTCTCTTCAGATATGTAAGCAAGTGCTTCCTTTAAAAATACTAACGGACTATTCCATCAATTCTAGAAATTATAATTTCAATAACATCCAGTATGATGAACAAATCATCTATATTATGAAATTTGACGTTATTCATGGGCAATTTGCAAATAGCAAACAGAAGAATTTGGACTGTAATCTCAATACCGATGATGTCATAACCGTAATAACAATAAATATGAGAACGCAAAACGGAAAATTAGATAGATAGGTTGAAAATATTCCAGTTAACATCGAATTTAAGTATTGAACATTTTATTGTAATTTTGGTACAATATCCTGAAATTTTTTGCTATAAAATTACGGAAAATTTGTTATAAGTTGAGGTAAGAACTGCTAATTGGCTATATATTTTCTTTTTTTGAAAACCTAAAATTGTTCTGCAGGCTTGAAAGTTTTTCTAAAGAACATGGGAAGAGTTGCGAAAGTTTCATATGAATGTAATTTGAAAATGCTGCAATTTTCTGACTTTAATAATTTACTGTAAATATATGTTACAGGGCTATACAAACCTGCTAACAATTTGCTATGCATATAATAATAATGAATCATGTATGAGATATTAATTAAGCTTGATTTTTACAATACTTCGAACCAGACAGGACAGTAAATCCGTTAATGACAGGAATGGCCAGAGAATCTTTTAATGTCTAATGCCATAAGCATGAGTTACAAGAAAATTTTTAATTTAACCAGGAACTTAATAGTAAAACAATAACAAAGATAAAAATAAAAATAATAACAAATTCAGAACCGTTTTATATATGTATATTATGTAATGATACGGATAACGGGGTATAAAAATCAGTTTAAAATAGGATTAAAAGATTACAGTAATTAAATATTATAAAGATCAATTTGAATATGACTTGAATATTTGAATAATTGGTATATATTTAGAAAAGAAAATAGAATTTACTAGCAGTCCAGTGAGACAAATGTCTCACCTGGAAGGTGTCAAAGTGGTTGCCTAACCGATCGAGGTTTTAAGGCGCAGAGGGTCGCAGCTTCGTTTGGCTGCTGAAACATTTTTATTTAATACTCGTTCTATTTGAAAAACGGTCTTTTTGTGATTTCTCGAAAACCGGAAGTGTCACGTGACTGAAATTCGGTTCCTGAGCTGACATGACCATTCCAAACATATAACTTTCATAACTTTTTTCTTTATCTCTTACGGTTTGGCTGCTGAAACAGCGTCCCAGACAGACAAAACAGCGTCCCGGACAGACAAGTATATTAGATAAAGGACTAGCAGTCCTGTGAGACAAATGTCTCATTTAATAAAACAAAAAAGACCGTCCCGGACGGACCAGCGTCCCGGAAGGACGGAAATCACGCGATTTCTCGAAAACCGGAAGTGTCACGCGACGACTGAAATTCGGTTCCTGACCTGACATGACCATTCCAAACATATAACTTTAATAACTTTTTTCTCTATCTCTTACGGTTTGGCTGCTGAAACAGCGTCCCGGGCGGACACGTCTATTAGATAAAGGATAATTTAATAAAATGAGGCTGATAGAGAAACAGAAGGATTCTAATTTAATGTAATATCTAAATATGAAATTGGAAAATAATGACAAATACTTAATCGAGATAGACTATTGCAGATATATATACTGTTTCGCGGTTACTCGAATTATGCTTCTTAACATAGAATTTCGGCATATACCTCGTAGTATTTTTTATATGAACACCCAGCATTTTTTGGCTTAATGTGCCTTGCACCTTTTGAAGTCGAGCAAAAAACCCGCGCGATGGTCATGCTCTTTGGTGGCTCGTGTTGTTTGAGTACCTTGAGAACGAAGATACTTAGGCAGATTTGGCCGTTTTGCTGTTTGTGCATCCATATTCACTAACGTTTCGCAAGACCTTGCAGCTTGCATCATCAGAGTGAAAGTCGCACTAAGAACCGAAGGTAAAAAAGGTAGGTAAAGGTTCAGGGTTATTTTAATTCCCCCAACTGGGGGCGGGCTGCTATAGGGACCTTGCGTCCCTCTTCAGCCAAGAACAGGAATTATAGAATGGGTGAAAGAAAGGAGGGGCGGAGACTGGAAGAAAAGTCAGGAAAGGTGGAGAAATACTGCCCCGGCATTCACCTCAGAGAAGGTACTCTGTTGACTCAGGAAAACCCCCTAAAAATCTGAATCAGAGCAGACGGCCAGGGGAATCGAACCCGCGACCTCCCGAATGCTAAGCAGACATGGTAACCCTAGTCTACAGATCTCGGTGAACCGAAGGAAAAACATCTGGTGTGATACACGCACACAACTTCCTTTTACAGTGATCTTATAATTAACCAAAAATTTAATTTTAAATTTTTAAGCATTTGTCAAAAATTTTCTAAAATTAAAAATTTTACAAAAACGGTACAAAATACAGTTCAAGAGCCAATTTTTTTCTATAATTTTAAGCTGAATTCAAAAATGTAATAATATACCGGGTGTTGTATTTAAAATAGGAGTTAATAAAAAAAATAGAAAAAAAAACAAAAGAAACCCATTCTAGAAGTATTCAACTGGAAAATCACCTATTTCACATCAATACACATTAAAAATGTAATAAAAATGTAAAGTTAAAAAAAATCGTTCGAGCCGTTTTTGAAAAAATCGAAAAAAACTGAAAAATTGCAAGAGTAAACACCTACTTCCGGTTATGCGATTTTCTTCAAAAGCTTGCTGTCGCATCTACATAGTACACAAAACTTATATATGAAGTTTCAACGCCATACCTCTTTTCGTTTTTGAGATATTCTGTTCACAGACACACACTCACAACAAGTTTACTACTAAACATTTATACGGTTATAATAAGCCGCACATGCGCAGAGAGTTATTTTTCGTGTTAAAACTTGCAAAACACAGAGTTCACCGCCGGTCGTTGATACTTCCGCAATGAGTTATTTTCCTGGAGAAACTTGCACGCCGTCTTACATGTCGTATTCTTCTTCAAATAAAATATTCAAATCTTCTCAATTGGCGATATCCGAAATGGTAGCACACTAGTGTGACTTGACTCAAAATTAGAAGAATTAAAAAGATGCTTAGAGCTGCCCATCCGGCGTGTTTATACGCCGATTTGTAGTTTAATTCAAATAATTTCATATTAGCGAATTCCAATCACTCTCAAAATATGTAGAATTAAAAATATGCGATATATGTATCTAACTTTATAAAAAATTAAAGCCTTATTTGCTGCGCCAGCAGCAATAGTTGCTACAGCAGCTCCTTGATGTTTTAGTAGATCTCCGCTGAATGCATACATACGACTTTCATTTATACATTTCAGCTCCATAGGAGTCCATTTAACAGGCAGTGTGCAATTACTTTTTATATTTCTGCTATTAAAAAATTGTATGCACATGAATGCTTTGTCCAAACGCCTATGCGGTCGATGAATAAGCAAAAAATTGTTATTTATAGCAGCTAGAACGAGGTATATTACCCGCACCGACGGCGAAGACATGATGATGTAAACTATTGTGAATCAATTTTTACTTTATACCTTGTTTTTGGCCTCTCTTTCGAGCTCACTTGCGCATAAAGCACATTGAAATTTTTGCTGTGGCGGGCCATCCAATACATTTCCCTCTAACGGAAAATGATCCCAACAATATTTATATTCCCGTAATTCTTCTTGAAGACATTTCTCCAATTTTTTAAAATGTCTCCCTATATCCTTAGCAAAATTATTTTTTGCTATATCTATAGGCAAACAATTAATTTCCTCTGCAGTAATCAACATAGCTTTCAGTTTTAGTTGCGGATTGTGGCAATGATGACGATGATGGTGATGCCGAGGTTATGTTGTTAATACTAATGCCGGCATTACTGCTGCGACTGCAAAACACGAAAGCGCACTTCTGCTCAGAAATGATTACTGGCCCTTCAATCGCATAACTTTTTAGCAATATCTCTACTTCTCAACTAACTATGAACAATTTTAAGAGCGCATGGTAGGTAAGCACGACAGTTGCGTGATTGCTTACTCTGTGGTCTTTATTGCATTTACAACCGCAGCAGTAGCACATCAGGTTTGAATCTTGCAGCAATATGATTTTATTATGATTTCAGGATCCCACTTTTCGCTATATTTACAGCCAAATAATTTATAGATTTCAAGGCAAAACCACTGCCTCTTTCTTCAAACTCGCTCATTTTATGTTTTAATTGAGCTGCCGACGCGTCACAAACCTGAAAAATATCTGCACTTGCAAAAATTTAAAAAAAATCGTATTAAAGAACTTGGTATGCAATGTAGCTGGTTCTGTAGGCTTCATATAATCCCCACAAAATATAAAATTCGCTTTTATTACTCCCATCCTATTTAAAACTCTCTTTATACGCTTTCGAGCCAAATCATAAGCGTCCTTAAAAAATATATCTATGTCGGGGATATCATACTTCAAATTTATTAGAACGCCGCTTCTTATACGACTTTTGAACGCACTTTCAATGTCTTGCCATTTTACTTTTTTTTTCGACTCCGTCAACGCCGCCACCAACTGCTGCAACATTTTCCTTTAATCGTATTTGGTCTGCTCTCAGTTTTGCTAGTTCCGTCTCGTAATGCCTTTTTCTTCCAATCGAGCCGCTCTCTTTTTTAGATTTTCTTAGCAATTTTAAAGTTAACGTTACACCCCTTTGATTTATTTTTATTAACTCATCCATCTCGACACGCTACGTTACACACTCACACAGCTCTTGCTCTCTATTATTCCACAATTATAGCTACAATTTTATTTAACACGAACAATGCTTAATAGTAGAGGGGAATGCTCCGGCATCAGGCAAACACGCATATTAGAGGAGTTAATATCCTACAGGCGCGCTCTGTTTTTATCCAGATGAATGTCTTCCGGACCGCCCCAACTGCACAGAATCTTTAGTCTAGAGGGGGGTGGCTGCAGCTATTACACCTCCACATACATGTATGCAGCGATATTTACGACAACCGGAAGGGTATTTACGACAACCAAATGTTTAGTCTAGGATGCAGGTGTGCAATATATTTTTGTCAATTTAACAGCTGTTACACATCCACATGCATGTATGCAACGAGATTTACGACAATCGGAAGTTTATATTTATCCTAAAAAAGGGGTGCCGTAGCGGATGTTTAAAGGATGCAGAGGTGCAAGCTATTTTTGTCAATTTAAATATTTATTTAATTGATGGCAGGAACTTTGTTTAGTCTGGAAAACGTGACAAGACGCAACACGATTTAAAATAATTCAAAATTCATTCAATCGCAAAATTAATCGATACAATTGACCATACTGACCAGCTAAACTGGGCATCGCAAATTCGAACAATCACAAAATTCAGCGAGTAGGCTTGCAAAATCGCAACACGCACCATTGTAATCGAATCAATCGCAAAAATCAATCGATACAACTGACCATCATCGGCTAATCGTTGCCAGCTGAAAGGACATCGGACCGCAGTGGGCACAACCAACCACTACCCGAGTGGCGGGACCTAAACTGCCGGGGTAGGGAGAAGTGGGCGGAGCGCCCCAGAACTCTCATAGCTTAACTACTATTATTTATATTTATATTTTCAATAGCAACGCGTAAATAAATAAAATGTGCGAGCGTTTCGGTCAAAGTTCCGCTTTTTTAAATAAAACGATCTTAAAAAATTAAATTGGAAAATGATCGCATAATTGGGGTCTGATTGGACAAATCTCGGAAATTTAAAAGATTTGGTTGACTTAAAGTGTGTGAGGGAAATAGTCAGTATCGACATCATTATATTTAATTTTGAGTTTATTAAGAAGTTTTATTGTAATTTTTTTGTGTTACTTAACCGGATGACATTATTTTTAAATTCCTCATTCAAATTTTGAATCAGGGCAAGAAAAGCATCGGAAGGTTGAATTAATTCGCCATAGGAAAAATATACTATCCTTGGAGGTATGTACAACCAAATTATCTACTTGTTTTGCTTGTAAACTATAAGTATGATTGCTCAGATGAGGGTGGCTGGTTTTCAGTTTTTTGTCTATCCATCTTGCTAAATATTGGAGACCGTCTTTTTCTAAACAATCTCTTAGACCGTCGCCATCGGGTTTTTTGACTTCCATTTTTTCAAACGTATCTGATAAGCTTGAAGTCGATGAATCTTCAGCAGGAATCTCTGTAAATTTGTAGATTTTCCCAATATAATTAATCGCAACCGTTGTAAAGCATGCAACTGGCCAAATAGATTTTCTAGCGAATCTTGGTTTAATCTGTGCATTAAGATGGAATATATGCGATATACACACATAAACTATATGCTTATGGAAATCTTTGTGTAAATGTTTTAATGAATTGCTAGATAACAAGATTCCTTTTTGAAATGTATGAATGACCTTTTTTCTCTTGAATATGACCGGCTCATAAAATTATACCTACATTTGATCTAAAACGCCATTTTGAGCATCAATATTTTTACCATATGCAAATTTAATAACTAGGTCGAATCAAGTGTATACGAGTTCATGATGTCATACCAAGCTCTATAAAATTGGAAACTTCTATTGCTGCATTATGATCGGGATAGATAGCTGTTGTCTGACGCAGTAATTCTACGTGACGGGCATATACCATTAGCGCGCGGCGGTCACAAAACCCAGAGGGGCATCACAATTCTATAATCCCCAATACGAAAAATTGAATACCATTTGCGCGCTGTGGTCAAATTTAACCTTTCCCAGAACTGAATCATTTTAAGCAATAAAAAGGGTGTAGGTACCTATACTTACATCTCTTGAAGGCACATTATTTTACGACCTACTTCTAATAGGTATAGCTAGGGTGAATATCTACTTGATTTATTACGGAAGAAAAAACAAAAGAGATGGTTCTGTAACTTAGTAGATATAGTCCAGTCAATCTGTATATTTCACCTTGCATTAAATCGGGTAGTTCTGATTTTTTTATATGTTTTATATGGTTGAGGCCTAATAATGAATCTAAGTTTTCGACCTCGGCCGAGTACCGGAAGTACCTAAAATAACAAAAAAACGCGAAATTTTCGAACGAAATACGGTTTTTGTCGATTTTCATCCTAAACCACTGGATTTTCAGCAAAAGTTGTAATATCCTGTGTTAAATTAGAGGAAATTTTATACAATTTAAGACCAGAACGGTGTCTGTAGACCTAATAGTTTTGAAGATACAGCTTTTCAAAGTTTAATTTTTTTTTCACATTTTGCATTTTTAGGATTTTAGTCGGTTCTACCTCGAAACGTTCGTAGTAGTACAACACAAATAATGTTAAGCAAATCAATCTGCATTCAAATTATAATAATAAGAGACGAAAATGGTCCTTGGTACCTCGTTCTGTGATAAGCTAAGTTGCATTGTAGAATTGTTGAAAGATAACTCAAAAACTGTCTGTACCTAAAAGATATCTCCTGTATACAGGGTGATTTATAACGGGCGGACCAAATTTCAACAGTATGTTGGAGAGGTCATTTTGAGTAAAAAATGTCAGATGAACATAGGTCATATTCCATTTAGTTACCCAACTACAAGAGACCAAAGTTTTATTAAGGGGCGGGTAAAGGTAAAACCGCTCAAAGTAGCCAATGTTTCAAGCGTCATATCTACTACAAAGATATTTTTAGTTTTGTGGTATTAAAATTACTATTAAAGACACTATGGGAAGATTCGCAAGCATTCGTGCTTCTTTCTCTACTTGCAGAACAAGCTGCCCATAAAAATTGTAGAAATCTTGAGTTTTCTGAGATATAATAATAATCTACTAAATAATCATAGTATTGAGTAACTGGAGGATCAGTAGGCGCACAAGATATACATTCTTCAATAAAACAGTCTGCAACTTCCTCTGGATTTAAAAACAGTAAACCAAAAGTCCAATGCAACCAATTTCCTATTTCTGAATTTTTGTCCTTGTACTGATCAAGCCCTAGATTTAGAATTTTTCGAAACCACGCTTGTGTATGGTGTCACATTAATATCTGACCAAGTTAATTTCGCTCCGCTGTGGTTTGCTTCTTCAAAATTAAACACAATTTCATTAGGGAAAAATTGTAAATGTTTGTTCTTTAAAAAATCACTGATTAATTTAAATACATAAAAATAAGTATCAACCCTTTTATTTGGTAGTAATGCAAATACTAATGGTATGTAATGACCATTTTGTACAATATGTAATGTAAACATTTGTACAAAATATTTTGGACTGTAATTAAAAGTGCCATCTACATATATTTTTTTATGTTTACTCAAAATTTCTAAATTTCGACCACAAGAAAATATAACAACATTAAGTTCACGGTTATTTAATACAAGAAATTGTTGTATCATATTAGTTTCCGCATTTATAGCTTCTAATGACACCAAATAATTACTTACGTTTGGTGTACACCTGGAAATCAGGTAGGGTGATTCTAAGAATTAAGATTTCAACCCAGAAATCAGCTCATTAGCATAATCCCTTACTTGCGCGCAAATGGTATAGAAAGTTTGGGCCATAAAGGTTCTCTGCGGGGGTTGTTTTGACCGCGGCGCGCTGATGGTCAACACCCATTCTACTGCCATACGAACATTCTCTCTTTTGGGCCTTCGACAGTTAAATGATTCATTGTTAGTTTAAATTCAGCTACTGATTTCATGTTCGTTTGATAATATTAACTGATATAATGTATCCTTATTAATACCTCAATTATTATATACAAATTCTGAATCTAAATACCAATTCCTAATTAACTTGAAAAGATGTGGGGCATCCGCAAAGCAGTAAATATTTGAACCAGTCAATTGATGTGGAATAAATTGATTTTCATATGTAACATTGAAATCATGCCACAGTGAAATATTTGTTGGTCAGCAAACACACACGCAACAATTTTAAAAATATGGTACAGCAGCTCACTTATAACATTATGTAGGATTTGTGGAGTCATCCTTTGATCAAAGTCGGTAAAAATGGGAGTTTTCCATTTTCCAATTAAACCTCGAGCATTTACAATTTGCAGTTGTGAAAGAGGTCCAACTACTCAGTCATTTTTGATATCATATTCGTACGATTCATCAACCTTTATCTCATCATGTTGAAGAACTACTAACTTTTCTATTTCTGACATAGTTAGTTATTCCTCCAAATTTTAGGAATTGAAAAACAGTAGTCAGTAAACCCTGCTGCATGTCCATTTTAGAAGCCCAATGTTGCAATGGCGAAAGTCCTGTATTAATAAAAAGAATATTAGACATAGGGATGGGCGCGTGACGTGAAAACAGTCGTGTCACTTCGTGTCACGGCGTGTCACGTCGTGAACGTGACTAATATTTGAAAATCGTGACGTGAACGTGAGTGAAAATTTCCAAGGCGTGATTCACGTTTCACGTTAATTTCACGTTAAATATTTAGTAACGAATAAAAAACTGAAGGGAGCAGCAACTTTTAAATTCATTAAATCACAAATTGTCCAAACAAGTTACATTATGTGGCTTTATTTTTGGACCCTAATAATAAATCCTTAAAGTTCATACCTTCACATAAAAGAGAAGATTATAATGCAAATAAAACTATAGATGATAATGATGAAATACATAGCAAACGACTCAAAACTGGTACATCAGCATCAGATTCTTATCTTTCTACACTTAGAGATAGCTCTGACGATGACACATGTAATTAGGATGATGTCGAAACAGAATTAAATTAGTATGCTAAATTAAAATTCGGAAATGTAGATGACATTTTAGGATTCTGGAAAACAGTGTAAATACGCCACTGTTAAAAAAACTTGAAAAATTTTGAACATACCGGCAAGTTCCGCTACAAGCGAAAGAGTATTTTCTACAGCTGGGCGAATTTTAGAAGAGCGCAGAATTCGACTTATCGCTGAAAATGTTGATTACATAGTATTTTTAAATCAACATTTTAATGTGTAGATGTGTAGATGAACTTGTTATTCTAATAAAAGTAATGGTTTCTTTTTTATACTCGGCTAACGCTGAAAATGTTAATTACGTTTTATTATTAAACCAAAAATGTATTGTGTAAATGTGTAGATGAACCTATTTTTAGAAAAATACCTAATGTTTTGTTTTGTATACTCGACTTAACACTGAAAATGTTGATTACGTTTTATTTTTAAACCAATTTATTGTGTACTTGTGTAGACGAACTTATTATTCTATTTAAAAGTAATGTTTTTTTTTGTATACTCGCATTAACGCTGAAAATGTTGATCCTTGTACGTAAAAGTACTTTCAAACCTACGAATTAAAAGTTTTGCCTAGCAACATATACCTTCTGTACTCATACCAATAAGGGAAACGTCAATTCCAGTGACAGCTTTTGGTATTAAAAGTAATGTCTTTGAAGACAGCTGCAAGAAATATATTTGCGAGAAATCAGTATTTATCCCTTGTCGAAGTTATTGTAGTCAATTTTCATTTTTTTCTTTTTATGTCAACTATTCTGATTGCAACATATCACGTAAATTATGTCAGGTGCAAAACATATTTTTAGTTCCCTTTAGGGTTTTTTCATTGGTTTTAAATTTGAACATTCTGTTCTATCTGAATATAAATTTTGAAATAAAAGCTGCGTGTCACGTCGTGAGTGGCGTGTCACGCCGTGAACGTGAGTGAACGTGAGCGTGAACGTGCGTGAACGTGACTGTTTAAAACAAGCGTGAAACGTGCGTGACGTGAGCGAAAATTCACTCACGCGCCCAACTCTAAATTAGACATGGTATTTCATCATTTTTATAGATTTCTTATAACATAATGGATCATCAATTAACCTGATAATGGATAATTCAAGGATTCTTTTAGATATATGTAACTCCTCTTGCCCAAATATCTCAAAGTAAAAGCTTGTGTAAGTTGTCCATTTAATATTTTTAGCACCTTTTATTTTTCGTAATTGAGAAAGCGTAAATATTTTTGAAATACTACTAGCACATTTACAACTCTGCAACATTAATTTTCGTTTTACAGTACATTGTTCTTAATAAATAAATTTTTTCGCATATTTTGTATTTTCCTATCCTTTTCAAGAATAGTCTTTTTTACTTCCTTTTACAATAAAGGAAGTATTGGATTCACCCCAAAAATTCGAAATTGAGTTTTCAACAGATCTTCACGTTTCAGATCCCCTGAACCCAAAAAACATATTTTTTTTCATTGGTCTGTCTGTCTGTCTGTGTGTCTGTGTGTCTGTGTGTCTGTGAACAGAATATCTCAAAAACGAAAAGAGGTATGGGGTTGTAACTTCATATATAAGTTTTGTGTACTATGTAGATGTGACAGCAAACTTTTGAAGAAAATCGCATAACCGGAAGTATGTGTTTACTTTTGTGATTTTTCAGTTTTTTTTTATTTTTTCAAAAACGGTTCTAACGATTTTTTTCAAACTTTTCATTTTTATTACATTTTTAATGTGTATTGATGTGAGATAGGTGATTTTCCAGTTAAATACTTCTAAAATGGGTTTTCTTTGTTTTTTTTCTATTTTTTTTATTAAATCCTATTTTAAATAGAACACCCGGTATATTATTACAGTTTTCAATTCAGCTTAAAATTCTAGAGAAAATTTGTCTCTTTACTTAACGCTCTATTTTGCACCGTTTTTGTAGAATTTGTAATTTTTTAAAATTTTTGGCAAATGCTTAAAAACTTAAAATCAAATTTTTGGCCAATTATAAGATCACTGTAAAATGAAGTTGTGTGCGTGTATCACACCAGATTTTTAGGTCATCAATCGTATTTTGTAAAATTATTATTGTATTGTTTTCTTCCTTATAGGACAACTCTGAAGTTTCTATCCCCTTTTTTGGACAATATTATTATAATGAACAACAATACACTGTATTTGCATTCGCAGTAATAGTAATTCGATGTTGATCCATTGCTGCTTAAAGTGGGGTTGGATTTAATAATAAACGTAAATGAAGAACTTGAAGTCTTCCCCGCAAATTAATCTGTGGGGAAGACTTCAAGTTCTTCATTTACATTTATTACAAAAAGTAGTGTTGCAAAAATCTCTATTATATGCACGGATTTGCTGAAATATGCCCGAAATGCTTAAAAAGGCAAAATATGCGTTAATTAATTAGTGTCGAAAAACTTTCAATTCGTGCACATTTTCAATCGTATCCTAAGATATGCGTAAATTGCAGAATATGCAATTTGCATAAATTCCGTTCTCTAATTAAACTTAGAAGTATGTGAGGTATACCGTTATATTCGGGCATGGTCGATGACGTTATATCCGGAACGTGCGTTATATCAAAAATTGCGGAAGAAAAAAATACACTCGACTTGTTCAAGAATTTCAGATCCATATATTTAAAAAGAACTGAATTTTATTAATTACATAATTTCAATAAAAATAAACGCCTTTTATTGTGGAAACTAGCCAGCATGGTTAAATATTGGTTGTTATGTTCAACAGGTGTTATTTCCACTGGAGGAAGTTATGCATGCTTAGAAGAAATAACTTCAGCTCTGAATATTCCGTCCATATCAAGCACGACGTACTTTAAACACCAAGAAGCTGTTTATACTAGTATAAACGCATTACCATGGGATGAAATGATCGAGGCTGGAAAGGAAGAGAAAAGACTAACAATAGAAGCTGGAGAAGTTACAGATACTGGAATGGTTTGTTACTGTTCAAAAATCATTTACAGCTATTCATCTAATTATTTGCCCTAATCTTGGTTAAAATTAACTTTTGCCATATCTTTCTTCAAGTTTAATTTTTCCTACAACAATACTGAGCATTCGGATCGTCTGAAAACTATATTTCAATCTAAGTAAGCCATCTGATCAGAATTACAGGCTTGAGAGCCCCTGGTGTGTAGACTTCACTTTATGCATATTGGGTTGCTTTTATCTGACCCCTTCCCCAAAATTTGATTTTTGTTATCAGGTTTTGGAAACCATCTTGCCATTCGCCATTTTTGTGCTGCTAAAGGCAGGTGCCTCGAAAATTAACGTCTTGAAGACGTAGCTTTATTGGATTTCTTCGGTGGCATCTTAGACTGGGAGTTACTTTTGGTGTGTTGTGAATTCCACGGATGGTCTGGAATAGGCCCCGGGAATTGTATTTGTGGTAATTTCCAAGCCCAAACCTCGTTTGGGGATTTCGGTTTAGCAAGCACATGTTTCTTCTTTTTGGCGTAGTGCAGCCGTGAACATCTAAAACGGCTTTTTCAGTTTGGTGACGTTTCTTTTCCTACTTGGTGACGTACAACGGCTTTCCTATTTGGAGGCGCAGCTTTCGTTGAGTTACGTCCATTGAACTGGTGGCGATTCGAGCGATATTCCGCCCATCGGGTGCACATTCGCATCTAGAATCAATTCACCGAAGATGGTCCTCTATCGACTGCCCTCCAGCTCGACACGAACATGGAGCAAGCGCCGGTGAGCGTCTGTGAAACCTCCTCCGACAGTCACCTGGTGGTCGTTTTACAATTGTTTTATGAAATAAGTTTTGATATAATATTTTTATTTAGGAAGAAAACTGTCTTTTTCCTGGAAATTGTAAATTTAAACTTTACTCTGCTTTTAATCACTTTAGTTTTTAAATGCACTGTTTCACAGGTTTATAATTAGCAGTGCACAAATGTCTGTGTCCTATAATAGGTTGCCTTATCTTGTTCTCTGCAATCTTTGCTTTGATTTGCATCGTTTCTTTGCCCGTCAGCTGTCTTTCCGTTTTCTGGCTTCATAAACTTTTACTCATAACGCTCATATAAATTTTGTAACTACACAAACCATCTCTGTATCATATTAAATTCACATTATTGTATTGTATTGTATTGACGTTACCAAAATCCTATCTGTCAGATGCATAAATTAAGCTGCGTTTGCCATTATGAACATCAATTATGAATAAAACGTTAAACGTAACCCTTTTGATTCTGCTTCATCTAATGCAAACCTTTCTCAATCAAATTATAGTTAGTGCTAATCATATCAAGTGCATGTATTAGTGTAAAGTACTTTATCTTGCCATAAACAAAATATTAATTCTGTGCTCATTTTGAATTATTCTATCATTTTCGTATTAGTTAGGCAACCAGAATTTCGCGCGGTGTTCATATGACGTCATGAGATACTTTTTGCGAGGTAAAATAATTAAACTATGGGAACGAGACAACCTCCTAAATAGGTTTTCAGTTTCACCAACCTTGAGGAACAGCGTCAGAAGAGCCCTCTCGTATCAATGGAGAACCAATGGCGGAAAATTTAAACTAGGAACATCAGTTAACCAGAAAACCCGTTGTTCTAATAGTTACTTGATTCTGTTTTGCAAATAATTTAGATAACACAAGAAGAATATGTTTTGGTCAAAATAAACAAAAACAAGTGGAAAAACTTACAAACATTTATTGTATTAAAAAAACGATCTAGTTTTTCTGTTATTTCTACCTAAATCTATACACAATTGTATGTTATATGCCTCGTGTCTATGTTTGAGACTAGTGGTAATTTTGAAAGCAAAAAAGAACTCGACAGTTTGGGAGGTACATTTTCGGAAATCAAAACTACCACTTAAGGAAGTGCAATTATCATATACTGTAATCTATTAAATAATCGATTACAGTATATGAAAAAGTATCGGGGGGTGCTTGTTGCAATAGCGTGAGAATGTTGAGTCACGGCATTAACACCTGGTATGATATGAAGTTGCCAGCTGCGGAATGCTACTTGCGTGTTGTAAAAAGGGTAGCCAAATCCACTGTGGAACTTAGCACTTTTTTATAGTTTGTAGAACCAGGTTAGTTCCTTGAAAGGAGATGGAGCTTATTTCGTAGGTATAAGAGATAGTGAGAGATGGTCAGGCCAAACCACCTCGTTACAGACAATTGTTGCCTTCGTCCACCACTATCAATGAATATACGATTATTGCTAAATGTATATTAAATTTAAAATCACAATACAGAACTATACAGGGTGTAGAATTGGTTCACGCACTATAGGGATTTCCATGTTAAATTCTTAATGTTCAAATATTGGCTCCCCAAATGATTTTAGAGAAAAAGTGTAAATATGTTTCTTGTAGAGAAAAAAATACTGTATACTACCATATCATTACTTATTTTTTTTACTTTTCATACAAGGGTTAAAATTAAGGAAATTAAAACTACTATTTTAGCAAAAATAGGTAGTGGCTTGAAATCGTTGAAACAAAAAACAATTGTTAGTTAGCTGTCATGTTAGCGTCTTGATAATAAATGTAAAAGTGTTTTAAGTAATTTTTTCGACGACTGACATCGAAAGTAGATTTTTCTCACTGTCATTTGACAACAGAAAGTTGACATTTGCCGCTGAGCGTGCGTTTTCATCACATTGCCGCTCGTCGAGCGTTTTGGGTTTCCGCGTGAACGAAATAGGTAGCCACGTCCGAATTTTTCCTTGACAACGCCCTTCATTTGTGAAAATAATCGCGTCACATGTCATAGACAGCGCGAGTAATGTTAACTTGATTGCCAATTAATTTTTGCGATAAAATGAAATTTGATATTTTCTTTTAATAATATGCTAAGTCGTCGAAAAAATAGTATGTATGTTAAGAGCTAAAAGTGTGCTTGCCGCTTTTGCATGATTGCTGGTTTCGACTTCGTCTCAACCAGCAATATGCATGCGCAAGCGGCAAGAATGCACTTTCAGCTCTTAACATACAATATACTATTGCGTTTAGACAATGCATTCTAGTGCCGAAAATTTATTTTCCTTTCTTACAAAACAGATAAACTTAAACTGTCACCTTAACAAAAACCAGCGATGCTTTGATAAACTGTTGAAACAAGGCCACTGTCATTTTAACAAGCTGAATCTCGTTTTTCGTGCATATTGAAAATTTAAAATAATGAAAATAATAATCTGCAATAGAACAAGTAAATTTTATTTAACGAATTAACACAAAAAAAAACAATTACTGTTAAGTGTTTCATAAAATTGTGCCGACTCGCTTGCAGTGGCGTATTTACTATGCGCATTTCAGAACTTGAGCGGGCCTCGCCTCGCCGCTTCACTTACGTTCCGTCTGTCAACGAAACAGCACGCGAACCGGTCCACTCCGAGAAACGTTAATTCTTTGTTTAAATGTTCAAATGTTGTGTGCTAATTTATTGCGAATAAATTACCTACTTTGCTTTCAACGAGTGTATAATTTAGTAAAGAATAAATCCATACAGTCCATTAACGTCCAAGGCGAGCTAGCAACCAGGAATTTTCCAAACATAGCGGAAAACTGGAAGGCTCCCCCACAATTACTATAATAAATGTTCAAATAAGCCTCCAGCCACTGTTAAACAATAACCCAGTCTATCATAAAATTCTCGTCTGACATTTGCCAACTGATTTGGCAAAATTCTTGCACAGTGATCTTGAATACTAGTTTTCAATTGTTGCAAATCTTCAAAACGGTTACCACTGTAAATCTTTGATTTTAAATTTCCCCGTAAATAGAAATCATTAGGAGAAATGTCAAGACTCCGAGCAGGCCAACAAATTTCGTATCCTCTACCAATAACTTTGCCATTGAAGCTTTGATTTAAATATTCCCGGACGACACGACTGTTATGTGCAGGACATCCATCCATTTGAAACCAAACTTCTTCATTTTCCGGTGCAACCTCATTTATAGCTGTTGCTATTTCTTCGGATAATACTTGTAAAAAACGTTCAGACGTTAAATTTCCATCAAGGAAAAAGGGTCCAATAATATAATGCCCTAAGATACCGGCCCAAACATTTAATTTTTGAGGATATTGGGTTCTCGTTGCTAAATAATTATGAGGATTTTGTGTAGCCCAAATTCTACAGTTTTGCACGTTTGGCTCATTGTTAAGCGTAAACGTGCACTCATCTGTAAAACAGACATTCCTTAAATTTTTTTTATCTTCGTTTGCTTTTTCCATAATGGTGTAGCAAAACTCAGCCCTTCTCTCCATATCATTCGGAAGCAACTCTTGGTAGCACTGATATTTATAGGAACGGTACTGGTGCTTTTTCAAAATGTTGTGCACTGTAGTGTAGTGTATCCCAATATTTTCTCTCATTTGACGTACACTTACATTAGGATTTTCAGTTACTGAAAGTAATATGTCGACAACGTTTGCATTTTCTTGATGTCTTGCATTTTGCAAAGCGTTTTCATTACATTTACACTTATTATTTACAGTACCAGTTGCTTCAAATTTGCGGATCATTCTGTCAACAGTAGTGTGGCTTAGAATTGGTCGATTCGGATATTCTGCAGCAAACATATCACTCACTGCACGTGCACTATTACCAGAATAGTACCATTTCACCATTAGGATCTTTTCATTCAACGAATACATGATATTATCTCAGAATTACTTAAAACACTTCTACATTTATTATCAAGACGCTAACATGACAGCTAACTAACAATTGTTTTTTGTTTCAATGATTCCAAGGCACTACCTATTTTTGCTAAAATAGTAGTTTTAATTTCCTTAATTTTAACCCTTGTATGAAAAGTAAAAAAATAAGTAATGATATTGTAATATACAGTATTTTTTTCTCTACAAGAAACATATTTACACTTTTTCTCTAAAATCATTTGGGGCGCCAATATTTGAACATTAAGAATTTAACATGGATAGCGTAATTGTATACACTTTGTTTGTCATCTGACCCACTGCCCGCGCAAAATGCACAGCTTGTAAAAAGCGCTTGCTGCATGCTTCGTAATATGACCTACTACGTTTGACAAACTACAGCGTCTGTTTGTAAACACGGAATTGGCACGCTTTTGCTAGTTTTGTAATTTACTTGCATGCGTTCTTTTGTATTTGCCTAATTTCACTTTGTTTTACACTCTTAATGCTAAATCCATGTTTAAACGAAGTTTGAACACGTGTCAATATTTTTATCGATGTATTTGGTTAGCGTTTATTCTTGGGCAGACCTGCAGTAATATGAAAAACCTTCCAATACAGCCGTCTCCCCTGGGGTAGCACTGAATACAGCGTCGTTATCGGTATTGCTGCGAATTAATATAAGTTCTTGTCTGATGTTAGATATGACTTTTCCATAATCTTCGGCAAATCCTAACAGCATTCTCAGTGGTAGACAGGCACTAAAGTTACCCTGTGCACCGGTAATAGAAGTATTGGTAGCGTACAACCAGCCAGCATTTTGAAGCTTGTTAACGTCACCAGAACTGTAAGACACATATCCTTTTAGAGTAGAGGTAATACCAGGTTTGGTGACAGAATCGACAACGACACCATTAATTTCGTATCGGATTTCGCTAAACAAGTGAGCTAACCTATCGTTAAAGAATTTAGCCGTGGTAACTTCACCGTTTTCCTTCATTAATCTTCCCTCTATGTAAAGATAGCTCAAACCTGGTAGAATTGACATATCTTCGGGAATCGGAATTTGAATTCCATCATTATATTCATAACGGTTTGTATACGGTTGATGTGTGTGCAACTGATTGCTAACGATGGAGTTAGGACTCGTTCCCCAATATTTAGTATACTCATGGCAATACTGTAAAACCCAAGGACCGCAAGAAGTCTTTGTTTGTCTTTGTTAACTGCGTGGCGTAAGAAGCTGAACTGCTTTTACAAGGCTGTGGACGACGCGCCTCATAGGAACAGGGCAACACATAGAATGGAAACGGGTTGAATCGAAAACCCATTATAATTTCTGTAAATGCAATGTTACCGTGACGGTTTCCTTACTAAAACTGACGGGGGTATCTGAGTGATCTAGTATTTTAACAGCTAGGTTAGTGATCTTTCTTGTGCTGATTGGTAGGTAAATTACGGGATAGGGGTTTCCACTATTTTGTACCCAGGCGGCACTGTGGGAAGAACTGATGAATGATGTGGCCAGGCTTACCAGTTTTATAGGAACCGACAGATATGTTGCAATGAATAAGGATGGAGTTGATGTTCAAAATTTTCGTAACATGTTCACCTGCATCGTCGTCAGCAGTGTCATAAACGTTTTTGTCAAATCCTAACATGTCTCGGATAATATTGTCACTTTGAAAGTCGATTGCAAAGGTGGATTTTATTTTGGTTTTTAAGGTGCTGTTGGATAGGATAATAGTATACCCAACTGTAACTGAAAATTGAAATAAGTACTATGAAAACGTATTAACAGAAAAGAGAATCCAATTCAAAAATGTACTATACGTAGAGGAAGAAACGCAAATGGGTGCGAGAAATAAGTGTAGAAGAAATTAGAAACGCTATCAGAAAGATGAAAAATAATAGAGCAACGGGCCCTGGAGGTATATCAGCAGAACTTCTAAAACACACCCCAGTACCAGTATTGGAAGAACTCAAGTTAATATTCAACAAGTGCATGCAAGACGAAGAGGTGCCAACAGAATGGAAGCTGGCTTACATGAATTCGATTCATAAAAAAGGAAACAAAAGAGAATGCACGAATTACAGGGGAATTAGTGTGACGTCGACTGTAGGTAGACTGTACGGGACAATTATTAAAGAACGAATAGAAGAGCAATTTAACACATCGGAGGAGCAAAGTGGTTTTCGACCGGGCTCCTCGTGTACAGATTTGTTCTTATTAAACAAATTATAGAGAAAGCTATATTATATAATAAAGATTTGCATCTAGTATTTGTCGATCTCCGTAAAGCATACGATAACGTACCTATCACCAAACTGTGGGAATAATGAAAACAAGCGAAAAGTTTTATACAAAAATAATAAAAGTAAAATAAAAATTCGACAAAACTAACCAGGCGAATTTGTAGTGGTTGCTGTATTTCACCCACTATGTTTAAAATTTATTTAGACTAGACGTTGAAGAAATGCAATCAAAAGCGCAGAAATATGGGAGTACAAATTGGACAAGATAATATATTGGGATGATAGGCCCTATCTGAATTGTTATTTTATATGTGATAATATTTAATTAAATTTGCCTGTTATTCTGAATCAATCTGTTAATCAATTATCGCCTTTTAATGAATTACGGCTGTTTAAAATGACGTAATAATTTAATTCATAAATAAATGGTTGTTTGTCCTTTTTAATATTGTATTTAACTGCAAAATTCAATGCACTAACTCATCTGCAAAACATGAAACTCGCTCAGGTGGGATCAGAATTTAACTATATTTTCAAATTTGATCTGAATTTTACTATCTCAAATTCAAAGTCGGTAGTTCAAATGTGCGGTACTTAATAGGTAGGTCAAATTTGTTGATTGTGCAAGACTGCTTATCTGAAAGTTTTAAAACTCGTGGAAATATTGTGAAAAATGCGTCACGTAGGTCATTTAAATTTTTCCCGCTTGGCAACTAAACTCGTCTTTGTTTTAGGATTAAGTCACTACTGCTCCTCCTATTGTTCAGAAAATGAAAACGCCGCTACTTCTTGCAATTGTTTTTAGGACGCTTGGGTTCTCGCTGGATCGCAAAATTTGGTGACGCCACTAGATTTTTCAATATTTAGAGCGTGGCTGGAGCCCTGGGAACGCACTAAACTTCTTTGCCAAGGTTTGTTCTCGCGTTATACTGCGTTTCCCGACTCTGACGCATAAATTGCAGGCACCCTACCTTGTAAAACTTCGGGACGCTCTGCAACGTAGATGTTCGTAGGCGATGCTGCACGGATTTCCTGCTGGAGGCGGTCTCGTCGCTGCAAATGTTGACGGTGGCCCTCTTGCATACTCTGCCGACGTCTTGGAGCACAGGCCTCTGGCTCGGGATGCTTACTTTTACCGGGAACGAAGCTCGAAAATCCCAGTCGAAACGGCTGCCGATATGCTCGGAATGAGATCGTAGAATTTTCAATTTTATTTATGGTGTAAAGCTTCACAAACACTCTCATATGAACACTGACACAGTTTTTAGTTTGCAAAGGTCCTACAAATGGTTGGAGATTTTACCCAAACTCGTTGCAAAATACAACACAACCAAGCATAGCACAACTGGAATGAGGCCAACCGAAGTAAATCTTAAAAATGCCAAACGTCTATTACACACCGTGTACAGCCACACAAAAACTGTAAACCCGAAACCTCAAAAGTTTCAGAAGGGGGACTCCGTACGCATGAGCAAGTATCGGTCGGCATTTAGCAAGAGTTATACACCCATTTTGAGTAACGAAATATTTCGAATATCCACTGTTCGACTTACAAACCCCACCACCTACAGACTCACGGATCACGAAAGGCAGGAAATCAAAGAACGATTTTACGAGCATGAACTACAGAAAACCAAACACTCGAACGTATTTTTGATAGAAAAAGTTTTGAAGAAGAAAAGAAAACCAAATGTACGTAAAGTGGTTGGGATTCGATAATCGTCACAATTCCTGGATACTCAAAACCAATCTTGTATAACTTAATGTGATTGTACACAGGGCGGGCCACGAAACGTGTAGCCCCTGACGAATTTTGAATGCAACCCAAATTACAGATGTCATTGCAATCTAGACTGACTCTTTTATTATAATGCAAAAACAGATCACAGTAATATTATAAACGCTGACACATGACAACTGCCACAGCATTAATTCGATTACAACATGTTTTTATTTTAATACATATAAAAGAAGCAAACTGAACCAAACATAATAAATTATAAATTTACTGACTCTTATAACAAATGTTCTAAATTATCTCCATTAATTTGTAAACATGTTCTTATTCCTTTGGCAACACATTTTTTAACACGAGCCAAAATAGCTGGTGTAATGGATACACACTACTATTCGGTTTCTTAATTCTCCCTCGCTTAAAAATGGCATTTGGTAGACCTTTTCCTTAACAGTACCCCACAGAAAACCTAATGCGGTAAGATCGGGACTTTGTGGAGGCCAAGAATGCACTGCTCCTCTTCCAATCCAATTTTCTTCATAAATGTCATTTAAGTAATTCCTCACATTTCGGTGGTAATGCGCGGAGCGCCACCATTTTGGAACCACATTTGTCGTTTAACGTTTAGCGCAACGTCTTCTAGTAATCCAGGGAGTACATTGTGCAAAAACCGTAAATATCGTTCACCTGTTAAAGTTTCATTCACAGAAAACACTCTCTGAAAATGTGTTACACGTATCCAGTGAGGATTTTCTTGGACATAGTAATAACTGTTGTGCCTGTTTACACTACCGCTGTTTGAAAATTTCGTTTTTTCACTGACGATTTGGTTTTGAAGAAACTCATAAAACTGTATTCTTTGTAGAAAATTATTGTCATGTAGGGCTTGAACTAAAGTCAGTTGATAGGGATGGAATGCATTTGCTTTCAATATTTTTCTTATAGTTCTGCTAATCTCCAATATCATACTAAAGGTTTGTTGACTAACATAAGAATTTTTAGCTACTTCTTGTAGACTTCAATTTCGTTAATTTTGTTAGTAACAGGTCTTGCTTTTGGCCTGGTAGGTTTACTGAAACTCACACATTCGTTCAACGAAAATTCCAATCGTCTAAACGTATTTTCAGACGGTGCTAAATATGCGATTAGGATAACGGTTAATGTATGAAGTAGGAACAGCACCTGCATTTTTGTGGGATTTGGTAAATATTATCATATTTGTTTGTTCCACATTTCTAAACATGATTTTACGTTTGCGTTAACTAATTTTGAAAACACTAACTTGTCAAAATGGCATACACTATAATTTGTAAATTGTTTGACATTACCTATGCTGTTCTGTTTTTGCTTTATAAGAAATATAGCCATCTAGAATGTAATGACATTTGTTATTTAGGTTGCAGTCAAAATTTCTCAGGGGCTACAAGTTTCGTGGTCCGCCCTTAGTACTCTTTTAATAAAAAACTTTATTTTTTACTGCGTTTTTTATTGTTACTGCTGAATAGTATCGTCAAAAGAACATTTTAAATAATACGCGAAAGAATACGGTTTGTGCTCACACGTTTTGACCGTAAGAGGTCTTTCGCGATCAACCTGCTGGTTCCTCCCATCAACAGGTGACAAAACCGTTTCGAAATCAGCATATATCACAAAAATAACCTTCAATTGCTTATGATAGTTATCAAATTTAAGAATGTTCTGGGGCCTCACCTCCCCACACTTATTCGTGATCAAATCTGTCTTAGGCAATTTTGTGGACACATGATTACAGTCAAAACGATGTTTCATCAGCTGGGCATAGGTGCTAAAGTAATTTAAACAGCCATCGCAAAAATGTTTTGTCCGTCGCTAAACGTTATTTGCTGTGAAACTAACCTAGAAAAATCCGTGATCCAACAGTAGTGGCTATTACTTTCGTCGTCAGTTATAAGCAACAAATTTACATGTCCCCTTTATATACACGAGAAATAGTATACCATATTTGGTAACATTGTCTTGAAAAGTTTTTTCCAACCCGTATACATTTATAGAAATTTATAAATATTGTGCAATCTAACAGGGAATTCAATGTCCCTAAAACTCAAAAATCGACGACAATCTGGATACAAAGTCGTTCGATTAGACCAGGGGTCGGCAACCTTTTTCGGACGGCGGGCCATTTTCAAAATAAAATTTTTTATGCGGGCCGCACATTCAAATGTAACTTAAATAGTGCTTTTATATCATATACGAGTATAAATATTATTAAAAATAAATATAGAAAAAATTTATTTTTTATTGACATGCTATAATAACAATAATGTTAGAGAACAAAAATTTTACAATTCTTAAAAGGGAAAAAAAGAAAATACAATTCCAATTAAATATGTATAAATATGTAAATATAAAATATATAAATATAAAAAATATAAAATATTGTAGTGAAACGTCATACGGCTGTCAACATGAACGCACATATGAACATACAGTAGCAAACTGGCGAAATGAAAGAATTAGTGATGGGCCTATCCGGAATGAATAATCGGAAAGTTTCCGATTGTTCAAAAAATCGGAAGGTTCCTATTATTTCGGAATTCGATTATTTTACTGTTCGGTGCACAAAATTCGGAACTTTCGGAATTCGATTATTTTACTATTCGGTACACAAAATGAGAAAACGAAATGCCAATTTGAATTGAACGGAATACGGAATGTTGTATTGACTCACTTGACTGCTATATGCTGGTTGGCGAATGTCGACGGGTCGCGCCGTGTGCGCACGTGTATGATACGTGAATGGCACTAATGGCAGTGGTATTTCGTAGATTAATTATTAGATAGTGTACCTACAGACTTCAAATTCAAGTATTGTTTTATACTATCTATTATGTACTTTATGTGCTATTAAACTTGAAAATATCACTACCATTTTCCGAAAGTCTATTAACGTAACTACTGTAATAATTTGAAAAAATATTTTATTTCCTCATATCCCACTGTGCGACTCAAACTCATAAATTGTTTTTTAGGATACTGCATTGCTAACTAGCGTTTACATAGTTACAAACGAGTCCGGTAGATAAAATTTACCGGCCTAGACCAGTAGTAATAGAACTACTACTGGTCTAGGCCGGTAAATTTTATCTACCGGACTCGTTTGTAACAATGTAAACGCTAGTTACCAATGCAGTATCCTAAAAAATCTTATACGATACACGACCGGTAGAATTCTTATGGCCTTGCCAAACATACAGGTCTCGCCCTACGGTTCGACCTGTAAAGTATTGGCGCGGCCATAAAAATGTTGCTACCGGTCTAATAACGTAAATAGCTATTACTGACCGTCCTACAAACCCAAACAATAGATGCCAACGCAGATAAGGGCTTACGGCGCGACGGCGAGTGCTCTCATCGTAAATTTGCACGCACTTCATCTTCCTTCCGTTTGTTGTTATTTCGCTCGTTTTCCCTTGCTTGCATTTACGGAATGTAAAATAATCGGATGATATTCCGATTTTATAAACATTCCGAAATGGAACGTTCCGATTATTGAAATCATCCGATTATGCCCATCACTAGAAAGAATGCTACACTTGCTAAGCGAGACGTCGTATTCGCTGGGGAGTGGGGATTAAACTTGCGCAGTAAAATAGGTTTCCCACTATGCTTCTGTTTGTCGCGCATTTTTGTCACCGGCCACATTTCGGCACGCTTACACTCTAAGTTTGTTGATTTTTCCTAAAGTTATATTGGTGCTTTGGCGGGCCACGCAAAAAGTTGCAAAGGGCCGCAGGTTGCCGACCCCTGGATTAGACGGTCCATTTGGTACCCAAATGACCGAGGTTACCACCCACCCAAAACAACACTCGTCGTCGTTTTGGACGTTCACCATCGCTTTCTTGAACTGAATCTGCTTCGGCAGCAGAATATGCGACGACGCCTGAAGCGGATTGAATTTATTTACATTAATTTCTAGGTACAGCAACTGCTTCAAGATCCTCCCTGTAAACACGTCGCGGTTAGTATTCTTATCAATAACTACAGTTGTAATACACACCTAAATTGCGCTCCTGAAATTCGGACACCTTCCCGTCCAATATCCCCCTTAAATTATCAAATAAATGGCCCAAGTCTGTACCGCGAGTGGCAATCTTGTTGGCCGTATTAAAACTTTTGACGTCTTGCACATCGTGAGTCTCCAAAATAAAGTACTCAAAAAGTTCGAAATTGAACTTGACACTGTTTAATTTGGCCAGTTGCCCTTCTACCAGATCTATCATTTTGTCTTTCAATTCGACCATATATTATACAACACTTATATGATCATTTTCCGTGGACAACCTGTAGCTGGCAACACGGAACTTGAAGGCGCTTTGAAGGACCACCACTCCTTTCCCCAGTTGGACGACAGCACACCGCCTCGCGTGACGATTGCTGCTCAGGAGTCCAACGACGCAAGTTGGAGGAACATTTTCGTCACACACGTCCCAGTATCGTGTCCTGGGAAACTGTTCTGTAAAACCAAACGTTAGCAAACATGAAACACTACAATAGACACACACTCAGCACCGCTGGAGTCATTAGCTCTTGGACGTTTACTCGTCCCTCACCAGCCTCCACCGAAGCCTCCATAGCGTCGCCTTTAGCAAACACAACATCGATATACTCAGCACCAGTCAACACGTTTCCACTTACCACCCGTCGATGGGTGGCCCAGCTCTTGTCGACAGGAGTCTCTTCGATGGCGAAACAAATTGTCAGCTCTGGTTAAGGACTGTCCGCAAGCAGTGCACCTGAACATACAGGCGAATTAACGTCACGCAATCGGTAATTATAGTAACTACGCGATTAGGTACCCAGATCGAGGGTTGATATTAAAAAACTAATAACTGACAAACACTGAATAACATCAAAAATACCACAAACACTGAATAACATATCAATTACAATGAAACCTCGAGCGGAATACCCAGGTGCCAACACTTGGAGGATTCGCTTTTGACACCCTGAAGAGGATAGGCGGAAGGTTATTTTATTTGTTACGGGTGTATCACATGTTAAACTACCATCTATTATTTACTTATTTACATCGTGGTTGAGTTGCTGACCCTTTGTATGAATCATGAATCTCGTCTACAACCGCCGTCAGATCCTGCGACAGCTTTCGCCTCCTCATCTCCGTCGCTCTTATGAGTTTATAGCGTCTATGCTGTGGCCGTCGCGGATTCGCGGTAGTGCAGATGCGAATTCCTCATGCAATTCTCGTAGCGCTTTTTCTAGGTTGGCAGCTCGAGCTTCCAGGGACGTAATGTAGTGATACCTAGTTTTGACGTCAACAACTCTGGCCACCAAGACGTCGCGGGAAGACTGGTAGTCACGTTGGGCGCGTTGCGATAGCGACATGTGATGTGCTAAAATTTCGACAAGTCGTGCCAAATACTATGCTCGCTGTTGAATTTCAACTGAAGGCTCCCGTCATAGTTGAATCCTTACCTCGCGGTATCTGAGAAAATTTGCAGCTACTATGTTTTCGAGTAATGTAACAATAAACTTTTTTTCTCCAAGCACACGAATAAGACGCCATATTGTAGAATAATTTTGTATAAAAAGTAAGTCATTTCGGGATGTTCACCAAATTACCTTGGCAACTGTATACTTTTCGATTCATAATACAAAAATGAAAGCAAGAAAGGGTTTTACATGGTAAATTTTAAATAAAAAACAAACGCTTTGTCAATATTCGGAAATCGTCGTTGTTGTTTATTTTTCTTGTATTGTGATTGTGTATTTGGGCCATGACAGTTCTACAATGTTGCCTACAATGTTTGATTCTAAATAATAAGTCATATTACCTAATTTATGAGTAGTTTGAGAAAAAATTGTATGTTTAATTCGCACAAAAAATGCGTTTTTGGGACGGGTAAGACTCGCCGGACTCGCTGCGCGTCGTCCGCCGATCTGTCTTACTTGTCCCGAAATCATGCATTTTGTGTACTAATGAAACAAATAACTACTTCGACTTATCGTTTATTTTTTTTTATAGTTTCCATACATTGTTACAACTACATCATACAGTAAACCTATTCAACACATTCTAACCAAATACCGTATGCCATAAACAACAGAAACACTTATTGTTCCAACGCTTGCTGTTGTGTCTATTGTTTGAATGCAATGTCATACCTAATGATCTCCAAAGCAAACTTTAGCATTCCATACATGCACCGCACATTCTCCGATTCTATGGGCAGCAACGCATCCTCGATGCTCCTTTTAAAGTCACCGCGTAAATTTCAAACACGTCGATTACATTGCTGTAAAATTTTTCAAATATCTGACTTCCATAATTCAGCTTTGAACTACAGCAGCCGCAACAACTCCCTTTCTTGTTTTCCATTTTTTGGAAATACATTCTTTTGCCAGGACTTATATCCACCGGTTGTGGCTCTAGACCTTCATAGTTAAAACGTCTGTTTATCACATCTTGATTTCCAACAAATACTTTCCATTCAGGTTCCTCCAACTGTATCCAATCCTTGTGAATCCCATTAATTACCACTGCCGGCACAAACGATCCACAACAGGTTAATCCCAAACTCACATATTTATTTTTTGATTTATTAAGCGAATAACTTGTTGCGTTTAATAATACTGGATGTGGCAGTTTTACATTTTGGTTTGTCCCTGGATGCTTCACAATGTCACCAACCTTTTGTAATTTATCTATTGCAACTGCTGTCCCTCTTACAGCGCACGATACACTACTGAACAGGAAAAGGACAAAGGTTAAGGTCATTTCAATTCCCCCAACTGGGGAAGGGCTGCTATAGGGTCCTTCCGTCCCTCTTCAGCGAAGAACGGGAAAGTCGGGATGGGTGAGAGAAGGGGGGGGGGGGTGGAGACAGGAAGAAAGGTCAGGAAAGGTGGAGAAATACTGCCCCGGTATTCACCTCAGAGAAGGTACACTGTTGACTCAGGAAAACCACCTAAAAACCTGAATCAAGGCAGACGGTCGCGGCAATCGAACCCACGACCTCCCGAATGCTAGGTAGGCGTGCAACGCACTAGGCCAGGGAGCTCGGTCTACTGAACAGCAAACCACAGATTCTTTTATACGCATTCTTTAGAGTTGTTGTTGGTGGTAGTGGTAGGAGGTGGACAGGTTCCTCCGTCTTTGACTCCATTTCGTCCTTGACTACTTTCCTTTATTAAGTTTACTGCTTACGACGGCAGCTACCATAATCCTCCAGCAGCTATGGCAACTCACTACAAAAATGCCGAAGTAATTTTGACGGTTTTTGGTTGGTTGCCCTCCAGCGCCATCTCAGCGGTGCCTCCAGGCAGTAGTCACTATCGAATACACCATGGACCTACACGTAGACAGTTAGGGAAGATGACCACCTTCCGGACGTGGCCTGCCGCCTTCGACGGATCGACGACTTTGTGGTGGTGGACCCACGTCTACAGGCCACTGGATCGGTTTCTAGTCCGACTGGAGGATGGTGAAGTTTCCTATGTCACCTATCGTTGGAAGTGAATAAATATATTTAGACAAATATTTGGGTGTTTTTATTTCACAGTTTATACGGTGTTATACGCGCTGTTAGTGGCTTTTTTCTGCTGTGACTTTCGAGAGTGTGACCTTGAATTGTACAATATAATGCTTTCGTAAATATGCACGCTGTTAGTGCGTTGCCATCATTGCTACCATCATGTGCTCAGAAGCTCGATATCCGGATTTTGCGAACTACTCCAAACGCCGGTTTCTTTTGAATCAACGACGCGGTTGATTCTGTACAGTGTTTTTGCTGGGCAATTCAGATTTCTGGTTGGGAACGTCATAACAAACCCCTATCTGAACACATCCGCTGGTCACTCAACTGCAAAGTTGCCACTTTGAAGCAACACTTACAGAGCATGGACGACTTGATTGTTAAACTTTACAACGCGATACATATTTCCTCCGGAGTGGATGTAGCTGGCAACAATGGAACAGGCGCGGCCGACAAAACAAAAGCTTGCAGTGGTCATCAGTGATGCTAAATGCGGTTCCATACCACGTGCCAGTTCTTTGCTGTGACGCTACTTAAGTTTACCGAACCATTCAGTACTTTCCTTCGAGGGGTTCAACATGATACCTATTAAATTTTTGGTCGCTCTTGCTACAGTTCATGATGGGATTCTACAGAGAGATCAATAAAAAACCAATTAGGGCAGGCTGTGATATGTGTTATACGTTTGGCAGTACTGAAGTGTATTGTCAGTCTATGTCAAATTCGAGATTAGTAGGTTAGGTTTTGTTTGTTGTTTGACACAGACTGATGTAAAACTTAACCTGCAAAACTCGAATTTGACATAGACTGACAATACACTTCAGTACTGCCAAACGTATAACACATATCACAGTCTGCCCTAATTGATTTTTTTATTGATCTGTTGTTATATGTGCTTCAACCACCTCATTACAGTTCAGCTTCTTTCGCCTATAATGGTAGAGTACACAATGTGACGTGGTGTAATATAGATACCAGTTCATTGGCGACTATCTCCGTTTTTAAAATACAAGTAAACAACTTTACTGAACATAATTTTTTAACGTTCAAGATAAAATACCATTTTCCTGCATATGCTGTAGATACGAATTGTGAAACGATTTTGCTAAAGCATAAATCTGCTGCCTTGAAGAAGCTGCTCACACCTGCAGATAATTCCTGCTGTGCCTATATCTAACAATGTTTTAATTACTATTTTATTCGCTGTACTGCGTATGTCAGTGACGTATTTCTTAATCTGTTGGTATTATAATCATTTAGTCTAGCCACTACTGTAATTACTCTTTGTATGTGAATTTTCATCTTAAACTCCAAAAATAAAACTTTTTAAAATTATGTGTATCTTTCACTCTACTAAGGTACTTCGGTTGAATAACTAAATATTCTATGAGACTCGATAGTCTAACGGTAAAGATACCCTCGGCTGCGGATATGGCACACGTACCATTGCGGATGAACAGGGAGACCTAGGTTCGAATCCTAGTAGAGTCATAATTTAGACATAAAGTATCATAGGCTGGAGCGCTCTTACTTCATGTCTATTTTTTTTAATAAATGTGTTAAGCACGGTCTGCTTTAAGCAATATTTTACTATTTGTTTGCCCTTGGCCGTAAACGTGATTTTGGCCTTGAATTTCCTTTTTTAACGTGGTCTTCGCCTTGAAAGTGGCCTTGATCTTAAACTCAAGGCTTAGTGGTGGGGGGGGGGGGTTCCAAAACTGTCCACTTTACTCTACTTCGGTTATGCCGTTATTTCAACCAAGATGCAAGCCGTGCGAATTTAACTTTTCTGCACGTGATTATTCGAACCGATCTCTACCTCTAAAGTAGGCTTGTTCCTTTTGTGTTAGCGTTGCTAATCAAGCGATTCGCGTTTCCAGCACCGTTTGGCTAAGGCATATGCAGGCAATTGTTTTGGATATGATTATCTGCCGCATAGACCGCTCGCGATAGTTATAGTTGGTACCCGTTCGGCAGAGGGCTAAAGCTCTTTGCGTCTGAGTGGAACCTTGAGCCATGCTTCCTTTTCTTGTAATCCCGTTAAAGCCACGCCAGAACTGCCAGAGAAAAACCCGATTGCCATGGCTATGTTTGGACATTTGCTCTATTTTGCTATATTTTAAATTTAATAGTGTAAAGGGAAGTTTTTAAAGCGCTTAAGGCGTACACTGAAAGGTAACTATTTATTATTTTCTTAATAGTGCAATGTTTTATCTTTACAAGTTTTTCGAAAGTTGGATCTGCAAACTTGCGTTTTACTTGAGGTTAGAGATTAGCTTTTTGCAAGCTCCAGAAAGGCTGCATAAATCAGTTAGGATAAGTGTTTCCTGTTTGATTCCTGCGCAAGTCTATTAACTGTATTTTGAATCTTGACACTATTTAAATGCTCAGTTTACTATTCAACCAAACGTTAATAACTTCTATTCACTATTAGCCCAGTGGCTAGGTCATGAAAAGGGGTGGTTATCTGACAAAAGGTCATGTAGTTTTGGATTTTGGATATGTTGTATGTACAGTCGTGTGCAAATAAATCTGGGACAGTGTTTTTTTCACATGCAGATTCAGTTAAGAATTTGAGGAATATTTCCATGGATTTCCTCTTATCAGAGAGAGTTACGGGTTTCAGTACCTGTTAAAGTTTAATGTAACTCTTTCTGATAGCAGAAGATCCATGGAGATATTCTTCAATTCTTAACTGAAGCTGCATGTGAAAAAAACACTGTCCCAGATTTATTTGCACACGACTGTACCTAGGCACTTATTAAAAATCCAAGTTTTCTAATTTGGCGCGCCTGTGCGCGCGTCGGTACTACCACTTTTGAGTCACTTTTTTCGGTTTTTACTCGATAACTCTTTACTGGTGCGGCCTATAAAAAAATGTTCTACCACTTTTTGTAGAGCACAACATTTTCTATAATTTACTTTCATAACATTTTTTTCTGAACGTCATAATTACCGAAATACCGAACCTCAAAGGTAAAAAAGTTACGAAAAACGGAAAAACGCGTTTTTTTAACAATTTATTCCACTGACGTTTGGCCTACTTTTATTCATCAAACTCATTCAGATATGATCCACAAGAGATTCTATTTCGTCATGCATATAGTGGGTGCGACACTACATCAGCCCCATTTGGACATGAAAAACCCAAATTTTGCAGTGTTCTTCAGAAGCACCCTAATTTAGTTGAAGCAGTAAGTGCATTCAGAAAGTCAGAAGGTACTCATGACCAAATTGGATAAGCAGGTGAGACATTTTTCGAGTCTTGTATGGTGGGGACATGAATGCTCAAACTTTTGACGGTCTACACGGTCAGCTTTTTGAAAAATCTGTGAATAAAAGCAAGTTTCACCTTGCCAGACTGCAACCCAGTATCACGCATTACGCATATATCATCAAGTCCAAACATTGATGGGCAGGAAAAGAACCCTTTGGATTGTGGCTGGACGACAGGCGGGCGAGGACTGACTCCAATTAAAACAACCGAAAACGCTGCAACAGATTCGTTGCTACAGACTATTTCTTGTCAATGTAAGAAAGGTTGTGCTAAGGGCCAGCAGCTATAAAAAGGCTGGTTTGCACTGCTCTATTACTCGTAATAATTTCTGTGTACAATCATGCCTGGATGTTCCTAAGATTATTACAAACGACGATGACATAGATGAAGAAGCGGTTCCAACAACAAAATAAAGTCATTACCTACATTTTACTTTTGTTATAGAAGGTGATGAAGGTGACACTACAGATAGAACCAAAAGATCAAAAGTCTAACGTTTCTATACAAAAAAAATGTTTTGCTTGTACGCCTTATTTGCATTAATCTGTAATATTATTACTTTGTATTTGTCTATTTTTTATACGTATACTTATCATTTGGATACAACATTATTTAGTTTTTGTCTTTAAAATGAACTACTTTGTTTCTTTTTGTTTGTATGTACTCCTTATTTGTAATGTATTGCTTGAGCCAATTTATACACATATACATATATTCCATGTATTGTGGTCTTATTTTTAATTTTGTATGCACATAACTATCATATGGCTGCAAAGTGTTACGCATTTTGTCTTTAAATTGAACCAATAAACCGTTAAGATGATGGACACTGTTTTTTTGTGGTAGCTTTGAAAAAAAATTGTGTTTTGAAGCTTTGTATTTCGGTAACTATGAGATTTAGATAAACATGTTATGGGAGTAAATTGTAGCACATGTTGTGCTCTACAAAAAGGTAGAGGTAATTTTTTTTTACGAAGCACAAGTAAAGAGTTATCGCGCAAAAGCCGAAAAAACTGACACAAAAGTGATCGTACTCAGGCGCGCACATACGCGCCAAATTAGAAAACTTGGATTTACCTACATACAACGTATCCAAAATCCAAAACTACATGACCTTTTGTCAGGTAAAATGTATTTGGCCACTAGGCTATATGTAACTTTGATTAATTATTTATTTTGCCTAACGTAGCTTTTGTATATTTTTAACGCTTAACTTCCTGGGTCGTTTTGAGTTTAGCGACCCAGTTTAAGCTATGTGTATATCTTAAGCTGCATTGTACCATTTAACCGCGGGTTCTTTTGCATTAATGAACCTGATTTACTGTTTATGCGTCTTTGACGTTATTTATTTATCATAATCTAATTGGCCTATCTAGTCAGTTGTTTTTATTTTAAAATGTAGTTTGGGATATTCCACTTTAACTGGCACTTGTGTTTCTGTTATTCACACTTTGTTGATACTTAATTCAAGCTTTGGTGCTTAACTTTTATTTCTGGGTTTTTACTTTGTGAGCTACCCCAACCTTCACGTTTTTTTAAGTTTAGGTTCTGCTAAACTGATGTCCTATACGGGAAGTGAGGTATTTACTTGCAAGTTAGACTGCTTTTTTGTTGTCGTTAGTAACTGGCGCCCACTTTTTTTTAAATTTAATAACGTTAAGAACCGTCGCCTAATCCTTACCCATGACCATAAATCGCCAAGAATTTTGAACTAGTTTGGTTTGTGTACCTCGCTGAGCTGAATAGTAGAAAAGGGCGTTTCAATGTACCTTATAAAATATTGACGTGATAAATTACAAAGAAACGAAACAAAAACAACTTGTAAGTAAGTGTCAATGTGATGTAACCGTAATAGTTCGACAATTGATCTAATATCTATTTGTAATTAAATAAATCCTAGAAAAAACTAAGGAGATAATCTAAATAGTCGTGCCTTATTAATAGATCTTAAACAAACATACGACATATTAGAAAAAAGAAAATCGATGTTAGAAGTGTTGAAAGAACTGATGATTTAACACAAAATAATAGATTAGTAGAAATGACGTTAAATACTAAAAGTAAAGATTCAAGGAGAGCTGCCTACAAAATATAAGGGCAGTTACGTATTACGGGTTTCTCTTCGTAACATCATCATCACATATATCTTACAATGTTGAAATGTATTATAAGGACATTTGTAATTCAAAGAAATTAAACTATTTTTTAGTAGCATATATCGACTATTAGCTTACACTGATGCCGCTTTGGGCCTAGGTGAAACATAAAATATTATTAAAAAAAGTCTTGCGAATAAACATTGGAAATCATATTAGATGATAATTGGCAAAACAGCACAATAAATAAACAAAACATAAGAGGAGCTGAATTATTAGCAATATTACAGTAGACCAAGAAACAGGCAGCGCACCAACACTGGGAACAACAGCGGCAGCATCACTACATAAAATAATGTATGCAAAAGAACTAACTAGAAAAGTGAAAGTGGAAGTGTACAAAACAATCATCAGACATGTAGTGCTCGTTATTCGGCAGTGAAACATGAACAATAAAACAACAAGACTATAAAATAGTTCCTGATATCGAAAGAATAAATACTAAGGCGTAAGAAAATGGAGACGACGTACAATTGCAAAAGTTAATGTAGCGAATGTAATTTAAAAAGTTAGACTGGGGCAGTTAGAACATTTAACTAGTAGAATTGCTGAAACAAGAATACCAAAGCAAATGTAAAGCGATTGACAGTGAAAAACTGGAAAAACCTCGCACAAGATAGAAAAATAGCATCTAAAGCCCTGAGATTGTTATTTTGTAGGTTATCCAGTTGTATTTCAGTTTTACGTATTTGTCCTTGGGCATTCAATCTATAGATTTTGTTCAATTTTCTTACAACTTTTCTTATTGCATTATTGTTTTGATTGATATTCTTTTCATTGGTTCTTCTAAGGAGATAGACACCATAAAAGAGGCTTATACCTGCTTCTCCTTTATGTTGGATCAGATACATTTGACTGAAAATTCATGAATTTCTTCAGTTCATAAATGACGAAGCCTTACAAAACTGATTTTTCATAGTAACTTTCCTCTTTAAAAAATAATATTGTATGTAGGTAGAATAAAAAATTGCGTAATATAAAATATATTATGATGAAACGGCATCACTAAGAAAATAAACATATTTATCCTTTCCAAAACTCAAGTAAGTTCGGCTACACAGCTGCATAGAAACAGGTTATCACTACCTTGTTGAAAAATGGGAAACACTTCATCAAAATACTTCTTTTATCAGATTAGCAGCATTTTTCTATTGTATTATCGGCAAGGTAACACAGTTTACTTCCTAGAGGAATCAAATTAATGTACACAAGGAAAGATTGGTTACTACGTAATAATATGGATTTGATTGTATCAATTCTTCAACTACTACATTTGCAAGGAAAAGTACTCATGAACTGAATATGTTGAATAATTTGTTTTTCTTACATTCTACAGAAAAATATGTTTCATAAGAGAAACATTCACTTTCTCCAAATGAGATTTTTAATAACAAATATGCACAACACTTGGTACCTGTTTTCAAGCGGTATCTCAATGACTAACAGCCAAGTGATTAATCGGTTTTAGTATTTGTTACTATTAGATTTACAAATAATTGAAGCCTTGGAAAATTACTGCTCGCTATAAACATACTCAAGATAACACTGAACTTTATCAGTGTACACTTTGATCTTAAAGGGTTGTAGTTCAGAACAACATGCGTCCAACACCAATTTGCAGAACTTCAGTTTGTTTCATTATTTCAGCGTAGTACTCTCCAGATTCACTTAAACCTTGACAAAACTGGTAAACAATGCTTCACTGTGAAGTGTCTAAATGAGTTGCTCATAATCGAACAATTTTAATGTACTTAAAGATAAGTGTGATAGCTGAATAATTTTGTAGAAAATCAGATAAAAGCCGTATTCATTCACTGGTGCAGTTAGAGTGCTTTTATTCGGTCAAGTAAGAACAACGTGAATCTCCAGAAGTCTACTTGTTCATATAGCTTATTTATATAAATTATATAAATATTTCACAATGAGCAATAAACTTTTAAAAATTGGTTTTATTGGTGGCGGAAAGATGGCTCAAGCATTAGCTAAAGGCTTCATAACTGCAGGTATTTATATATTTTTTATTCTTATACAACTAAAGTGTACCTACAACTAACCAGTTGATTACTAATACGTAGTGGATATAGGAAAAGAAGAATTAATTTTGTATTGTTATTGAGTGGAACGAGAGATATTAATTGCAAATAAAAGTGGAATGTGCTAATTACATTAGCAGTCATAGTTAGAATCAATTATTGTAAAATATACACGTTTTGTTTCAGGCCTATCACGAGGAGAAAACATGATCTCAAGTTGCCATCCAACAGATTTAGCATCTGCAAAGGCATTTAAGGTATGTTCTAACCTATTTTTCAATTTATTTGAGAATTCTTATTAAATCATTCTTTATAGGCTTTAGGGGCAGAATCGTTGTTCGAAAATGTTCCGGTAGTGCAGCAGTCCGATCTTCTTATAGTTGCTGTAAAGCCATCTGTTGTTCCCATAGCTCTTGCTGATATCAAAAGAGCTGGAATTAAAGCTGATAAGTTATTCTTATCTATAGCAATGGGAGTATCCACAAATAAACTTGAACAGGTTAGACTTTGATCTTAACAGGTGCTCAGAGAGCCCACAGATTTTTATATCAATTCACTGTAGATTTTGTTGATAATAAAACTATTTTGCAGTGTCTACCATCAGAATCACGAGTTATGAGAGTGATGCCCAATACACCTGCTCTGGTGCAAAATGGAGCATCAGTCTTTGTACGAGGAACTAGAGCGACAGATGAGGACGTGAACATCACTAAGAGCTTGATGCGAGCTGTGGGTACCTGCGAGGAAGTAACAGAGAGTTATTTGGATGCCGTCACGGCTTTAAGTGGTTCTGGCCCAGCATATGTAAGTAATCAAGTTCAAATTATCCGACTTTTATATATTTTAAACTAATTCATCTTGGAGGTTTACGTTTTCATCGAATCTCTGGCGGACGGTGCAGTAAAGATGGGGCTTCCCCGAGACTTGGCGTACCGTCTAGCAGCTCAGACAGTTTTGGGTGCAGGGCAAATGGTACGAGACACAAATACGCATCCCGGTGTTTTAAAAGATGATGTGACATCGCCAGCCGGTTCTACTGCGGAAGGACTGAACTACCTAGAACAAAAAGGTAATTTACATTTTTAAACAGGTAATGCATGTCGAAAATTACGTGATACAATGAGGTGGTATACACTTGTTTAACGACTTACACGATTGAGTAGTGTAGGCAACCCATTATACAGATGCCTCGATATACAGGGTGTTCTTTTATCGTGTAACAACTAGATAGGCAACACTTTTTAACAACCTCAAGATTTTCACAGATAACCCTAAATTTTAAAGACCCTTTTTCTACATTTGGAAAATGAGTGGTTTCACTCCGCATGTCTAGGGGCATTATGAAGATATTTATGCCCTTTTGAGAGCGACAAGTTTACAAGCTTGAGGGTCTCTCGCTACCGAGGGTTTATAAGTCGCATGGGGTATGAGCATCGTAATGCCCGTGTACATACAACGTTTTCTTTTCCAGTTTGAATACGCAAATAACTTGAAAAGCGTGCAGAGCAGTCCATAACGCCCTAGGACCTTATGGACTGCCTTATATTCCTCGTATCACAGATATAAACAACAAATAATTGATCAGTGGAAAATAAATATATTTTCGTACCTTTCAGGCTTTAGAGCAGCCATAATAGGAGCCATCGAAGCAGCGACGCAGAGGTGCGTGAGCGTGTCAGAATCTCAACCAAAGTAAGCTCAAGTTAAACTTGGACCACCTTACATTGCCAGATCTTATAGTTTTTTAACTGAACTAGAATTTAAGTTAGAACTTATTATTTTCTAAGTGGAAGTAAATTTAAAGTCGATTTATTTTTTAAATCCGAATTATCGCATATAAATTTATATATTAACTGAAAAACTATGATTTTTTATGGAATAATCAGTGTCTTTATTTATGTGTCTTTATGTAAACTGTGATGTAAATACAAAAAACTGTAATTCTTAATTGTCTTAGTTTTTAAAATTACATAAAATATGAAATAACGATGTTTGTTTACTGGAATCCATGGTTCTATTACAATACTAGCTGGCTCGGCAAACGTTGTGCTGCCCGAAAATAATTTGTTTTTGTACACACATCTTCTGAATATAAGCCAAATCAGACCATACATACAAGTTTTCGTAAATATCTCGACCCCAGCGCCACCTATGGAAAATGGTTGTTCAGAAAAAGTTTCATCGCAATCAGATAAATAAAGACTGTAATTATAATTAGCATCGTAATGGAATGCACCAAGATTTAAATCAGCGTGCAGCGAGCGGTTTCCAATCTGGAGCTCGTGATGCCTGTTTCTTTCGTGCTTGAGGTGTAGATTGATTAATCACTTGTCGTTTGGGTGATATAATTGATTTGACAGCGTAAGTAATGCTTTGTAACGACTATTACAAATTCACTTAGAAAAAGCAACGAAAATGTGTGTGATATCTATTATCTAATAGCGACCGGAAATTGGAATTTCATAATCAACACCACTTGTTATGTCACACACGAAATAAAATGTCGCTATTTGTATTTGATTCAATTTAATTCTGCACTCATACCCCGAAAACAATAATTGTTCTAATGCAGAAACCTTCGCGGGCGTACGCACAACAATACACCAAAGTTTCATTGCAATCGGATGAATGGTATAGGAACGCATAAGGGACAAACAAAATCAACATTCATTTTTATATAGATATATAGAATATAGATATAGATATAGATGTATACTATGATACGGCAGGAGTTAACCAGTAGCAAGCTCCTTGTTATTTACTTAACACATATATATGTTACTTGTGACAACATGGTTTAGAGCAGCACAGCACTCAATAATTTAATTATGAGGTAGGTCTTTTCTTCACGTAATAGGTTTTTGCTTCTCATAGCTGCTCTTACACTTTCTTTCCATGATTTACGTGGACTTCCTGGTTTGTTCTTACTGTGACAACGTGCGGGCTAAATAACAGTGTGGTGAAACTTTAAAATGTAGAAAGGATTCAATAATAATATAAAATTTGTTTGAAATTGTAATTAAATGCTTTAACGAGCAGGGTCAGAAGTACCTAGTACTAGGGATGTGCGGTACGATCCGATATTTTGAAGTACCGGTACTTTGTCTTCCGATACTCGATATTTTGTACCGGTATTTCGGTCAGCGATCCAATCCAATAAGATTTATTTTTGGTCAGTATCAGATCGACAGGACCGATCCTGGATTTTTGCCGCCTGTCGAGAAATAATTCATCTTTTGACTATGTAATGACATTTTTTATTTTTAATATACAAAGTTTTAAAACTATACATTTTGAAAAAACCAAAGGGAAAAGGTCCAAAATATGCCCTTTTTCTTCAAGGGTAAAAAACCTAAGCTTTTATTGAACTAACAGTTCTTGAAATCTCAAATGGTCGAACGTAGATAACTTTCAATAAGTCATTTTCATCTTCTACAAACGCAAGAACCAAAATCAAAACAAAATGATTTTGCTGAGCTGTTTAATCTGTTTACGTATTACGGTTCGGATTTCGACTGGTACGTTTGGAAAGTATTTATTAAGACAGATTCTGGAGGAAAATGCAGACTGCAGTATGAAGTTAAAAGTTCAGACGGAACTACAAATTTAAGAACAGTTCGAAAACGAAAAGAGAAAAATGGCCATAATTTATTTATTTATAAAAATAACTATATCAAGTGTATATCGTTAGAATCGTTGAAAAATTGCCTTTTTTATAAAGTCATGGACGACTATGATTTCCATTAGAAAAAACACAAGTTTGTGTCATAACTCAAAAATTATAGCTTAAATAAAAAAATTTGGCTAGACTGTGTTATTAAGCACATAATTGTCTACAACTTTTTCCTTTACACATTTTTTCTAAAGTCAATAATAACAGAGCTATAGGCACCGAACAAAATTAGAAAAAAATCATTTTTGCGAAATATCTAGTTAGCCTTGCATTTTTTCCAAAAAACAAAAAGCTCATTAAATTGAGCTCGTAAAACTGCAATTCTTTCCCCATTTAACCGTCTCTCTGTCTCCAATACTTTCCGAGATCCCCATGCTAAACATTCAAATAAACTCACTCTGTATACTTTTAACGTTTCAGTTATTATATTTATGTTAGTTTTAAAGTTTTTGAGCGTTTATATGTATACTATTTAATAAATGTATTTCTAATACTGATTTTTCAATTGTTGATTTCTTGATTGTTACGCCACTATTATTGCTAAACTTCTATTTGCTATACTAGGACTCGACGTGTGGCATAACTAAATTTAGAAAATATCCCGGATCGATTGTGTACCGGTATTTCATGTACCGGTACTTTTGTATACGATACTGCTCCGAACCGGTACTTTTAAATCGATACGGTACGATACGATGGTACCGGTACTTTTCGGTGTATCGAACATCCCTACGTAGTACTTATAAATATGTACCAACACCAAACTTCGTGCAATATGCACCGCCACAATCAAATATGTTGTTAGCCGTTGAATGCTCTAATAATTAATAGAACCAAACTAAACCAATGACCATCACAACACTCTCTAAAGCAAGACAGATAGCGAATATTGAATACTCAAAAACGGACGCCTTGACCATTGCGTTCAACGGGGCCTGCTTATCAAACTCCGGCAGAAGGGACTATCTTTACACTAAACTAAATATAACAAAAAAAAAACAGGCCCTACCAATTTAAATACTCAACAATTCGCGAAATTTAAATTAGAAAATGTTTCGAACAGTATAAAAATTGATTGTACGTGGTTCAATCCCCAAATCGGGGCGGGCGGCCCACCCAGTCGCTTTAAACATTGGGTACCGAAACCACAGTTGTAAAAGTAGGGAATATAAGGCAGTCGCCAAAGGCGTGATGCTAACCACATCACCCAGTACGGGTACATTTATAATGTGTGTGATTATTGGCAGTAAAAATGGTAGGCAAGCATTCAGTACAAATATTCCAATGCCATCACAACCAATAGACTTTGATTTGATGGAAGTTATATATTTCATCACAAGAGCTTCATCTATAGGTTGTAATTTAAGCTTGTGATTTACTTTTGCTTGAATATTATTACCATAGTAATTGGCTGTGTTAATGAAAAAACGATTAATTTGTTCAGCATCTGCTAAATTTGAAGGAAGTCGATTTTTATGTTTTTTGTTTTTGTGTATATCGAAATTTGATAAATCCTTCCAAAAATTCTTTAAGGTATTTGTTTGAAATTTTTGATGTAGGTGGTCTTTTTTGCTTTCCTAACGGCAGCTGTAACAAGGTTACGCAGCTGTTTGTAATACACATAATGGCTGGAATTTTTTGATAACTTATAACGATTAAGAGCATGATCACGAAGAGAAATTAATAATCGTATATCGTCATTAAGCCAAGGTGCAGGCGTTTTAGTGAATCTGGATGTTACGAAAGGCGCATGTAAATCAAGAAGCGTTTGTAGATTATCATTAAAGAATTCGATTTTGTCGTCTATATTATCCAGATCATAAATGTTTTTCCAAGGTATAGACCTTAATTGATCATAAAATTGTTGAGAATAAAAATTTCTAAAATTTCTATAGGTTCTGGTCACAGGGTTGACCTTTGCACTAACAATATTGACGATACATTGCACTAGTTCGTGGTCAGAAATCTCGTGCATGCTTGTTGTTTCGATTTTATCAATTAATGCGGGAACATGTGTAATGATCAAATCTAAAGAAGAGAATGTACTAGATGTGATACGTATTGGAGTTTTTACAAGCTGTTCAAAACCAAGGCCGTTCAGATATGATTGCAAATGAGCGGATCCTGGACTTTCGCAGTCTAACAAATCAACATTAAAGTCACCAGTACATATCACTTTATCCTCAACAACTAGCACCGAAGACAAATTGCTTTCAAAATTATCAAGAAAATGCAATAAATTTGATTTAGGCTGACGATAAATTACACCAAAAGCAAAACTACTGCTATTTGAATTTAGAGTAATCCAAAGTTGCTCAATATTAGAATCGGTTTCAATAATTTTATATTTCATACCTGTTTTTAGGTAGATGCCTATTCCACCACCACGACTTGGACGATCTTTTCTAATGAAATCATATCCTGGAATAGATACGGTTTCATCGGAAATCCAGTGACTAAAGTAATATTTATCCCTAAGCCTGGTAAGAGCAGCTATGCAGAAGCGAAATCTTACAGACCTATCAGCCTAACGTCATTCCTCCTTAAAACGTTGGAAATATTAGTAGACAGATACTGGAGGGAGGAAGCCCTAACTTCACTCCCGATTCACAAATATCAACATGCTTACCAAACAGGGAAGTCATGTGAAACCGCACTACACCAACTAGCGCGGAAAATTGAGAGAACCTTGGAGTACAAGGAGTACGCAGTCGGAGCATTTTTAGACATAGAAGGTGCCTTCGACAACACCTCTTACCACTCTATTGAAAGAGCAATGACAAACCATCAGATCGATAACACTACGATAAGATGGACTATAGCAATGCTCAACACTAGAGTTGTAAAAGTCAAGTTATTTGACAAAGAAAAGACAGTGCAGGCGACAAGGGGATATCCACTGGGAGGAGTTCTTTCTCCACTCATGTGGTGTCTCACAGTTGATGAACTGCTGATCCAACTCAATAACAAAAGCTGCTGCACTCAAGGATACGCTGATGACATTGTCATACTGATTCAAGGTAAATACCAAAGAACCGTAGACAATGTAATGAAATCAGCACTAAAGATAACCGAAGAGAATAATTTAGAATTAATCCCAGCAAAGCCACTCTCGTCGCTTTCACTCGTAGAAAGAACATCACAAACAGAATCAACATAAAACTGTTTTAAACAAATGTCAACTGGGAGAACGAGGTTAAGTACTTAGGTCTAACCATCGACTCCAAACTAACTTGGAACTCCCACTGAGACGAAACAATCACCAGGTGCATACAAAAATTAGTTATTTGGAAAAGAGCTATAGGTAGTACGTGGGGGCTCAAACCGGAACTGACCCTCTGGCTGTACAAAGCCATGGTTCGACCAATAATTTCATATGGAATAATCGCCTGGTGGCCCAAAATAAAACAAGCAACTGCGATCCACAAAATCAGCAGAATACAATATCTAGCTAATCGGTGCATCACTGGAGCCTTTAAAGGCACCTCAGGATAAGCACTGAATGCTATCTTAAATCTGCCACCTCTGCACATCTTCTTGGAAGGTGAAGCTAGAATGGCAGCCTACAGATTACAAAGTACTGGTCACTGGATGACCACAGCTAATAATCTAGGACATGGCAAGATCATGTCACACATCAACAACCCAATATTAGAAATGGTTTCTGATCTAATAATCAAAGCCTATGACTTTGAAAAGAACTTTACTGTACACACAAGTTGGAATCCGGACCAACTACCAACTCCAACAAATAAGAACACCATTTTTTACACTGATGGATCTAAGTTTGAAGGGGGTACAGGCTCCAGTGTGTACAGTACCAATTCTAGAACCAACGAAAAAGTCAGTCTAGGAAAGTTTTGTAACATCTTTCAGGCTGAAGTACAAGCTATTAACGTATGCGCAAACATCAGCATAGAAAAGAAGCTGCTCAATCGAGACATACACATTCTCTCAGACAGTCAGGCAGCACTGAAAGCGCTAAACGCTTTCAGTACTTCATCGAGACTGGTCAAGGGATGCAAATCCAAACTTCAAACCTTGATCCAGGAAAATACAGTAAAATTATGCTGGATCCCAGTTCACCAAGGTATTGAAGGAAACGAAAAGGCGGACAAGCTTGCAAAATAAGCAGCCCGTAATGCAATGACCAGTCCAGAACCTGGTCTACGCATTCAGAAAAACCAAGCCCTCTCAGCCATTAATGAATGGGTCAATACCGCACACCAACTAAGGTAGAGAAACTACAATCCAGTAACACACTGCAAAAGATTGCTAAAAACTTCGAATCTGCAAACCACCAAAACCCTGTTGAGACTGAACAGAACTCGAATCAATCAAGTAGTCAGTCTACTAACAGGCACTGGAGCATTCAGAGAATTTATGCACAGGATCAATATCTATAGAGATGAACCTGTTTGCAGACTATGCCAAGAGGATGATGAAACAGCCTATCATATCCTCTTTGAATGCCCAGCATTAGAGCGTAAAAGACACCAACTCGATTGGAGCCTTAACTCTATTGACAACCGCAAGCTAGTAGGGGACATTGCAAGTCTAGTAAAAGATACGGATGTCGCCCTGCTAACTTGAAAACTCCCGACAGTACAAAAAGCCCAAAGGGCTGACGTACGCATGCCAGCAAAAGGCAGTCGTGGAATCTAAATCTAATCTAATCTAATCTGAAATCCAACTGCTCAACCAAGTTTCTGACACTGCTGCAACGTCATAGTTGTAATCAAGAATATGGTTTTTAAACAAATTGAAATTTCTTGTCAATGAATAAACATTTAAATGTGCAATTTTCATGATATCATGTTAAATCTATTCAAAAGTAGCATCCGATCATCATCTAACAAGCGCATGACATAATAAAAGACTGAAAAAAAATACGTAAATACAAATTGTAAATACTCAAAAAAGAAATTAAATACACAATTAAATTGTAGACTGCAATTAGACATTGTCTGACCGATATGCGTGTGTACGTATAAAGTAAAATATTAGATTCGGTTTAATTCATCAACCGTTGTGATAGTATGCTTTTTTCTGTTGTTATTTATTACAATTCGTCCATCAGACGACCATACATTAGTGGAACCGAATTTTTTGATAGCTTCTTGCAACAAAGTAAGTCTAGTTTTTGTTAGGTATTCCCGAATGATAATACCGCTATTTTTTAAAGCGTTTTGTTTGTAAACACAAGCCGTCTTGTTTGATAGCTAACAAACTTAATAATAATAGGGCGAGTTTGTTTATCACTTATCACAGCACCAACTCGATGTACACGATCAATGACAGATGTGGGCAGTTCTAAGTTTAATTTGTTTTTGAAAATGGATATCGCTTTCTGATTTGTGTCCTCAAGCTTCTCTTCGGGTACTCCAAAAATACGTATGCAGTTCCTCCAACTGTACTGCTCATGCTGATCGAGCTTCGAATCCTCTTGCAGTAGCTTTTGTTTTAAGTGTTTGTTCTGGTCCAGGATTTCTGTATTCTTAGTTTTGATATCCTCAATTTCTAATTTTAAATTGTTCATTTCGTCGTTGAGTTTATTTAGCAGAATAGATGATAAAGTTTCGGCGATTTCGTTAACAAAATCCACATTTCGAAGTAGCTCTTTCACGTGCGTACAGAGTATTCCCTGGATGTGTTCGATCTGTCCCTTAGTAAACGGCATGGTTACGCCAAAGTGCGAGAATTTTTAGAGCCAGGAACAAATTATATTCGTAAACAGAAATTAAAACTGCAATTTTAAATAATGCACACTCGGCAGAAAAAGCGAAGCACGGCTAGTCGTGGCGAGAGCACATACCGGAATCCGGAATAAAAACTTTACTTTTGCTGTGAATTTTTTGTATGGTACTGCGTATTTATATCTTATTTGTTTTATAAGTTAAGTAAGTATAAAAAGAGTGTTTACGCCTTCCAATTCTTGAGGACTTTGGATCTAGCTCATAGCATCAGATATCGGCCTGGCAGAGGAAATAGCATGCTGCTTGCTACAATACAGATCACACGCCTTGCATTAGCATAGTACGAGCGTTGCAAATTCGGTTTTTCAGTGTCATTTAATTTTGTTACAAACATATTTGGCCCAGAGCGAGCTGTCAAAGAGAATTTTACATACTATTTTTTCGAAGTTGTATAATTTCTGTTTCTGTTTTGTGTCTGCATCGTACTGTTGGGTAATAACATTTATGGTAAAAGATTAACTACTAATTTCATAAACAATTGGAAAATGCTTTTCACAAGTTTCCATGCTTCGTTTCTCCTCCTTTTATTTATGTAATTTCCTACACATATTTAATTTGTGTCAGTGATCTCTTTTTCATCTTGTTATACATTCTTTCTTTGTCTTTTAACTGCAAAGTTTAAAAAAATATATTTTATGTAATTTTTCTTTGTACCTTTTTTACATTTTTTATTCGACCAGTGATTTCTACCTACTTTTCGTTTCTGCATCCTATTTCTTTCTAAATAAAAGACGACTTCTGGTATCGGCCCGTGTCATGATTGAAGTCGACGAACTCAACGCTTCGCTCACTTTTATATATATACGTATAATAATTGGTTTTCACAATTTTATCATTTCTTCTAAATAATACTACTACCTAATTAGCATTGGGCGTTCTTTGCTATATTGATAATTTTTAGTTAATATTTATCTACAATTTTTGGGCAAGATACAAAACAAAACAAAATACAAAAAGTGAAACTCCATTTTTCGCAACCATAATGGGCACAATGACCTGCCCTAACCTTTTTTAAACATGGTGAACGGATAATCAATTAAACTTAAGTAAACGCCCGAATTGAAGTTTTTCATATTCTGTACAGTCAATATTGAAAATGTTCTTCAAGTTAAATATTATGAATTGCCTCGTCAAACAGAAATGGATCTGGCTGCTTCACTTATTAAGTTTCACAAGTAAAGTACGGATTTCAGGTGAAGTGTTTGCTATGTCTTAAAAACGACTTGAACTATACTCCTGACGTAACTTAATTTAATTAATTTCATTATTTTACTATTTGTTTGTTTGTGCTTTGATAGAAAAGTTAAGACAAATAGAAAAGAGGATAATCTTGTAGAAAAGTAAAACTAAACAATAAGCAATTCAGTGCAACTTATTTTGACATCGAAACAGAAAAGGATGGAAAACTTCCCTTTTTAGGATTATGAGGTATTAGACAAAACGGCGCCGGCGGCTTGATTTTTGATCTATATAAAAAACGCCGTAGTTCTATCAGAATTTTGAATTTCAACTCGGCACACCCCATGCATCAAAAACAATAATATTACCAAACAAGATTGACAAATTAATGCATTACAGTTTCCATTAAAAAATTTGAAAATCTACTTGACATACTAATTTCCAACAATTATCCTAAACCATTAATTATAAAACTAATTTACAACCATTCATATACGGTAAAAAGGTCTCACAACTATGGGATCCTACGAAGTATAGGATTTCCAAAATTTCTCGTTTTTAGGAGTGTCGAACCAAATCACTAAGCTTCTTCAAACTCCCAAGGCCTTTATTGCTCAATATAATACTAAAACAGCAAGATACATTTTTCAAAAACAAAAAAGAAACCGTCTAGGTAAAATTAGAGTAACCTTATTTTAAAATACCTTGTAATATTGTGGTCTTAATTATGTGAATCTGACTAAGCAGTGGTTGCGACGAAGATTATATAATAATAAAAATAATTTAAAAAAATGCCAAAAAATGAACCCCCATCGGAAGCAGAGGAGGTAGAGCATCCTGCTTGAAGAAAAAGGAAGACCATAAACTGCAAGGTACAAAAGATGGATCACTGATACAGTTTGTATACTCCTACAATCATAGGTGGAACTAGGGGATGTTTAGAGGTGCTTAGCACATCCTGAATTTAAGTTAGCACCCCGTGACCCTGAGCTCAACATACGATATGTAAAATGCAGTGTTCGAACGGGCGATGATAATTTTTTTTTTTCACGTTTAATTTTTTAAACGGATCTACATATTATTTTTTTTGGAAATTTTTTAATTCCTAAGGTCTGAAATAGAGAAGTTGTCGTTTGCCCGAATAGGGCGATATAGTATAATTGTTGTGGAGCTACATCACCCCCCCAAATTTTACAATGTAGTTCAGTCAATGTCTACAATATGGAGTCTGCAGCATTGACAAATTTATTTATAATATACGATTATCTCTGCCCTTGTATTTAGTTAATAATAATAAAATAATATCGGATGCCAAAAAATACATGTAAAATTTACAAGCACAATGTTTCATATAAACATTGATCCCAAATTGCATATTAAGGGAGCTATAGCCTAGATAAGGGTAATAGAATGACACTGATTTTATTTAATAAAAATAATACATATAAAATACATAATTTGGTGTAATTTGGCATATCTACGCCATTTTTATGCAGTATTAAATGATGGTAAAACCATTTGGTATAAGATTCAGAAGGAATTTCAAGGAGAGTGTTCTATATTTTAACTTCCTAGAGTCGACATTTTTGCCAGTAGTTAGTTATTTGAAAAACTTAGACTTTTTTATATAACAAAGATACACTTGAGCAGTAGTTTTCGAGAAAATCGAACCTCAAGATTGAAATGCACTTAATTGTGAAAAATATAAAGTTGACTAATTAACTAATTTCAGAGTTTTAATTAGACAACATATCTCATCGTCCTCGTCCTCCAAAAACATGATTTAAGTAATCTCCTAACCTCTTGGATAAACTGAGGTTGAGCACCATCGTCGATAAAATACATGACTTGTCTTTGTTTCATTGTCGCTCATTTCAGAAATACAGACAAATCATTTTGCAGGAACTTCTAATAACATTGTCAATTTAAAACTGATTAAACGTAATTGTTTAAATATGGAATTGTAATCATAATCTTGTTTATTGGCCCTCGATGGCGGGCGTAATATGGATTTTATGGACTGAGGCTCTATGGACACCAACAATCTACATAGAAACCACAGCACTACGAAACAACGATGACGTAATAGTCAGTGCCCAAAATACTGAATCTTTAAATTTTGTCCCTTACGAGAACCAAAATAAATTAAAACGTTCTATGTATTACGTGCATAATTAAGATTATGCCCTTAATACATATAACGGTTTATTTTATTTTATGCGGTTAATACATACATAACTATTATTTATATACTTTATATTTTTAAGTATTAAACCAGTTTCAATCTTTAAGTTGGCGTTTCTTAAAAATTGCTGTTCATAGTGATTCCTAACAAGAATATTTTTTATGTAAAAAAGTCTTACGTTTTTCTAGTATCCAATTAGAACGGAAGAACCGTTCAACTCTAAAAGGTCACAATAAGAAACACCAACCACACCCTTACGTAAACTACATCTGTGGAACCTTATACCAAAGCTTTTTCAAGATCGTTCATCTAATTCAGCATAAAAAATCGTGTAGATATGACAAATTACATCAAATCTACGTTATCTGTATTATTTGAATTAAAAGAATCGGTGTTTATATCGCGAAATCCAAAAAAAGTGATCTTCAGCGGGTTGCGGAAATTCAAACGTATGAATAATATGTTGTTGTCACTGTAAGTCTATGTCAAATTCGAGGTTAGCAGGTTGGGTTTTTCGTCAGTCTGTGTCAAAACTGACGGAAAACCTAACCTGATAACCTCGAATTTGACGTAGACTTACAATGCCACTAACATATTATTCATACGTTTGAATTTCCACAGCCTATTGAGGATCAGTTTTTTTTTATCTCTCGATATATTATTCTTCTGAGGGCTGTAGCTTCCTTAAGATGCAATTTCGGACCAATATGGATGTGAAATATATTGCTTTTCCCGCTGCTGATCATGTAAGTCAGTGATACAGCCTTAGTAACAAAACGTGTAAGTCGGTGATTATATTTGTTTGCTGCTTTTTCTTGACAACGGAACTTAATACTATTACTAAGTTCCTAGGATAATAAAATTAGCAAAGCAAGATGCAGATTTAGACGCTTTGTTTCTAAATTGCAAGTGTTTATGTGACATGTCACACTCATAGGTAACACGACTTACGAAAATTAATCCTGGTGACAGGTAACATACCAAACGATTTTTTCAAAAATCTAGGAAAATTTCGATAAGCAGCGGGAAAAATATAATAAGATAACTCGGAATGTATCGCCTATTAACATTGTCGGCAGGCAACAAGCCGCGACTTCGTCTTGGCTTGTACTTGCCTACGTCAAATGTTAATAGGTCCTTACATTCCTTGTGACTTAAATAGCTATTATTTCCCGCCTGGCGTACTGTATGTGTGTTTACCATTTTTCTTATGAAAAGCCTACCTATTCCATTATTATTTAAATTTTCCCGTGAATAGGGCAATGAGAAATCCAGTTTAAGTAGTAGATGCATAATGAATCCATGCGTAGATAAATTACATACCAAATTTATTTTCTTCGAACGTAAAAAGAAGTAAACTTTTATGCGTTTTTTTGCAATCGTGCCGAAAAGTTGTCATAATTGCGGCTTTAAAATTCGTTTTCGCGACCGTTACTAATAATAACAACAGCCGCGGCGTAACCTCTTCTGGAAGGTTGCACAAAAAATAATGTTTTGATTAAATGCATTATAGCTGCACAAAAAATGTTGTGTATACACGTCTGCAAAAACGAATTTTTACTGCCACTGGCGCAAGAAGTTAATGTTGTTTTCCTGCAACCATTTTTATAGTCATTACTTGCAATACCAAAATCTGTTATTGAAGCTGACGTGTCTCATACTGATACAAAACGTATATCCTGCTAGGCAACACTTACTACGTTTGAAAGTATGTACTTTAAACTTTTACTTCTTATGAACTAAAAGTAGGTTCTACTTGGTCAGATATGGATGCAATTTTCTCAAATGAATTTAAAGTGCCAACGTCAAAGGCAGCCAATCAGTGAAAATGTTGAATATTTTTACTTTTCGTGGTTGCAGAAATAATAGTATGTATTATTCGAATTAAAAGTGGTTCTGTTTGACTCGCAGTTTTATCGTTCGCTCGGCTACGCTGCGCTTCGCCTCGCAAATGGAAACATAATTGCTATTCAAAAAATCTGGTGTGATACACGCACACAACTTCCTTTTACAGTGATCTTATAATTAGCGAAAAATTTGATTCTTTATTCTTAAGCTTTTGAAAAAAAATCAAAAATTACAAATTCAGAAACCCTACAAAATAGAGCTTTAGTTCAAGAGACAAATGTTCTCTAAAATTTTTAGTTGAATTAAAAATGTAATAATATACCGGGTGTTCTATTTAAAATATGAGTTAATAAAAAAATAGGAAAAAAATAAAAGAAACTCATTTTAGAGGTATTCAACTGGAAAATCACCTCACGTCAATATACATTAAAAATGTAATAAAAATGTAAACTTAAAAAAAATAGTTAGAGCCGTTTTTGAAAAAATCGAAAAAAAATGAAAAATCACAAGAGTAAAAACCGTACTTCCGGTTACGAGATTTTCTTCAAACGCTTGCTGTCGCATCTAGATAGTACACAAAACTTATATATTGTGCTGGCTGCTCTTATTTATAAATTGAATTATATCTTTGAATATCAAAATTATTTAATTATTAAATTTGATAGCGCCTTGAGACTCTCTCAGAGTGGTTCGATTATCTAGTTGCTTGTTAATTCAATTTTATTTTAACAATGACTTTGAATTGTGTAATGACATTAACTGTCACCTTTCACATCAAACAATGTTCTATTAATAATCTCAATCAAATATGACAAATGTTCATTCTATTTATATCTTATTGACTCAATATTATACGGTAAGTACTTGATTATAGTTAATTGTACTTTCTAAATTGTCTTTTATTTACTATAGCGTCGATAGGACAAAACTACAACCCACCTTGAACTGCTTTCACTCTTTCTGTTCCAATATCACCTCCAAGACAGTACTCCTCCTGATGTCAACAGCCCGGAACCCTAGTTAGTCCTGCTGTGATGCACTGCTTACTGACAACAGCTGTCAACTTGTCAAACCCGTGGCTGCTAGCAGGAAAGATCCCATTCTACTTCACTAGTGCTACTGCTACCTTCCAGAGACTCCCTCCTTTCGACAGCTTCACCGCAAGTTTGTTACCACAGATGATCCCCAATTAATATCCTTCTTCCTTAGCTCCAATCTCTGTCGTTAGTAACCACCAGAATAGCTTGAATCCAGCAGTCCCTCTGCTATCCTCCGTCAACAGATACACGTGTCCTCAGCACATCCTCAATAAACCCAGCACTTGACAATTCTCAAACCAATGTAACTTCTTATCAATTGTATTATTCAAAATACACCAATTCCATCCAAATCTTATTTTCTTCTTGCTTCTTCTGCTTGCTTCTATCTAGTTTCACGACCTTCCAATTCTCTTCAGTAACTGTTACTTCATTAATAATAATCTTCTTTATATTTCTCTTAATTTTCACCTCGTAGATTTTGTTAAACCCAGACAGACAGACCAATGAACAAAAACATGGTTTTTGGGTTCAGGGGACTCTAAAATGCGAAGATCTGTTGAAAACTCAATTTCGAATTTTTGGGGTGAATCGAATACCTACTTTCTTTATCGTAAAAGGAAGTAACAAAGTGCCACTTTTCATCCTAATAAAACAGTATACTATTAATCAGAATTTAAAAATGCTTTAAAATTATTTTTTTACTACGTTTTCAGTAGAATAATAAACTTTGGAGATTTGAAGAAAACAGCATATTTTATATTTTATGTCGAGTTAAAGTAAATGTTTGTAGCTCATCTATTTGTTGGACAAACCTACAAATTCGTCACAAGGAGCGGTACTTTAGCTCCTTATAAAATAATATATTATTGTTGTGGCACCTAGAAAATATTCAACGATATGAATTATTCTCATCTAGAGGCTACGGACAGGCTATGCCAGTTTTTATAGCATAAAAACGTACGACAGGGTTACTACTGGTTTACATGTCAGGACATTTTTCAAATGTGCGGCTTTTTGGAGTATTTCTGTTCAAAGATTTTGACCCTGCTTGTATATAGTTTTTCGGTCATATTGTCACGCTTAATAGTTCATCAATTTGTGTGCAAGCAGCTAGCGGTTCATAATGTTAAGCAGCTGTAACGCCCGCTGTAATTTTAACTATTTAGCACGCAATTTTCGAAGGCCTGAAGGGATCCAGTCTTCAGAACGAGCAATCAACAGGTCTCTGCAGTTTTCATATTGTCTCATGAGAGTTCCGCATCAGGCCCTGCAAGTCAGGGGATCATTGAATCGTAGAGCACCCACGCATGTAGCAGCAACTCTTCTGCACTAGGAGGCGAGCCCCGACACGAATGACGCAGCCAGGTGAAGCTAAAACTGAACAAGGTAGTGTGCGTAGCAATAATTAATGTAGCTTTTTGATAAATACCAGCCACCCGCTTGGGCTGTTTGTAAACAATAATTAATGTAACTTTTTGATAAATACCAGCCACCCGCTTGAGCTGTTTGTAAACAATAATTAATGTAGCTTTTTGATAAATACCAGGGACCCGCTTGGGCTGCTTGTAAACAATAATTAATGTAGATTTTTGATAAATACCAGCCACCCGCTTGGGCTGTTTGTAAACAATAATTAATGTAGCTTTTTGATAAATACCAGGCACCCGCTTGGTCTGCTTGTAAACAATAATTAATGTAGCTTTTTTATAAATACCAGGCACCCGCATGGGCTGTTTGTAAACAATAATGCGCCTATTGATAAATACCAGCCACCCGCTTGGGATGTTTGTAAACAATAATTAATGCGCCTATTTGATAAATACCAGCCACCCGCTTGGGCTGTTTGTAAACAATAATTAATGTAGCTTTTTGATAAATACCAGCCACCCGCTTGGGCTGTTTGTAAACAATAATTAATGCGCCTATTTGATAAATACCAGCCACCCGCTTGGGCTGTTTGTAAACAATAATTAATGCGCCTATTTGATAAATACCAGCCACCCGCTTGGGCTGTTTGTAAACAATAATTAATGTAGCTTTTTGATAAATACCAGCCACCCGCTTGGTCTGCTTGTAAACAATAATTAATGTAGCTTTTTGATAAATACCAGACACTCGCTTGGGCTGTTTGTAAACAATAATTAATGTAGCTTTTTGATAAATACCAGGCACCCGCATGGGCTGTTTGTAAACAATAATGCGCCTATTGATAAATACCAGCCACCCGCTTGGGCTGTTTGTAAACAATGATTAAATGCGCTTATAGATAAATACCAGTCACCTGCTTGGGGCTGTGTGCCAATTTTTATAATCTCGCAGTAGTTTAGAGGTAAAGCGACCCCCAGTTGGGCAAATATAGTTATAGTCTTTTTTATTTTGTTGTTGTTGTTTGTTGTGTACGCTGACAAACGTCGGCCCTGTTGTACCCATTTATATTCGACACTGTGTTAGACCAATAGATCGGTTTGATGTACGTTGTCTTATGATTTCCCCACGTGCCTGTGCATGCTTATTTTCAGAGAGAATTACTCCCTGTGTCAAGATTTATGTAAGGTAGAGCCTGGAAGTAGTTCTTAAGCGTCGCAGGTAAGTCAGGGCGCTCGTCGCCGCAGTGTTGGGAGTCGTGAGGCTGTACACATATATTCTACTGCCGTTTGGCTTTCAGGGTTCTGCCAAGTTTGAGATCCAAGTTGAATCCCGTGGCTTCCATTTATTTTGCAACACTCTATACATATCGTCACACTTGCTCTATGGTGTACCGTTTCTAGAACTACGCCCATCTCCCTGAGCGTATGAAGCCGTGGCTATTGGTCTGTTTTTGAGATGTCCAGGGCAAGTGTTGACATTTTCCGGACATGATAAAGAAAGTGGCGCTCCCGCATCCTTGAGTATCATTAAAACCATTTGATACCGTAACATACACTATAATATTACACTAAGTTAGAGCGACATCAAACACGTCTGTTTGTAAGGCGAAATTTATATTGTTTTATTTACAATTTTTTTGTTAAAAAAGACATAGTAATATGATAGACAGTACATCCAGGTAGGAAAGCTAGTATAACTCTTTATAAAACCTCCTGAATCTTTTCAATTATCCTTAACATGTATTGAAAACGGGTAACAGGAACAAGAAGAGAAGACCAACCCGGATTAGTAACAGGGAAAAAGTCGTGAAAAGGGACAAACAAATGAATATGTGAAAAGTCGGTCACCTTTTTTGCGACAAATAATACCTGCTCGACAACTCAACCTACAGAAAATGTTTTGGTATCAATGGAAAGAGAAAATTATTGCGCATCTAATGGTTTCAAAAATTAAATTATTTTTGTCAATTTTCATTGAATAATTTTAATCTAAAATGTTCATGTTTCTTAAATATAAGTTGCCTTGACTTGAAAATAGTTGACAGCTATACTCAAATTAATTTGTTATTTGATGACATTCAGAGTTCCTAGTTCAGTAGTTTTTACTTTATAAAATGAACGATTACTCGAACGAAGAGAGAGTTTCTATCGTAAAAACATATTACAGTGGACAGTGGGGTTAGTGTGCGTAGAGTGAGAGATTTGTGTTCAGCAAAATTTGATAGCAGTCCAATACCGTCTGCATCTCCAATACAGAAATATGTCCGGAAATTTGAAGAAACTGCTAATATTTCAGTAGAATCAGGAGCTATAGGTGGTTAATGTTTATTATTTAATTTTGGCTTTCATAAAAATTTCAATAATGAAATTTTAATAAAGGTAACCGCAGGAATGTTGTTGCAGATGGCAGGGAATTGGAAGAATTGGAAGGTGTTTTGAAATTGATCAATATTGACCCAAAATACAGCACAAGACAAATTGGTCGTGAATTAAATGTGTCAAAGTCGGCGGTATCTAAGACATAAAAGAAGCACAGATATCATTCATACAAACCACAATGTCATCAGGAAATATTTGAACCAGACGAAGAAAGTAGAATGGCTATTTTTGTATCTAGAATGCGAAATGCTACTTTTGCGTTCAAGAATGGAAGTTATTTTGCCGAGCTTTAGCGAGGCAAAATACCCATTCGAGGTGCTATCTTTTTGGGTGTCTCATCGTTTTGTTCTTCGACTAACTGTTCTGCCTTGTAGCATTCCCCATTTACTACCAGCTTGTTGTATACTACATACGCTCTATTTCCAGTTTCTCTTTCTTTTTTTATATGTTGTATTAAAATTTTTCTTTCTTCTTGTATTTTCTTTAGGAAATCTTCCGATATGTAAACTCTAGTTCCCTTCAATTTTCTAGTAGATTTCTACTATTAGAGTTAAATTCTATCAGTATCGGTCTCCTTTGATCATCTCTCTAACTCCCTAGTCTAAATATCTCCTTTATTTCAGTTTTCATGTTAATTTGTATCTCCATGTCGCGTAGCAGGGATCTAGTTTTTTCCTTTAATTGTAGTTCTACTTCCTCCTTTGTATCCTGTATTCCATGTATTATCACTTTATTTTACTTACGTCCTTTTCTAGTTTACTTATTCTTTCTTCTTGTTCTGTTATCTGTTTTTTCATTTGTGCGTTTTCTTCTTTTAGTTTCTCCTTCTCCACACTAAGCTTTTCCATTTCCGCTTTTAATGTATCAAACTTTTGTTCCATGCGCTCTTTTCGTTCATTTATTTCATTCAACTTATCCATATTTTGATGAAATTTTCCTTCCATTGCTGTATTTTTATAATACTCAGTGCGGAAACAGATTTGTATGTATGCAACCTTGATATCTTCACTTTGTATAATGTGTTGCCTATCCTATGTTTGTCGTGGTGGATTTTATACTTTGAGAATTTGTCTTATTTATCTTATCAACACTCGTTCATGCAATTCCCAACTTTATTATTAAACTTTCTAACCTCAATGGTTTCAGTTATATTAAATTTACTCACAGCTCTTTGGTTCTAGAAGCTCAACCCCATTTACACAATCTTCTGTATGTGCGTCACCCTCTTCAGCACCCTTCGTACTTAAATTATAACACTCGATATGGTCCAATTTGGGCTTTTATATAGGAGTAATTCTTTGACACACACCACTGGCAGAATGTTTTTATTATTATTATTATTAGAAATAGCTCCTGAAAAATCATGGGTGGATTCTTTTATCTAGTTACTTGATTTCTGAAAAATTGATGTTCTTATATTTTTAATCCCATTTGCATAAGTCACAATACGTATGTCAACCAACTGTCAAAACAAATCTGAAATTCAAATGACAAATACTCAATCTTTACAACGATACGCAACAATATTAAAAACCTAGTAAGTAATTATTTCTTAATTAGTTCACCTTTTAATTGTCTTTATTTTGTTTCTAGTTATGACTTTAATAAGAAATCACACACCTTTCTTCCGGTCCGCACAACGTTTCCAGATGTCAACATCCTTTTAACCTGCTACTCGACCCTCTCAAGCACCTTTCCACGATGCACGGTTCACAGACAGACCAGACGTCGTAACCGTCCAAGATCAGCAAACTCCACCTTTTCTACAGCACCCAGCCAACAGAGCAAACCTGCAGATCTCTACTTGCTACCGCATCTGCTACCCTCCTGGAATGTGCTTTCTTTACCCGATGATCCTCCTCTCGAAGTCTTACTTAGCACCAAACAGCTAGACGTAATCCACTTTGATTAATGTAATATGTCAAATGGACTTTTCCAATAAAATTGGCCCATTCTATTTCTTCAATGATTCACGTTTGTAGAATATTTCTGCTATCCATTAAATTTTAACCACATACCAATAATCTTCATTAGTTAAGTCTTTGCTTCTTCTTGTTATTTTAAAATTCCATTTTTATTCACTACGTAGATTTTAAGCATACCATTTTTTATTGGTCAAAACATTTCTCAATAAAAACAGGGTTATTTTAAATATGTTTAATCACACCAAATTCATTTTACTACATTTTCAAAATTTGTTATTATCAATAATTAAAATAAAATACTTAACGATATCGAATCCATTTTTATACACTATAGTCTTAATATATTTGAATTAAACCTACTAAATTTCTGTTTTATTTCAAATTAAGTATTTGTCATTTGCTTTAAACTGCAATTTATACAATATTATATTATTTTCAAATCCATCCGTTTTTCAAATAGCTTTTTTTCATTCATATTCCCACCTTATACATTGTCAGGGAAGATAGACGGTCGGCCTTACCTTTTGGCGAAAGTTTTATTTGATATTTTGCCGGCTGGTAACTATCGGCCTAATGGGCTAACTAGTCTCGAGGGTCGGGGTTCCAACTATGCTGAAAAGAATACCAAACGAAATACGAAGAGAGTGGGCGCCAGGTCCTCGATATCGAATCATCCTTGTGCCGGACCGTTCACAAGGTCGAAGATAAAAACCAGCAAGTTAAACAAAATCAAAGCAACGACCAATCAAGATATCACAGCTTTATTAATATAACCTGGTGGGTACTATAGTGCCAGAAAATATTCACACACCAAAAATACATAAAACAGCAAATACACAAAAATACCAACAATAAAAATATCACAGTCGACCAAAAAAAAATACCATATCTAAAGCTACGAGCGCACAACACAATTGACCTCTAAAAAACGAACTCAAGGTGTCATAAAAGCTAAATCAGCCTGAAGGGCGTAACAACTAAAACAGCCTGAAGGGAGTAAGATACCTCGAAGCTTATATCAAACAAAAATAGGCAAAGCATATCTAAATAATCAACCAGTGGCGTTCACCGTGAAGCGGGAATCGCTACGACACGAAGCATGACTACATTAACCTACCAATATGGTCCAAAAAGGCTTTAAAATAAAATGAGCAACAAATCCCCGTGAAGCGGAGAACGAAAATAAGGGTGCGAAACGCGCAAGCAAAATAGGCAATGCCAACATTAAACCCCGAAGGTTGGCCTAATAAATTAACTTTAAGTTGCACAAAATTTAGATGGGGCGGTTCCAGCACGTTATGAGATCTCACAGGGGTTGCTAGTTCCTAAAGGAAAGTCATACGGTATTCCCTGTCGTTCTAAAACTGCTTGCGAGAATTCTAAACCCTAATCTAAACTATCAGAAAATCAAAACGGGAAGCTAAATAATTCCAACAAAAATCCCGTTGGCGGCACCTTCGCCACCACAACCATTCTACTAATTTTGACACATTAAAAAGTAAACCTGAATAACTAACTAGGTCAATGCAATGTACAACGTTAAAAGTATTACAGTGGCTGCAAGAGCAGACCTCAAATCAAATTATAACAAAATTACACAAGGCTGCAATGCACAGAGGTAAGTGAACTAATTAATCCAATATCTCATAGCTCAAATAGACACCAAAAATTGATATGCACAAATACGCTACAAAATGGCCAGTTCAAAGGTCATAAAAATCAGTACCAATAAACATACAATATAAACTAAAGCCATTACTACACCTCGGATTCATACAGCAGGTGGAGGCGAACTGCTGGAGGAGATGTAACAATCCAGGTACGTGGCCAAAGGGGACGGTCTTGCCACAGGCCGCAGGCATGCCTCGCTAGTAGTTACGATGCAGCGAAGGCGAGGGCAAAGCATCTGGGCTGCGGGGACAGGCGACCAGCCAACACGTGGGGCACCGCATGATCCAAACAATCAAATACACGAACACGAACCAGGACCAAACCAGGTGACAAAACTCATTTTCCATGGCGTAGAATTAGATAACGCATTTCCTGGGCGTATAACTAATTGGCTAAAAATTACAAATTTCCAGATAAGCAACCACGCTGACGAAAAGAAATCGTAACAAACCTGCGGATGGTGACGAACAGCCTACGCCTCGTTCGATCGGAGAAAAACCCATCAAAACCGCAACTAAAGCGAAGCGAATGTTGGCAGCAACTCACAAAGGCTTCCAGAACGTTCCAAAGGGCGCCTTGCCTCAAAATCCCTCAAAACTACGAGGTCGGATATTACCAAAGCCAGCGAAGCCAAAGGCACCTAGGGCACCAACTTCAACGAACGAATCGATGGAAAAGAATGGAATGCAAATTGGCCAGAGTAGTTCACAATCCCAGGTCATCAATGTCAAAATTAATTCAGAATTGAGGCTGAAGGTATTTGGGTTGCCTAACTATAGATGAAGTACTGTATATTTAGAGAATAAAAGTAAATTGCCAAATCTGACTAATTATTAATAAGTAGGAAAATGTCAAAATGAGCGTAACAACATGAATAAATACAAATTATTCTTAACCGTTGTAATCCCTTAATATTTTCTAAATTTAATTCTAACACCCTTATGGTTGTATCATTACAGTATATTACATTAGTATGTCAATGCATCATATTACAGCTAAGTGCCGTGTTCCTATATTCCTCTTCTAAAGCTCTCGATCCATTGCTTGGTCTGCTTTTAAGTTTCCTTTTTCCATAGCCTTTCTCATGCCTTTATTCCAGGATCTACGGGGCCTGCCCCTTTTATTTGGTCCTGGTGGTATCCATTTGAAAATTCTTTTTGACCATCTATCGTCGGGCATCCTCCTCATATGGCCAAACCAAATCAATCCTTTTCTTTCTATTCTGTCTAGCACTGTCTGTCCTGCTCCCATCCTGTTTCTTATTTCTTCGTTTGTAAGTCGATCGGGGGTTGGGACACCTACCAAGCGCGTCTCCAGGTGGCGGATAGGAGAACGGCTGAGGTCCTCCGGACCAAGGTTAGTGGTTAGCTAGTAGCGATATCCCGGGCCTAAACTCCTGTGTGATGGAACGAAAGCTGCCACCGCGGACCATCCCCCCTCTTCATTGAGTTGTGACCGCTCAATGGATTTCACAGGGTCTTAGGTTACACTCGTGTTTGTGCCGTGCGAGGCGACCCGTGTCGGTTGGATGAAGGGATCCTGGGGATTGAGCTGCCTCTGGGACGGTTTGGTTTCCTGGAGAGCAGTAACACATCTCTTTGGCCCTGATTTCACTTAGAGGGGAGGTCGAGACTAACCCACCTCGATCAATCGGCTGTTCCGTCGGGTCAGACCGCCGGACGGGTGAGCTCTTTGGGGGTGAAGGTGCATGCAGTGGGTCCTTAAGGTCTCTAGGGGTTCCGGTTTCTGATACCCTGGGGCTCGCCTAAAGGTGCCTGCTCGTGTGCAACTCATCTCTGGGAGCTATATCTCCTTAGTATCCTTGGCGTCAAAGTTCGGCGTCCCCTTGTTGGGCTCCGTGGTGGGTGGGGAGCTAGGGAGATGAAACATTTTTCTTTCACCATGGATGACGAGAGTAAAGAAACCATACAGGGCGCGTCTTCGGATACCCCTCAAGCAGAAGCTCAACAGCAGCTGCAAAAAAGAGAGGAGCAACAGACTCTTCCAAAGAGGAAGAGGATTTCTGGTGCCGAACAGAAGCGCAGGAGGAAGGCTCGCTTAATTGCAGAGAACTCCGGCGCTACGGCTTCTACCTCCACCCAAGGGCTGGCTCTCGAAGCTAACCCTAAGGTGGCAGGTTCAGGCCAAATGAAAGACAGAAGTGGAAAGGGACGTGGGTCATCCTCAACCACTACCAAGGGACTGGCTCCCAGAGCTAGCCCCAAGGCGGTTGGTTCCGGTAGGCCTACACCTTCCACAAGCAAAAAGATTAGATCGGATGGAAGCACACCCTCCACCTCTAATCCGAAAAAGAAGGTCAAGCCAGACCAAAAAGTTACCGAAAGGGTAGGTGGTTACAAAGAGGCCCTTACGAAGCACCTCCGCGTGGCCATCATGGATCTAAGGACCCCCCTCGGTAAGATCACCCAGGTCCAAGCGGACCTAATAAAAGCTCAATTGCTAGTGGCTCTGGACAATCACATGTTCGCCCTAGCCGAAGGCCAAATTCCACCCACTTTCAAGGGCTGGCAGTACTCCGGGGAGATTCTTAGAATCACCTCTGAGGATGACCAGACTCTGAAGTGGCTAACAGAGGCAGTGTCAAACCTGCCCACTTTATGGGAGGGCGCCCGTCTGAATGTCGTCCAGGTGGATCGGCTGCCCAGGCTGGCGAAGGCAGCTCTGTGGATTCCAGGGAAACCTGAACCTACGGAGACTGTTATTCGCCGACTGGCAGTGCAGAACTCCGGGATAGGTGTTCGGGACTGGCCCCTCTTCCACACAGCCGAAAAGGAGGAACCCGTTGGCAGACTCCTAGTTTTTGGGCTAAACCAGGAGGCTGAAACAGCAGTCAAAATTCAGAGGCCTGGAGATGCACCTCCAGACTCCAACCCCTTAAGGCAGGGTGCGTCTACGGATACCCCTAAACCCCTTTCTGTTACAGAGCAGGGTGCGTCCTCGGATACCCCTCCATCGCCAGTAGGAGAGCCGCTGCTACCACAGCAGCCATCCGAAGTAGAAGCCTCACAACTCCCCACCCCCATTGATACTCTTGAGGAGGAGAGGGAGCTGATGAGTATGCTTTTAGGGTCCGGGTCGGACACCGAGGTCGAATAATTTATTGTCGACCTCATGTCCTCCCAACCTGGACTAAACATCATACAAATTAACCTGCAACAGCTCGACAGCCAGCAGGACACTGTTGCATTAATACAAGAGCCTTGGATTGTAAAATATAAGATCTGTGGATTAATTAATCGTAATGGCACTGTTTTTACAGATAGCACCCATGAGAAACCAAGGACGTGCATCTACTGTCCCAAGCATTTACAAGCCTTTGCTTTGCCACACCTCTGTACGCGTGATATTACGGCGATACAGATGAGCTGTAGTATAAACGAAGGGAAGGAAGATGTCATTTTCGCATCGGTATACCTCCCCAGTGACTCAGTTGACCCTCCACCTAGCGCGGAGTTGATCGAATTGGTGAACTACTGTGAGAGGAACAACAAAAACCTAATTATTGGCTGTGATGCAAATGCTCACCACGTTTCGTGGGGTAGCAGTGGCATTAACACCCGAGGTAGGTGAACCAACTTTTGTCACAACGCGTAGCCAGACCGTGATTGATGTCACTCTGGCCTCTTCAGATATTTCCAATAATATTGTGGGCTGGCAGGTATCACCTGTTGTGTCTATGTCAGACCACAGATGGCTTTGTTTCAAATTATCTGGAACTATAGCTCAACCAAAACAATATCGAAATCCTAGGCGGACTGACAGACTATCTTACAAGACAGATCTGGAAGCTCACCTGGTGAACTCGGTTTTCCCAGAAAATATTGATCAGGTAGAGGACTTGCAAATCAGTGTGGATAACCTACAGAACTCGATCCTACAATCTTACGAATCGTCATGCCCCTTGAAAACATCCAAGGCGAGTCGCACAACCTCCTGGTGGTGTTCGAAACTCGACAGGATGAAATCAACATTGGGCAAACTCTTTAACAAAGCAAAAAGAACTAGAATTACTAGTGACTGGGAGGCCTATAAAGACCAAAAACGATTATACAAAAAAGAAATCCGTCAGAGACAGAGGGACTCTTGGAAAACGTTTTGTAGTTCCATAGAGTCCACTGCCTCCGCGGCTCGGTTGAAGAAGATCCTTTCTAAGGATCCAAACCAACAGCCAGGCTGTCTCAGGCGAGGGGATGATTCTTTTACAACCAAACCCGGAGAGACAGCTGACGTGCTAATTCAAACACATTTTCCAGGCTGTATTGTCACCCCTGACAATGTATGGCCAAAACCCAATATCCCACCTCCCCCAGAGGAGGATTGGAATGTGGCAAACCAGGTCGTACGGGGTGACAAGGTAACCTGGGCTATAAACTCCTTTCTCCCCTTCAAGTCGCCAGGAGTGGACGGTATCTTTCCAGCCCTGCTACAATGGGGACTGGACCTGATGCTTGTTCACCTGGTGCGCATCTACCGGGCATGTATCGCCTTTCGATATATACCGGAGAGCTGGAGAGAAGTGAAGGTAGTTTTTATACCTAAACCAGGGCGTACGGATTATACCCAGGCCAAATCATATCGTCCCATTAGTCTTACATCCTTCTTACTAAAGACGCTTGAGAGACTTTGTGACAGAGAAATACGGGAAAGGGTGCTGGCTTTACACCCATTGCACCCGAACCAACACGCCTATATCTCAGGGAGATCTACTGAATCGGCGCTACATGCTGTAGTGAACCGTATTGAGAGATCGCTAGACAATAGAATGTCCACTCTGGGAGTTTTCATTGATATTGAAGGAGCCTTTGACAAGGCTTCCTTTGAGAGCATTAACTCTGCCTTACGCAGGCATGGTGTGGCACCCACTCTCTGTGAGTGGATAAAACACATGCTTACGATGAGAGCAGTACAATTTAATGTAGGAGACAACTCCATTAGAGGTGTTGTGACGAAGGGCTGTCCGCAAGGGGGAGTTCAGTCCCCACTACTGTGGAATACAGTGGTAGACAGCCTTCTAAGCACACTCAATAATGCTGGATTCTATACTACTGGATATGCGGATGACATCGTCATCCTCATTACTGGCAAGTTCGAGAGCACGCTCTGTAACTTGATGCAGACAGCTCTTCGAATAACGGAAACATGGTGTAATAAACAGGCCCTCTCTGTCAACCCTTCAAAGACAGAAATGGTACTTTTCACAAAAAAAAGGAAGCTAGGACCTTTACGTAGACCTCTGCTATTCAATACTTCTCTCAGATTTTCAGACAATGTCAAATACTTGGGAGTTATTTTTGACAGACAGCTGAATTGGGAGAAACATTTAAAAGTTAAAACTGAAAAAGCATGCATGGCATTCTGGCAGTGTCGCCGCGCTTTGGGTAAATCCTGGGGACTCTCCCCCCGAATTACCTTGTAGCTGTATACTGCCGTGATAAGGCCCATGCTATGTTATGGAGCACTTGTCTGGTGGCCCAGGGTCAGACAGGCTACGGCAGCAAGTAAACTAGGACATGTGCAACGTTTTGCCTGTCTTAGTTCTACAGGTGCTATACGCTCAACCCCTACAGCCGGTTTAGAGGTGGTTTTATGCCTTCCACCACTTGATCTTTTTGTGGAGGAAGTAGCCGTAAGGACCGCCTTGAGGCTGCGCTACAAAGGGCTGTGGCACACAGCAGGCAGGGGAGGTAGGCATACCCGCATCCTGAATGAGGCCGTCGACAAGATCCCTCTTCTGGACGCTATAGTAGACTACCTCCCTCTACAATATGCCTTCAACAGACAATTTAACGTCTATGAAAATGCCGGGTTTACCCAGCATATAGATATATCCATCTTTACTGATGGATCTAAAACAAAGCATGGAACGGGTGCCGGTGTTTTCTCTGACGATCTGAACCTCCGCCAAAGCATACCACTAGCCAAAATGGCCACTGTCTTCCAAGCGGAAGTAATTGGAATAATGCATGGTGCAAAAGCAATTCTTGAAAGGAAAATCGAGAATCAATGTATTGGTATCTTCAGTGACAGTAGAGCCGGCTTACTAGCCCTGGGCAGTTGCAAAATTACCTCAGGTGTGGTACTGCAGTGCCGTGAAGCTCTCAAGGATATCTCAAAAAACAATGTCGTTTCCCTTGTATGGGTGAAAGGACATGACGGCAACTACGGCAATGAGGAGGCTGATGAGACTGCGAGACTGGCTTACGGGCAACCTCTCTGGGGGCCAGAACCCGTAATCCCTATATCCCTGACAATATTAAGCGCTATGCTATATCAAGAAACCTTAAACAGCTTCATACGAAGATGGGTTAACATGCAAAGCTGCCGGCAAGCAAGAGCTGCTATTACAGCGCCCTCGCCAAAGACAGCCAAATATTGCTTGCAACTGTCCCGAAGAAACCTTCGATTAGTCGTGGGTATCCTATCTGGACACTGCACTCTAAACAAACATATGCACAGGATGAGACTAGTGGACAGCCCAAACTGTCGTGGATGCAACGAGGATGACGAGACAGCAGAACACGTTCTGTGCCACTGTCCAGTTCTCGCAAGAGTCAGAGGATCCATGTTGGGGGACTTCTGGCCCGATATGGTCAGAATTAGCAACACTCCAGTTGCGGTTGTCCTTAAGGACATTCAAAGGATTGGATGGCTTGAGTGATACCCAACTTGGAGAGCTGCTGGGAGGTAGCACAATGGGCCCACTTAATGCGGCCTAAGTGCATGTGAGGTAACTCACCCTCCATTATTAATCCAGAATCCAGAAGTCGATCCAATTTGGATACTCAGGCACTTCTTCGCAGATAATACATCTCTACAGTGTTTATTTGTCTTTTCATTTCTTTGCTAATCGTCCACACTTCACAACTGTAGCATAGAACTGTTTTCACAAGCGTTTGTCCAATTTGTTTCATATTTTTCTTCGAGATATGCTCGCTCCACCATAAGGCATTCAAACAGCCGATAACTTTTTTACTTTGTTGGATTCTGTGTTTTATCTCTTCGGTTCCTAATCCATTTTTGTCAATTATCGATTCCAGATATTTAAATCTTTCAACTTGTTTTACTGCAACATCATTATCTATCAAAACCTCAAATTTCGCTTCCGAGTTGACCACGAGAGATTCTGTTTTACTCAGACGGACCTGCATGCCCCATTCCTGCTATGTTATTTATTTATTTATTTATGCAACCAACAGTTGCCACCAAATAAAGGTTGCAATATTACATATATACATATAAGAAAATACAAAAATAGAGATACTGTAATAGTAATATGTAGTAGTAGTACTAAACGATACACACAATTAATTTATGAAAAAAAATAAAATAAATCCGGAATCTACATAGTCGCAGTTGCGAATGAAAGTTAGTACTAGACGAAGTGTGAGTGTAGTGCCACGACAGAAACACAAGACCGGCATCGGGCCCCACATTAACAGCGTACAATACACGCTGATGCTGCACCATCAGCCGACGGCACCGCACCATCCCATCCCGACACCCACCAAACACTCTGCCACTATTTAATAAGTTCCAATATTAAACCTTTTTTATATGAAGCCAGACTCATGGGATCCATGGAAAGAATTATGTTAGGAATTAGGCTGACAGACAGAAAACAAATATATGGGTCAGAATCAAAACGAAAGTTAGAGATGTAGAATATGTCACTACATTAAAATGGACCTTTGCAGGTCACAACGCACGACACACAGATGGACGATGGAATAATCAAATTCAAAATTGGAGGCCATGGATGGGACAGCGGACTAGAGGACGCCCACAAATGCGCTGGGGGAATGACCTGAAGAGAATAGGTGGATTGCACTGGAAACCTGCGGCGCAAAATAGCTCAATGGCGCCAAATGAGAGAGGCCTATGTCCAAAGTTGGACGATTAATGGCTAGAGAAGAAGAGGAGAAGACTCATTGCAAATATATCCAAATGGGTGAAGTTATTAGATATAGTACTTAGTTTAGAAATAGGCGAATTCATCGAAAAGTTAGTTCTGCAAGTACTAATGTAAAATACAGATCTGTTTCTACTGGGATAATGCGGAACATTAAATTTGAAAAATCGTAGAAAACTGGAACAGTCTATTAAATTATGCAAAATCTTGTAAACAATTATTGCAGAAAGTAATTCACGTCGTCTTTCTAATGACATTATATTAAATTCTGCACGTAATTCAGAAGTTGGTATGAGATACGTATATTGGCCATACATTTTATAATATAAAAAATCTAAGAAACCTTTTTTGCACTTTCTCAATCGCATTAATATAGAAATTACACGGTGACCAAACAACAGACGCGTACTCCAGATGACATCTGACAAAGGTATTATTTCTTAGTATAAATCCAAGTTGTTTATATAATAATAATAATAATAATATATTTATTCCTCAACAACAAATAGAGCATATATAATACAATATTTATAAAACACAAAATAAATAATATGGCTGAAGAAATCAACCAAATTCAAATTAGTGGTTTCCCACCCTTGCTCTTCCAGTGGCGCCTTGAATAACGTAGATATATATACCGTAGACACATTGCTTACAACTAATTGATTAGGTAAATTAAAAAAATAAAATAACGTACATATATAGATAAGTGATGGCGTTGCAAGTTTACTGATAGTTCCAAAATGTTTCTCAATAATAATTAATGTTATTAGCTGTCATGACGCTTAGCTAATTTGTATTCTATATAGATGGCTATACATATTCGTTTTAAAATTGATGTGATGGAGTTTTCTATATTTTTTAGGTATATCATTGTAGATCTTATAAATTTGAAACTGAAAAGACCGTTCGAATAACACTGTTCTATGTAAACGAGGAGATATGCTTCCTTTAAATCTTAGATTTAGAGTATGCACATCTGTTATAACGTTGATTTTATTATATAAGTAAGCCGGCTGCTTTGTTTGAACAATTTTGTGACAAAGAGTAGCATACTGTAAGTGACGTCTATTTTGTATACTTAACCATCGCAAGTCTTTTAGTTTATATGATATTCGTTCGCATTTTCTCATGCCAAAGATTAAACGTAAACAAGAATTTTGAATTCTCTGTATTTTGCGAGAAGTATCCTGAGTTATAGAAGGGCCATAGATCTCGCTACCGTAAGAAAAATTGGATAAAACAAGTGAATTACAAAGTAGCGACTTGGTTTCAATTGACAAAGCGTGTCTCTGGGGATAAATTAATTTCAGTGCCTGAATACTTTTTCTAATACAATTAGTAATATCTTTTTCATACCGGAATGTGTTATCTATGATGAGACCAAGATCTTTAGCTTCGTTTTTAATAGGAATGGGAAGATCATCAATCGCTCCTCGTATCTTATCAGTCAGTACAGCTACAGCATCCTTATTCCCAAACAATACAACAACTGACTTTTGGGGATTAATAACCAGAGAGTGCTGCCGCGACACCTTACTGATAGCATTGAGGTCAAAGTTGATATAACGTACAGCCTCTCTATAATTATCTGGGAAGAAAGAGTGCAACAACTGAGAGTCATCGGCAAACATTTTCAACTTACAACTTTCAACACATTGGTAAACAGTTGATGTGTAAATAATAAATAGTAAAGGGCCCAAAATAGAGCCTTGACAGACTCCGTTGACAACTGATAGATAATTAGATGTAGACATTGATATTTTTACAGACTGCATACGATTTGTTAAATAACTTATATATAAGGCAATTGCAGATTCAGACAAGCCAATGTAATTCAGAATAGATAGCAGAATTTTGTGATTAATTGTATCGAAGGCCTTACTATAATCAAGTAGCGTAAGCGCAGATACTTTATTCGAATCAGTAGCGGTTAGTATTTCATCTATGACATTTAGTAAGGCTGTCGAATAACTTCTGTTAGGTAGGAAACCAGACTGAATGTCAAGTATTACGTTATTTTCATATAAATATTTCCTAAGCTGCAAATTCATTGTTTGAGGCTTTCGCGGTTACTCGAATTATTCTCCTTAGCATGGAATTTCGGCTTAGACCGCGTAGTATTTGTATATGAACACCCAGCATTTTCTGGCTTAATGTGCCTTGCACCTTGTGAAGTCGAGCAAAAACCCGCGCGATGGCCATGCTCTTTGGTGGCTCGTGTTGTTTGAGTATCTTGAGAACGAGGATACTTAGGCAGATTTGGCCGTTTTGCTGTTTGTGCATCCATATTCACTAACGTTTCGCAAGACCTTGCAGCTTGCATCATCAGAGTGAAAGTCGCACTAAGAACCGAAGGTCAGTGTGGAGCTATTTATAGTCCTCTGTGCCAGGCGCGCGGAGTGGCGTAACGCTGGTTGGTCATCCGAGTGCAACGTAATCCGTGGGGCGTGGCCGTATGACGCACAGTGGTTGTAATGCTTTAGATCGTGTATCACAGGGGTCCACGTTTTACTAAGTTTAAAGCCATCTTCCCTGTTGATATTATTTGGATGTTTTTCTATTTCTATGGCTTCACGTATCACTCGCGGGAAGTAATGAGGTATTCTGGCAAGTACTCTGGCATGCTCAAACTCTAAAGTGTGCCCATTTGTAAATGTATGCTCAGCTACGGCTGATTTTGTGATGCGTTTGTGTTTGCAATCGCCTTTATGTTCTTGGAGTCTTAGATCAACGGAACGACCAGTCTGTCCAATGTAACTCGAGCCGCAGGAACAAGGAATGCGATATACGCCAGCGGTTTTTAAACTTGGAATCTTGTCTTTTACCGATCTGAAGCCGTTGCCCAAAGTTTCCTTGCTCGTGAACACGGTTTTGATGTTGCATCGTTGCAGGACACGTCCTATCTTATCAGTTGAGCCTTTAACGTAAGGTAGAAATGCTAAGCCTTCCAGAGGTGGAGATTCTTCTTTAGCCTTCTTTGTCATAGTCTTGTCTAGTGCTTTTCGTATGGCGGTAGTTGTGTATCCGTTCCTTTGTAAAGAGTCAAACAGATGTAGCTTTTCTCTCTCTAGATTTTCTTCGTCTGAGATACGAACGGCTCTTGTCGCCAGAGTCTGGAGAACTGTTGCTTTTTGCATTGGATGATGGTGTGAGTCAGCATTTAGATATCTGTCCGTGTGTGTTTTCTTTCTATAGACTGCATGTCCTAAACTGCCATCTGATTTACGTTTCACCAGGACGTCTAGAAACGGAATACTGCAATTTTCCTCTACTTCCATTGTGAATTGTATGTTGGGATGTACAGAATTCAGGTGTTTTAGAAACAGATTCAATGTCTGGCGTCCATGTGACCAGATGACAAAGGTATCATCTACATATCTCAACCAGCAAGTCGGTTTTAGCTGCGCTTGTTCGAGAGCCTTGGTTTCAAAAGCTTCCATGTAGATATTAGCGATAACAGGTGATAGCGGTGAACCCATGGCCGCTCCTTCGACTTGTTCGTATATTTTATTGTTCCAACTGAAGTAAGTGTTTTTCAGGCAAATTTCAACAAGTTCAACTTGGTCTGTAGGCAAGAGATCTTTGAGCATTACTAGCACCTCATCAACCGGCACTTTCGTGAAGAGTGATACTACGTCGAAACTGACTAAGAGATCATCCTTGTTTAACCTTATGTTCTTTAGTTTCTGGACAAACTCTGCTGAATCCTTGACAAAGAAGTCTGTTTTCCCAGTTAGAGGCTGTAGTATACTGGTTAAATGTCTTGCTAAAGCATGTGTAGGAGAATTGATCGCGCTGACAATTGGTCTCAACGGCACGCCCTCCTTATGTATCTTAGGTAGGCCATACATGCGAGGAGTTATTGCATTTCTAGGAATCAATCGGTGCTTTAAAGTGGGATCGATACTATCGGAGCATTTTATGGCAGAGGTTATCTTTGTTTTGAGAGAGGTAGTGGGATTGCGGTGTAGACTTTTGTAAGTTGTATCAGATAGTAAGACTTCCATCTTCGCATTATAATCTTCAGTGTTCATTACCACAGTAGCATTTCCTTTGTCAGCTTTGAGAACGACAATGTCTTTGTTCTTCTTTAATGCTTTAGCTGCCTCCCTCTCTGCTTTACTGATGTTGGAGCGAGGCGGTTTCGCTCTTCTTAAAATACAAGACACATCCTGTCGGATGATTTCTGCATCTTTTCTGGGAAGTTTTTGATCTGCTTCCACTCCACATATTACCTCCTCCACAGGTATTTGCTTAGGGGCTACGGCGAAGTTAAAACCTTTCTTTAGTAAGGATGCCAGTCTGGGCTTATTAAGATCCGAAATACAAAGAGTTAGACAGGAATTAGATAGCACAGGGTCAAGGCTGTACACCCTACACATGAAACTGGCGAACAAGCTGGAACCAACATTGTGGGAGAAAATCGACGCTATCACTACAAGACAAGCACACAATACACTGGAACAAGCAACAGCTAAGCAATCTGCCAAATATGATAAGCTAGCGCCTAAGCAGTCTTCGAAACAATTGGATACGGACAAAGTAATCGTAAACCTTAGCAACATACAACTGGATAAACAGACCACATCCTTACTAAAGAAAGGTTTTAACTTCGCCGTAGCCCCTAAGCAAATACCTGTGGAGGAGGTAATATGTGGAGTGGAAGCAGCAATCCAAAAACTTCCCAGAAAAGATGCAGAAATCATCCGACAGGATGTGTCTTGTATTTTAAGAAGAGCGAAACCGCCTCGCTCTAACATCAGTAAAGTAGAGAGGGAGGCAGCTAAAGCATTAAAGAAGAACAAAGACATTGTCGTTCTCAAAGCTGACAAAGGAAATGCTACTGTGGTAATGAACACTGAAGATTATAATGCGAAGATGGAAGTCTTACTATCTGATACAACTTACAAAAGTCTACACCGCAATCCCACTACCTCTCTCAAAACAAAGATAACCTCTGCCATAAAATGCTCCGATAGTATCGATCCCACTTTAAAGCACCGATTGATTCCTAGAAATGCAATAACTCCTCGCATGTATGGCCTACCTAAGATACATAAGGAGGGCGTGCCGTTGAGACCAATTGTCAGCGCGATCAATTCTCCTACACATGCTTTAGCAAGACATTTAACCAGTATACTACAGCCTCTAACTGGGAAAACAGACTTCTTTGTCAAGGATTCAGCAGAGTTTGTCCAGAAACTAAAGAACATAAAGTTAAACAAGGATGATCTCTTAGTCAGTTTCGACGTAGTATCACTCTTCACGAAAGTGCCGGTTGATGAGGTGCTAGTAATGCTCAAAGATCTCTTGCCTACAGACCAAGTTGAACTTGTTGAAATTTGCCTGAAAAACACTTACTTCAGTTGGAACAATAAAATATACG